>JAPEIY010000027.1:25836357-25848454 GCA_026122135.1 Cathorops aguadulce | reverse complement strand
TTTCTACAAAATTAAACAACTGAATGAACATCCTCTGAGGCCGGTGATTCCATAATTTTTGCCAGGGGTTGTAGGTCTGTACCTTGGTGGTGAGGCCCAAATAATTATAAGAAGAAGAAGAAGAAAAAACATGCCAAAGACAATAGGGCTTTGCACCTATGGTGCACCTTGTTGCTCGGGCCCTAATAATAAAAAGAAGAATACAATTGGGCCTTGCACCTCCGGTGCAGTGGCCTCTGGTGGACACCAGAGGTGTTGCACCTCCTTAATAATAATAATAATAATAATAATAATAGGCAGAAGAAGAAAACAGGCTGAAAACAACAGGGCTTTGCACCTATGGTACTCAGGCCCTAATTTTATATTTGTAAACCACAAGAAAAAAACTAGAACATGAACAGTCCCAAATTTGCCATTCTGAAAAAAAATCCTTCAAGTCCCCCCCCTCAGAATTTAAGTTTAAGAAATAATACTATTTTATTTAGTAACATTATAACTGTTACTAGATGGTAAGATGGTAACTTAGATGGTAATTCACTTAGATGCTAACTCTGGGATACATACTTCACTTCCTAACAAATCGCAAATTCACCAACATACATTACACCATAAAAAGGAGGTGGACTGCAAAGTAGAAAATAAAGTTTTGGTTGAGAAAAATATTTAACTGCACATACCTTGCTGCAGTGTCCAGCTTCATGGCTCCAAAGCAAGTTGGTTACTCTAAAGGGCAACATCTAACTTCTGATGTAATCAAAACCCATCACCCATCCTCACAATATTCTGCAGAGGGACTATTGAGAGCATTCTGAGCAGCTGTATCATGGTCTGGTTTGGGAATTGCACCATCTCAAATCGCAAGACCCTACAGCAGATAGTGAGAACAGCTGAGAAGATCACTGGAGTCTCTCTTCCCTCCATTAAGGACATTTACACCACACGCTGCATGTGGAAAGCCACCAGCATTGTGGATGGCTCCATGCACCCCTTACACAAACTCTTCACCCTCCTGTTGTCTGGAAAAAAAGTACTGAAGCATTTGGGCTTTTACAGCCAGGCTTTGTAACAGTTTCTTTCTACATGCCAAGAGGAACTTCTGGATTTTCTCACCACTATCTGTGAGCATATCCCTATAACCGACCTTAATTCTAAAATCATTATTGGTGGAGATGTGAATCAGGTAAAGTATCAAGATCTGCTTGTTCATATGACTTTGTCTCAACTAGTTAAGAAGCCTACTAGGGGTGACAAAATTATTGATGTGTTTATTACCAACACCCCCTATTTGTAGGACAAGATCAAGGTTATCAAGAGTTCAATCAGAACTGACCATGACATGGTAATCATTATTCCAAGGTCTTTGGCTAAGGCCAGGTGCAGGAGCATGCAGTTTAGAGATGTTAGAGAACATAAGATTCATATGGGTATTCTACTCAGAGATTACGATTGGCAGGAGGTAACTTCCATGGAGGATTGTGATCTGAAGTGTAACACCTTCTCGAACATTCTCTTAAATATGTTTAATAAGAGCTTCCCTTTAATTTTGGTTTGCACCTCTTCATGTGATCCACCTTTTATTTCTCCCCTCATGAAGCATTTGCCGAAGTGTAGAAAAACTTTTGAAATCTAATAGACTCTCCCCATTGATCTGCAAGATAGGATCATTGGTCTCATAAGAGAGAACCAGCTGTAGGCTGTACGACTGGTATCTGCTAACCATGAAAGGGGTTCACGGGTGTGGTGGGCCACTGTAAACTCTATCACTCCAAGAAACTCTCACTCACAACTGATCAGTACCATTATTGACCCTGATGTCATTAATGAGTTATTTTGTGACATCAATACTGATCCCGACTACGTTCCTCCAGTCACTGTCAACATTCCACCTGGTTACTAGAATTTCTGAACTATCTGTTTATGCTGTCAAGGAATTTCTTACCAAGATAAGAGGACTGCTTGTGGACTGGAAGAACTACCTTATTGGCTCTTTAAGGACTATGCTTATGATCTTGCTCCTGTCATCGCTGATGTGTTTAATTGCTCACTGAGGCAGCACAATGTGCCTTCCTTGTGGAAGCATACTGATATTAAGCCCTTACCAAAGGAGTCCCCACTGACTACTTGTAGCCAGCTTAGGCCTATTTCTATCACTGTTTATGCATCTTTTTGAGCGATTAGTTTATAAGCAGGAAATAGCTAGTCTATGTAATAATTATACTGACATCGATCAATTTGCTTATTGCCAGGGCCATAATTCCAGTACGGCTTTAATTAAATGTCAACACTTCTGGCTGAAGTGGCTAGATGGTAATGTAGATTTCATTAGAGTTTTTTTCTTTCGATTTTAGCAAAACCTTCGACTCTGTGTCACATAGTATCCTTTGCGTGAAATTAGTTCAAGTTGATATTAATCCATATATCATTAACTGGTTTATTAGCTTTCTGAATAACAGCAAGCAAAGGGTAGTAGTTGATGGCATTCAAATGAGGTATTTATCCATTAATAGAGGTGTTCCACAGGGAACTGTCTTCGGGCCCATTCTATTTTCCATTATGAATCATGATATTAAAGCCGTCAATCCTAGGAATCTGTTAGTTAAATATGCAGATGATAACTCTTAGTGTGCCCATTTCTGCCAGCAAAAGATCTGTTGATGATTTTGAATTAGAAGTGTATTCTTTCATAAGGTGGGCCGTTGAAAACAAAATGAAGATCAATCTTAAGAAAACATGGGAACTCCTACTTAAGGGGAAGAGTACTAAGTCCCCCCCCGACCATCATTAAACGTAAAGATAAACTTAAATTGTTGGGGGTAACGTTTGAGGAGAGTCCTACAAATTGGGACAGTCATTCTGAAAATCTCCTCAGCAAAGCTAGTTATCTATACATCCTTAGAGTCTGTAAATATTATACATTTTCCTATTATCAGCTTAGATTTACTTTTTCAAATATTATCCATAATTACATATGCTATAGAGGTCTCGGGCAGTACTTTCTACAGTAAGTATTTAAGTAGAATAGATAAATTATTTGCTAGGGCTCATAAATTTGGGTACTGTTCCAAGAAATACCTCATTATGGATATTTTGAACAACAGAGATCGGAAGTAGTGGAATAGGATTACAACCACTGACACTGCCCTTAGTGAATTATTACCACCAAAAAGGTCTAGACAGCTCAGGGACAGAGTGCACCAGTACATACTTCCTAGAGTATGAACTGACCGATTTAAATAGGTTTTTATAAATAGGTGTCTTTTTAAATAGATATAATAGTTCATATTTTATACATTATATTAGTAGTTTATAATTATATTTATACTTTTTCCCCCTTATCTTTTGTAAATTAAACACGTCTGTTGCCTTTTATTTATTTTGTGTTTAAATAAAGACAAAAAAAGCCATCAAACTCCTCGACTGGACTGATGCACACAGACTGCTGATCATACCACTCCCACTGCAGTCTTTGCACAGTGAAGAACAACACACTATCACTGTTTTTACAATGCTTCTCATATACACAATGTTTACATATATTTATACATATGTTACCTTAAAATGCATATTCAAACTTTCCACACATTATCAGTGACAGGTACTGGTTGGCACTGTACTGTCTGTGCTAGTTGTCTTTTTTTCCCCACTGTCCTTACTGTTCGCACTTCATGTTGTTGATGTTTGCACTTTATATTCTATGTAGTTTATTGTCTGCAATGTTTGTACCTGCTGCACTCTTACACTATGTTGTTATATGTAGATTTGTAGTCCTGTGCTGTTTAATGTAGCACCATGGTCCTGGAGAAACACTGTTTTTTTGTTTTAATTGTGTACTCTACTCACTGTATATGGCTGAAATGACAAAAAAGCCTTGATCTTGAATCTGATTGGTTGAAATTAATTTTTGGGAATACAAACTGTCCAAAATCTCCACGCTCTCCCCTAAAACAAACAAAAAAAATTTCCCCTCTCAGATAAGCCAACCTTTACCACCTTGTATATTAACTCAGCTTGAGTCCCCCCCACACACACAGCCCGGAGCAATACATCAGGGAAAAAAGCAAAAGATCAGGATGGAAAATGGAATAATACTTGATCACTGTCTTGACAATGGACTGCCCCAGAAATGTCAGATCACTGCTTTGGAGCAGCGTCTATTGTGGTTGCAAAGTCCAATTTTTGAGGGGCAATCTCTGCCATTGTTACTGCATATGTACACTGTTGGTAACAAGGGTGTGGAGGGTGCTCTCACTCTTTGTCATTCCCATCTTTTGTGCAACAGCCGTTTCCTCTTGGCCTCAGCTCTCTTAACACCTGTCTGGACGATACAATGCAATGCCAGTTGCTGTAATCAACTGCAGCTGTTTCCCATGAGTCGAGGTTGATTTCAGCAAATTTCATATCCCTTTTGCACATGTCCTTATAACGCAGCATGGGATGGCCAATTGGTCTTGAGGCTGATGCGATTTTCCCATACAGGATATCCTTTGGGAGGCATCCATCCTCCATGCGGCTGACATGGCTGAGCCATCGGAGGCGTCTCTGGGAAGGCAACACAAACACACTTCTCGAGGACATTCTTGTTGGGTACTCTGTGCTGCCAGTATATACCCAAGCTGCATTGCAGGTGACACAGATGCAAGCCATTGAGGCAATGTTCCTGTCAGATATAAGCTGTCCAGGTTTCGCTGCCATAGAATACTCAACACACAGGCTTTGTACACCAAAATCTTGGTGTTTTTGGTTAATTTGTTCTTTTCCCATATTCTTTTGGATAGTTTTGACATGGCAGATGCTGCTTTGCCAATGTGCTTTCTGATCATTGAGAGGCAGGTTGCTGGAGATTGTAGAACCAAGGTAAGTGAAGTTCTCCACCATTTCCAAGGTGCAGTTCCCTATGGAGATGCTGGGCACTTTGCTAATACCCTGACCCATCAGATTTGTTTTCTTCAGGCTGATTTTAAGGCCAAATTGTTTGCAGGTATAAGCCAGATGGTTGATGAGCCTCTCAAGTCCTTCCTGTGTGTGGGAGGCCAGGGTAGCATTGTCAGCAATGAGCATTTTTTGGAGCATGACCTGGCGGGTCTTTGGTCTTGACTTGGAGCCAGGAGAGATTGAACAGCTTGCCGTCTGAATGCATGTGGAAGAACATTCCATCTTCTGGTGCAGTGAAGGCATAAGACAGAAGCAGGGAGAAGATCCCGAAGATGGTGGGGGCAAGGATACAGCCTTACTTCACTCTGCTGTTAACAGGAATGGGGTGGAAGAGGAACCATCAAACAGCACTGTGCTCTTCATGTCCTCATGGAATGACAATATCACTTGCAGCAATGTCTGTGGGCATTCTATCTTCTCAAGGAGCTTGAAGAGGCCCTTTCTGCTCACAAGGTCAAACGCCTTTGTCAAATCTATAAAGGCGATATGCAAGAGCTGGTTCTGTTCCTGGCACTTCTCCTGCAGTTGTCTCAGTGTGAAGATCATGTTAATGGTAGACCTCTGTGCTCTGAAACCACACTGTGACTCAGGGTAAACTTGTTCAGTGAGTTTAACTGATAACTAAACAACAATTGATAAACAAATGATGACGTCATATGGGAGCGCAAATAACGCACCGACCTTCAAAACAAGCAAGACTGCAATTGTTTTACGGCAGGTGTGAAATAAATATTGTCAGGATTTTAACAAAACTGTTTACAGATTGATTTTTTTATACATCAAGGACTATGTCAATACCTATTTTGTTCCAGAGTTAATCAAATTTGTGATTAAAATGCAACTTTGGAAGTTTCACAGGCACTTTACTAGGGGACTGGTATGGTAAATGATTGGTTCAATTATTTTTATTTACATAGTAGATCGGGAAAGCCGTGCTTTTGGACGTTAAGTTTAGACCCTTCCATCTGTTAGCATGCAACTTCCAGGTCTGTTAGCATCAAGAGTTAGCATGCTAACTAGAGTTGGAATTTGCAAGAACTGCCATTACATCACTTTCAAGTGCATTCATTCAACTGATTGAAAGACAAGTTACAACTCTATAAACACAAAATTCATACCTATTTCTTAGTATGTTCACAAGTGCTGTCACTGTTCTTTTATCTTTAAAGCCAATTATTTTGCTATACAATGAAAACCTTTGGGTTTGATATAAAAAAAAATAATACAAGATGATTAATCAGAATTTCACTTTTAATTTCCTGATATTTACATCTGCATGTATTAAACAAATTACAGCATGGCACTTTTTGTTTGAACCCACCCATGATCAAAAAATATTGGAGCATGTGACTAACAGGTGTTTCTTGTTGCCCAGGTGTGCCCCTGTTAGACTGATTATTTAAACAATTAATAGTTCTGAATGTCTTGGTTTGAGCCCTGGGTTTCGCTTGTGAAGACCAGAGACCTGTCTATGGGAGAAAAGCAAGCCATTTCGAAGTTGAGAAAAGAAGGAACATTAGGCCACTACAAGGAACAGCCACTGCACAAGCATTAGGTATAGTCAATCGAACAACTTTGAATGCCCTGAAAAAGAAAGAAACAACTGGTATACTAACAACCAGAGAAGGAAAACAACAGCAGTTGATGGCAGAAATATTGTGATAACTGTGGAAAGAAAATCCAGTCAGTGACATCAACAATAACCTCCGCAGAGCAGAGGTGAAGGTATCACAATCCATCATTCAAAGACGACTTACCACTCATTAGCAGTAAGAATTAGAAGGCCAGATTTGAATTCACAGTGAAATAGAGAGAGGAGTAACAAAAGTTCTGGAACGAAGATTAACCACTACCAAAGTGATGGAAAGGCCAAAGTGTGAAGAAAGAAAGGGTCTGCTCATGATCCAAAACATACAAGCTCATGGGTCAAGCACAGTGGAGGAAATGTCATGGCTTGGACTTTACTGATGATGTAACCCATGATGGTAGCAGCAGAAGGAATTCAAATATCTACAGAAACAATCTGTCTACAAATTTACAGAGAAAGGCATCCAATTTAATCTAACAGAGCAAATGAAATCATCAGGGGGAAAAGTGGAAGGTTTTCGACTGGCCAAATCAATCACCAGACCTTACCCCAAATGAGCACCCCAAACGAGCATGCATTTCACTTCCTGAAGAGGAGGCTGAAGGGAGAATAAAAAAAAAAAAAAACACCTAAAAAGAAGCTAAGGTACAAGCCTGGAAAAGCATCACAAAAAAGTATACATCCATCCATTATCTGTAGCTGCTTATCCTGTACAGAGTCCCAGGCAAACTGGAGCCTATGCCAGCTGACTATGGGCGAGAGGTGGGGTACACCCTGGACAAGTCGCCAGGTCATCGCAGGGCTAACACATACAGAAAAACAACCATTCACACTCACATTCATACCTACGGTCAGTTTAGAGCCACCAATTAGCCTAACCTGCATGTATTTGGACTGCGGGGGAAACCGGAGCACCTGGAGGAAACCCACACAGACATGGGGAAAACATGCAAACTCCACACAGAAAGTCCCTCATCAGCTGCTGGGCTCAAATCCAGGACCTTCTTGCTGTGATGCGACAGTGCTAACCACTACATCACCGTGCTGCCCTAGTATACAACATCTCAAACCCAAATGTCTTCAGTTTACCGCATAAACAAATTAATTAGCCTTCATGTTCCGATATTTATGGGGTATCTGTAAATCTTGCATAACTTCTGAAATTAAATCTGCAGTTACATTTGAGGTCTGAGTACCAATGTATACAATTTCAGTATTAAATCATCACTACACACGCTTAACTGAACTCTGAATATGGCCCATAGGGTTAAGGTTAGGGTTAGCCAATCATATAACAAATATTGAGCAAGCAAATCCGTTTTTGTTTCTGTAGACCTGATATCACCTCTACCTCAAATTTACATTGACCAGAACAAAAATGAGAGGGGAAAAAATCAGAATTATCTTAAACAAAGGGGAAAATTAAGCTATAGATGATAGTAAGACACTAATTATGAAACCAGATCAACAGGCTTCTGCATGATCTCCAGCCAACCAATCAACTCAGGTAAAAATACAAAAGTAACTCTGAGCTCAGGGCTACAAATTTAAGAGAGAAACCATGTAAAAAATTTGTTCAGAGCTCTGCATGTTTTCAAAAATACCCATTTTTGGTCAGGTGTAAGGTCAAAATTCTAAATACAGATTGATAGTGTACCTCTACCACTCAAGCACTTCTCAAAAACGTGTATGAGAAGAGCTACTGTAATGACTTTTTGGATCTATATTAGAATGTGTAAATTCAGTTATGACAGTAGAAAGTGTAAAAAGAAATGCTAATTTATGGTACGGTACCTTGCAGAGGAAGTTGATGTTAAACCCAAAAGTTTGGGCATTTCTGGAGCCGGTATTCATGTAGTTTCCCACAAGCAGTACCAATTCCAGAAGCTTGGTGAAGCCTTCACTCTTCTTCACCTCCTCACATGCAAAAGTAACATTCCTGATGTCGGGACGGATGTTGTTTATTTGTTCCTCAAATGTCAGCTTGAATAGGATTGCATTCAGACGAGGGCGCAATAGTTTCACTGAGCTCATCTACAAATTAAAGAAAATGACATTTTAAAAATGTAATTCTTAATCATTCTAATATAATGCCTATAAATTCAATTTGCATCTGAGTACATACTGGGTAAATTCTAGCATCAAGCAAATATCCAAAAATTAAAACCCTGATTTGTCATGTCCCTGTTATTATATTAATCTGGGGGGTGGGGGGGTTGGGTTCCATTTGTGAGCTATCACCACTGGCTATGTGACAAATTTGTCTGAAATGCTATTTATTGCAACTGTGTGAGGCTTGATAAATGAAATGACATTTCGGTAAACAGACAGAGAAGTATGGGATCATAGGAAAAAGTAACCTGGGGCACAGAAGAGAAAGAAGAGGAAAAATAACCATGGGTTGTAGACAAGAGTTGAATGCAAAGCAATTCAAATTCAGACACAGATCTTTGTATATTTCAGCACTCAAAGACAGCTCAGAAATATTTCATTATTTTTCACATTTCTTCATCTTTTTCTTTTGACAAAAGGAGTTACACATAGTCAACTTCCCCAACAAACAAGCTACCATTCAACCTTATACTGTCTTTTATGCCCCCCCGTATTCGATAAATGGAAATCACAATAAAACAGTTGGTAGGACACCAACAGCTCCATCAAAGAAAGCTCAAGTTTATTTATTTGGCAAAAGAACTGTGTGAGGTAGTGTCAATGAAGTGCCTCAAAAGTCTGCTACTATTTTGCTTCCTTTGTGCAGATGACAGTGAATAATGTAATCTGTCACTGAAGTGAGACAAAAAGTTCTATAACTGTACTCAACTAACTGAACTGACACAAACAGGTCCATGACTTGGCTGACCCTGTCAGATGCTGAGCTATACATCTATTGTTTATTAAAAAAAAAGTGAGTGCAGTGAAGCTTTAGTACTTATAGTATTAGACTTTATAGTATTAGATTTTAATCTTTTAATATTTGTTTGTAGCATATTTAAATTGTATTTTCCATGCAGTATTTCACTAGATTTAAGCAGTGTAAACTGATTTTTGTACTGAAAACATCTGTGATTTAGTAAATAAAGCTCGTAAATTGATGGGTTTAAAATACTGTGGCTGGTTTTTGTCTGCTCAGCATGAAGGCAGCCTGTTTTTCTGTTCATCATGGAAATTCAGATTTTTAGTCAGTGAAAGCTAAGGAAAACATCAGGGAACTTCATGCTGGACTTGGAGTGGGAACCCTGTGTAATGCTCTCCTTTCTGGTCTACCAAAGAATACAATAGATCAGCTACATGTAAATCAAAATTTTGTTGCACGAATACTAAGACCAAAAGGAGTGCATACATTGCACCAATTTTAAAGTCTTTACATTGGTTACCTGTTAGTTTTTGTATTAATTTAAAAATTATTTTATTAGTTTATAAGGCACTACATAGCCTGGTACCAGAATACTTCTCAGAAATGCTTTTGGTTTATAAACCAGGAAATCAGATCCTCCAGTTCATTTCTTTTATCTGAACAAAAACATCTGGTGATGTTGCTTTCAGCAATTACACTCCAAGCCTCTGGAACAGCCTTCCAGTAGATGTGAGAAGAACTGAAAATATTGATATGTTTAAAAGTCAACTAAAAACCCATAAATTAAGTTTTTAAAAAAGTAATAATAATTTTGTGGTTTTAGTATTTATACTTATTTATTACCATTATTATTACTTATTTTATTATTTTTCCAACATTTTATTGTTGATCATTTTTATTTATAACTTTTTTCTGTTTTACCATAAGCGATTTATTTTGTGTAATTCTCATTTTTTGTTGCTTGTGTTATCTTTTATTATTTACCTTTTATTATCTTAACTACCAATATTTTATTGTTGTTTTATTAAATTGGGTATCTATTAGGGTGTGTATTATTAAATCCATTTTAACATCTTACAACCTCAATTCCAAAAATGTTGGGATGCTGTGTAAACTGTAAATATAAACAGAATGTGGTAATTTGCAAATCATGAAAACCCTATATTTCATTCAAAAACAGTACAAAGACAACATATTAAAAGTTGAAACTGATAAATTGTATTGTTTTTGAAAAATACATGGTCATTTTGATGTCAGCAACGTGTTTCAAAAAAGTTGGGACAGGGGCATATTTACCACTGTGTCACATCACCTCTACTTTTAACAAAACTCTGTCAAAATTTGGGAACTGAGGAGACAAATTGCTATAGTTTTGAAAGAGAAATGTTGTCCCATTCTTGTCTGATATACAATTTCAGTTGTTCAACAGTTTGGGGACTCCTTTGTCGTATTTTGCACTTCACAATGTGCCAACTGTTTTAAATGGGAGACAGATCTGGACTGCAGCCAGGCTAGTTTAGTACCCAGACTCTTACTACAGAGCCATGAAGTTTTAATATGTGCAGAAAGCGGTTTAACATTGTCTTCCTGAAGGAAGGAAGGCCTTCCCTGAAAAAGATTTTGTCTGGATGGAAACATATTGCTCTGAAACATGTATACATATCATTCAGCATTCATGAGACCTTTCCAGATGTATAAACTACCCATGTCATGTGCACTAATGCACCCTCTCATACCATCAGAGATGCTGGCTTTTGAACTGTGCACTGATAAGAATCCGGATGCTCCCTCTCCTTTTTAGCCTGCAGGATGTCGTGTCCATGATTTCTAAAAAGAATTTCTACTTTTGATTCATGAGACCTCAGGACAATTTTCCACTTTGTCTCAGTCCATCATAAAAGAGCTTGGGCCCTGAGAAGGTGGCAGTGTTTCTGGATATATGGTTTTAACTTGCATTTGTGGATGCAGTAATGAACTGTTTTCACAGACGATGGTTTTCTGAAGCGGTCCTGAGCCCCGACAATGATTTCCACTACAGACATGTGTTTGCTTTTAATGCAGTGTTGCCTGAGGACCTGAAGATCACAGACATCCAATGTCAGTTTTCAGCCTTGTCTCTTGCATACAGAGATTCCTCCACATTCTCTGAAACTTTTAATGATATTATGTACCATATATGATGTGATCCCTAAATTCTTTGCAAGTTTACGTTTGAGGAACATTACTCTTAAATTGTTGCATTGATTGCCCATGCAGTCTTTAATAGAGCAGTGAACCACCATCGTTACTTCTGAGAGACTCAGCTTCTCTGGGATGTTCTTTTTTTACCCGATCATGTTACTGACCTGTGGTCAATTAACCAGATTATTTTTTTTCAGCATTACACAACTTGTTCAGTCTTTTGTTGCCCCTGTCCCAACTTTTCTGAAACATGTTACTGACATCAAATTCAAAATGAGCACATATTTTTCAAAAAACAATAAAATTTCAGTTTAAACATTTGATATGTTGTCTGTATACTATTTTCAATGAAATATTGGGTTTGCATAATTTGCAAATCTTTACATTCTTTTTTTTATTTGTTTTACACAGTGTCGCAACTTTTTTGGAATTGGGGCTTTACATTTTGTCAGTTGCTTTTAAAGGTCCCCTTGCATCATTTTTTCATTAATTGTGCGGTGGTCTCTAGTATGAATGAATGCCCTGTGAGCCGGTTTTGGTGA
>JAPEIY010000027.1:25798109-25808979 GCA_026122135.1 Cathorops aguadulce | reverse complement strand
TTCTCTTTATCTACTTTTAGGACTTGTGTGAAAATCTGATGTTTTAGGTCATATTTATGCAGAAATATAGAAAATTCCCACAGTGTACACACACACACACACACACACACACACCAATTAGCCACAACATTATAATCACTGACAGGCAAAGTGAATAACATTGATCATCTCATTACAATGGCAACTCTCAGTGGGTGGAATATATTTGGCAGTAGTTCTTCAAGTGGATGTGTTGGAAGCAGGAAAAATGGGCAAATGTAAGGATCTGAGTGACTTTGACAAGGTCCAAATTGTGGTGGCTAGATGACTGGGTCTGAGCATCTCCAAAATGCCATCTCCAAAATCATGTGGGGTGTGTTGCTGGTATGCAATGGTTAGTACCTTCCAAAAGTAGTCCAAGGAAGGACAACCAGTGCACAGGCAACAGGGTCACGGGTGGCCAAGGCTCACTGATTGGCATGGGGCATGAAGGCTCACCCATATGGTCCAATCTCACAGAAGAACTACGGTAGTATGGTATGGTAGTAGCTCTAATGCTGAAACCCATATAGGACAAGGATAAGGGTTTAATATAGTTTGAAGTTTTCAGAGAAAATCTCTGTGAAATGTTCCGTTCCACTAAGAAATATATCTGAGAAAGGTTATAAAGGAGTTTGCACTTTAGTACAAACTAAAGTCAACAGTAATGTCAAGTGCAAATTTCAAATAACTGAATATTACAATTTTTAAAACTAATTCAAACAAACATTTTAGTAACATTACTTTTTATTTAATCAAAAACAGATCTCGAGATATCATAATTTAAAGTATGGAATCAGGAAGCTTCTTTGGAAATGTGACCTGGTAGATCTATATAAGTGCATGTATCACAAAATGGGATCATGTTTTTGTGTATTTACAGAGGTTTGTGCAAATAACCACAACTACTTTATTATCTACAGTATCTTAAAACCATGGCATTTAGTTCAATAGCATGTTGAAGGTTGTAGATTACAAATTCAATGACACAAATGACCTAATTTGTATATTAAGTAACCTAATTAGCATAAAATCACCGCCATTTTGAACTCAATAGTTTTGGCGAAATCCAACACTGTTTTATTTTTCTTTCTCTTAAAACTATGGAATTTTGTACAGTAGCACATTGAAGGTTGTGGATTTCAAATGTATTGAAATAAATTACCCCTTGTAGGGGAGAAAACTTGGGATCTGGCTCAGTACTGGTCTTGGGCTCAAGCTGTGGAGATGACTCAAACTCTGGATTGGACACGGGCTCTGGACATGACTTGGGCTCTGTGCAGGAAGCACGCTCAAACTCTGGACTTGACTTGGACCCTGGACTTGGCTCAGATCCAGGACTTATAATGGACTCGAGCTCTGGGCTGGATTCAAGCTCTGGAGATGACTTGACCTTTGGGCTGGACTCTGGCTCCAGCTCAGATGATGACTCAGGCTTGAGTTCTGGAACTGGCTTGGGCTCAGGGCTGGAAGTGTGCTCGAGCTCTGGACTTGACTCGAGCTCTGCCAATGACTTGGGCTCAAGGCAGGAAGCGAGCTTCAACTCTGGCTCCAGGCTGTACTCAGGCTCAGTAAAGGACTCGAGCTCTGGAGATGACTTGGACCCTGGACTTGACCTGGGCTCGAGCTCTGTCAGCGCATTGCTTCGGTCCTGGTTAGGAACTGGTAGTAGGATGACTATCTTTATGGCTATGCAGTGGCAGAACAACAATGCCTTCATTGGCAGGCAGCGGAGGGCTGATGATGCTTTCGTTCTCTAATACAGTTTCTGGAAGAGGATAAGGTTCTGGCACTGGCCTTGACTCTGGCTTAGGTGCTGGAGCTGGCGCAGGCTCCGAATCTGGCATTGGCTTTGATACTCTAGCTGACACGGGCACGGGGTCTGGAGTAGACACTGGCGCATGCTCTGACGCTGGCTCTGGAGCTGACTCTGACCCTGGCGCTGGCACGGGTTCTGTTGTAGACACTGGTGCTGACTCTGACTCTGGTACTGGTTCTGCAGCAGACACTGGCACTGACTCCAACTCTGGTTCTGGAGCAGACACTGATGCTGACTCTGACTCCAGCACTGGTTCTGGAGCTGACACCGATGCTGACTGACTCCAGCACTGGTTCTGGAGCTGACACCGATGCTGACTCTGACTCCAGCACTGGTTCTGGAGCTGACACCGATGCTGACTCTGACTCCAGCACTGGTTCTGGAGCTGGCTCTGATGCTGGCGTTGGCTCTGGCACTGGAACAGATGCTGGCGCTGGCTCAGGTTCAGACATTGATTCAGGTGCTGGCTCTGGCTAAAAAAATCAGCTCTGGAAAGACAGCCTCTAGGAGGAGCTCTGGAACAACAGCCTCCTCTGCTGTCTCTACATTGGCCACTGAAGGGAGCTCTGGAAAAATGGCCTCCTCTACTGCCGTTGTGTCGGCCACTGGAGGGAGCTCTCGAGCGACAGCCTCCTCCATTGCGTCAGCCATCGGTGTGACCCCCCCCCCAAAATAAAAAAAAATTCATGGGATTCCTCCTTTTCCAAAGATTCAAATATGAACTGTAGTATGGCTAAGAATGACCATGAGCTCTGAAGGCATGAGTGCTTGACCCTTATAAGATACTCCACCCATCTGCGAGCTCATCCAGCTGTCCATGTGAGCTGAAGGCTCATCCAGATCGGTTCAGGAAGCTTGGGTTCTGCAAAGTCCTCGTAAAACATTACACTGCAAGCTGAACCCCCTAGGGTGATATATTCCATCATACATAGCCAGGAGGATCGTTCCAAAATGCTGCCGGATATATGAGGTGAGGGGTTGAGTTACAGAAACATAGTAGATGCAAGGTATGGCAAACTGCATTACTTCTGCTGCATCCATTGTTGGCAAAGTATTCTGTCAGACATGGTAGGTGGATGTATGTGCAGAAGTAATGTCTACTTACAGTGAAAACCACACAAAGGCAAACAGTCCAAATCGGCAGGCAAACTCATGAACATAATACAAGCAAAGGGTCGAGCAAGGTGCAAACAGGATATCAAAGGCAGAGAGAAAACAAAAACAAGAAAACAGGAACAAAAATCATGAAACCAGGAAATCAGAAACAAGGGTAGAAAGGCTCAGTAATATGTACTGATGTAGTGTAATACTTTGCACTGATCGTGCATCAGATCAGTCCTTAAATAGGTGCACATATAACTCCTGAATTAAGTTCAGGTGTGCGTTGTTAACGACACGCATGCTGGAGTCTGCTCGACGCACATGCAGCCTGGGGCACGCCTTCAGATGCACGCACCACAGCGTGCAGGACTGACATTGGGGATAAAATTAGCTCATGCAGCCCGGGGCACGCCTTCAGGTGCCCGCAACACAGCATGCAGGACTGACATTGGGGATAAAATTAGCTCATATGTTTTCAGTCTTTATTTTTCTATAAAGCTGCTTTATGGCAATGACTGTTGTTAAAAGTGCTATACAAGTAAACTGACTTGTCTAGTTCAGGCAATAATGGTTGGAGTCTTTCAAGGCCGACCAGTCACTGTTTACATTAATGACATTCTGTTGGTGATCTCAGGGTCAGAACAAGGACATGCATATCTCTTCGATGAGGTTCTACACTGAAAAACAACCGCAGGTATAAAACACTTTCTTAAAAAAATAGAACTACTAAAGAACAAAGTTGATTTCTTTGGATTTGCATTTACCGGTCATGATAGAATTTTAAGCAATACAATGAGAACAAAAATGGAGAAATTAATGACCAAAAGTCCCAAAACAGTAAGAGAATAAGTTGTACTAGGAACACTGAATTATAACAGACCTTTAGCACCTAACTTCTCAAAACAGGCTAAGGTGTTATATGAAACACTTAGAAAAGTTTAAAGGGGCTGACTGTAAAGTCATCTGAAATATATATATATATTTTTTGTCCATGGCATTTTCTAATGTCTTGCAAGAACAATATCACATGGATGAGATGTGTTCATTTTGATGTGTCGAGCATCACTTTTCCCCGTTTTGGGACCATGTTCCAACCTCTTGACGTAAAAAGCCGAATGCAAGCTTTAAATAATCAGCGTAACTGTTGAACTGCATCATACCAAAATGGCGACTCTTGGAAAAGATTGTGGCTGCATCAATCTCAGAGTTTTGAGTCGCAGGTATGTAATTTGTGGTTGACATTCTCAAATAGATTGATGAGACAAAAGACAACTATATATTTTCTCCATTACTGCTTTTGTGTTCTCATTTATTTCTCTGTAAGATCAAAATATTAGATGTATAACTCCATACTCACTACTGTTGAGTCAAGCCCATACATTCTAAGGGTAAGATAGCCAAGCACTAGCTAGAATGATTCAGCTATCTGTCCAGAAAAATGTCATGTCATCTAACTTTGTTCTATCATGCAGTTGCACTCACTCGGCAGGCTTTCCTTTTCTGCAGGCGTTTAGCTGGCAGGAGAGAGGTGTCTAGCTGGCAGGAGAGAGGTGTCTGGCATGTTTGCCCATGCCGACTTGTTTTGGTTAAAAGTAGGCCAAACATGCCCCGTGGTGGTCATGTGATATTGTTGCTCACTTGGTTCAGCAATCTTCGGAATTGTAAAATGCAGGATGCATTTTATTTCAGCAAAATATTTACACATAGGATACATGGTGTGTGCAGCAGTGAAACATCTCAAAATTCCAACAGCAATAGAAATAGAATATTTTTCCCAGAATTCAACTTTGCAGTCAGTACCTTTAAGTGGGATTAAAAAACACAATGAAATATTGAAAAGCTTGTGTCATCTATGTTTGGACTCAGGTTGCTTTGAGAGAAGAAAGAAACAAAGATCTCTGCATAAATCAAGAAAAAGATGCAGAAGGATCCAAAGTTATAGCTTATAAAGATGGAGGAACAATATCAGTCCATATACTAGTACATATCAAACAATTAGGATATCATGAAAAAGTTCAATATTTTGCATTAGTTATTTAAGAATGGGAAAATGTAATATATTCTAGACTCATTATATGTAAGTGAAAATATTTTAATCATTTTTCTATTTTAATTTTGATAATTATGGCCTTCAGTGCAAAAAAAAAAAAATTTATATAATATATGGAGTACCCCAACATGAAGTGAGCCATCCTACAGCAGGTCAGCTGCGGCCCAGAAAAGCAGTGCCAGCGCTTCCGCTCGCTGGCATATAGCGAAGTGGGCCATCCATTTGCATTCGCACAACGGCTCCGGGACGCCTGCCAACAGTGGCTGCTGGCCGGCTAGTGTGACATTGAGACCATCATCGAGCGAGTAACACTGGTGCAGTTCGCCACCCAGCTGCTGAGCAAGATGCCAGCATGGAGCCGGTCTAGCTGGCCAAGAACCACCTGACAGCGTTTCCAGGAGCAGGCTCTGTTACAACTTTTCTGCTCTCTCTCATTTTCACTTTCTCCTTCTCCCCTTCCCGCTCCTCTTCTCGCCCCTCCCCTACCCCAGCTCAACAGAAACGGCAGTTAGTCCTAGCCTCACCCACCCACTGATCCTGGGGAACAGATTGGCTGGGGTTTAAAACATTAATGAAATAGTTAAGAGTGGGTGAATGTTGCAGTAGTACATCACAGGGGAATCCCACTGCAACGTTAGCTGGGGAGGCGGACCCAGGGCTGTCCATGTCAGCTCTGCATCATGATGACATGGAGGGGAGAAGAGCTCTCCTCTCTCTCTGGAGAATCCCTTAGGGGATTTCCCATTGGAGTAGGTATGTGAAGAGTCTCTGAGACATGCTTTGACCAAGTGAAAGTAATTGATGGTCAAATCCTCCAACCTAACATTGTGCTTTCCTTCCCATATTTTTGTATTATTAAGGATATAGGCTATATTGAGTGACGCAGGACACTCAGAGTAAAGAGAACAGATGATACAGTTGTTGGTCCCGAAGAGCCATAAGGGAACTTTTACTCCATGTGGCTCATCGTAATCTTATGGCTGGACATTTGGGGTAGGATAAAACACAATCGTATCATGGCCCATTTCCATCAGCCAGGCATTCATGCCGATGTCCACAGGTGGTGTCCGGCATATTGGGAACGTCAGCTGGTGAATCCAGCGACCACCCCAAAAGCACCATTGTGCCCATTGCCACTGACGGAGATCTCCTTTGAAAGAATTGGCATGGATTTCATTAGGCTATTAGACCAATCTGCACGTGGATATTGCTTTGTATTAGTCATAATGGATTATGCAATGCGATACCCAGAAGCAGTGCCTCTCCGCAGTATTTCAGCACTCAGTGTTGCAGAGACACTCTTCCATGTTATCTCCCAAGTCTGGATTCTGAAAGAAATCCTGACTGATCAAGGCACTACTTTTATTTCGTGCAGACTGTGCGAATTGTATGAATTTTGTGGGATTCAATCAATTCGTTACTAGTGTTTGTCTTCTGCAAACACACGGGCTGGTCAAATGATTTAAATGAAAACCTAAAAATATGATTTGTAAGTTCGTTTCACAGGGATACAAAACCTGGGACAGGTGGCTAAACTCTCCATTGCTTGCAATGTGCAAGGTCCCACAAGCCTCCACTGGATTTTCCCCGTTTTAACTGCTGTATGGGTGCAAGCCCCATGGTGTCTTAGACAGCATTAGAGAAAATTGGGAGGAGGGGTCTTCTCAAAGTAAAAATGAACTTCAATACGTTCTTGACCTGAGAGCAAAACTCCATGCACTGAGTCACATAACTCAGGAGAATTTTCTACAGGCCTAAGAATGTCAAGCTCACCTTTACAACTGAGGGGCATGCCTAAGGGAAATTGCACCAAGAGACAAAGTCCTCATTTTATTGCCCACTTCAAGCTCAAAATTGCTTGCCAAATGGCAAGGGCCCCCTTTGAGATCACACAGCGAATTGGGGAGGTCAACTATGAGGTCAAACATCCAGATAGGGAAGTCATGTCAAATTTACCACCTCGATCTCCTGAAATCATGAAGAGAGGAGGTTCCTGTGGCTCTGGCAATGGTAGTTCCAGTAAGGGCAGAGCTGGGACTGGAGGCAAGTCTAAAAAGTGTGGCCCAATTCACCCGGTCCCCTGTAGAGACCACCTCTCACCATTCCAGAGAGCACAGGTTATTAGGTTGCAGCAGGAATTCTGTGATGTGTTCTCACCTCTCCCTGGTCGCACTGACCTCATACAGCACCACATTGAGACTCCCCCAGGGGTGGTGGTGCACAGCTGCCTGTATCGGCTTCCCGAGCCCAAGAAAAACGTGGTTTGGGATGAACTCCAGGCTATGCTGAGGATGGGGGTAATTGAGAAGACTGATGGGTCAGTCCGGTTCTGTGTGGACCACCGAAAAATCAATGCAGTGTCTAAATTTGACGCATACCCAATGCCTTGCATTGATGAGCTGCTCAAATCGGTTAGGCACAGCTCGCTTTTAGTCACCACTGGGTTTCACAAAGAGACATTGGCAGATCCCCTGGACTTCATTATCCCATAAAAAAAAAAAAAAAAAGCCTTTTCCACTCCATTTGGCTTACACAAATTTCTCACCCTTCCTTTTAGGTTGTTTGGGGCTCCAGTGATGTTTCAGTATCTCATGGACCGAATTCTCCATCCCCACAATGTGTAGGCAGTGGTCTACTTAGATGACAATCATTTATAGTAACGGTTGAGCAGCATTTACAGCATGTCCCGTTCCAGTGGCTCCAATGCATGAAGGATGCCAATACGTGGATCACTCGTTGGTATCTGGCCCTTCAGGCCTTTAAATTCGAGGTTGTCCACCGGATTACCTCTCCCGGGGGGTCAGATGCACCTAAGCTAGGTGGTGGGGGTATGTGGTAGCAGGGGCATGGTCAAGAGTCAGCTGTGAACAGCGAGGAGGCAGGTTGAACCAGTAGGTAAGATATGATGAGGTGCACCTGTGTCTAATTACTGGCTGTCTATTAACCTGTGTCTCTGTGTGTCTTTCAGACAGCCAGGGACGAGAGAGAGAGAGCTGTGACACCCTGGTGTGTGTGTGTGTGTGTGTGTGTGTGTGTACACACGTGTACAAAGGCATAAAATCACTGAAAAGTGTGAAAATAAAAAGAACACTGCTCTTCTAAAGCTTGCTTCCAGTTCCTCTGTTTCTCATGAATTAAAGAGTTGTTACACCATGCCATTTTCATTGCTGCCACCCTCCCTGCTTTAGCTGTTCCACGCAGGCACATGGAAGGGCAGGGAGCTGCTCACTCTGCCTCAAGGCTTTACACATAGGCATGTGGAAGGGCAGGGATGTCCCACATTCTGACCTTAATCAAGGTCATCTCTGTTGTCATTGATGCATGCTCCGTTTTGTATCTGATGGGGGGACTGTTTGCTGCAGCTCTCCCGGCTTTAGACTTTCCATTTAGGCACATGGTAAGGCAGAGAGGTGTGCTCTCCATGTCCCAAGGCTTTCCAATTATGCATATGGAAGGGCAGGGAGTTACCAGAAAAGAGCCACCTGCCAAATACAACTTGTTGCAAATATTGCAATGTAAATAATATTCTATGACAAAAGTGGTTCTCACAGAAATACAGATGAGCTGAAGGCCACTATCAAAGCAACCTGGGCTTCAATAACACCTCAGCAGTGCCACAGGCTGGTCGCTTCCATGCCACGCTGCACTGAAGCAGTAATTCATAGTAAAAGAGCCACGACCAAGTATTGAGTGTATAAATGGACATACTTTTCACAAGTTGGACATTTCTGTACTGTAAATCCTTTTTTGATTGATTTGAGGAAATATTCTAATCATTTGAGATACTGGATTTCTGATTTTCATGAGCTATAAGCAATAATCATAAAAAGTAAAGCAAAAAAAAAAAGACTTGAAATATTTTACTTTACACGTAATGAATATAAAATATATGAAAGTTTACCTTTTTGAATTAAATCACAATGAACTTTTTCACAATATTCAAAATTGTTTTAGATTTTTTATTTACATGTAACAAACATTTACATGTAAATAAAATAAACATATACAGACGTGCACACACACAAGCACATGCACACATTTGCACATGCACACATACCTGGACTAACGCCTCATTCAGCTTCTCCTCATCAACCTCCAGGACAGCATCCCGGATCTCATCATAAGGCATTCGGAATGATCCAAGGAAAATGGCTATCAAAAGGGGAAAAAAAAAAAAGAGTAATTGTAGTGCTTCTTCATTTAGCCTGCTAGTTCTATTTAATTTCTACTGACTGCCAGAGGCAGTGCTTTAAGCACCTGGATGTACATCACGTGTGCATGCAGGTCGAGTGTTTGTATCAACAAAATCACCTGTGACCTAGGTGACGTATGCCCCCTGACCCAGCACTAAAGGCACATTCACCCAGGAAGTGACATCTTGCCATCTTCTTGCGATGATAAGTAGGTTTCAGGAGTGTACAGGCATCACTAGTAGTCTTGTAACTCGAGACGAGTTGGAGCTGCAAGCTTTTGCCCTCAAAAGACTATAATTAGCCTTTTATTTACAGTTAAGCGTGTTCTGTAGGCTTTTGAGCAAGCCACGGATGGTGTTATACCATGCCCAATAAGGAGCCAGCTGCTGCTGTTGCTTGATGAGCACTTAAGCCTGATGCATGCTGTCCCCAGCCATAATGCCATTTGACAAATTATCTGATTGTAAGGAGCTACAACACAGCAGCTCATATTGGATGCATCAGGAATGTCATACCTTATAATTGCCCTGTCCCAGACATTGCAGACCTCTGAGATCAATCCTTCTGCCCAGAGCCTGGGTGATGCCTCCTTGCAGGCACTCGCCTGTATGACCAGAGAGTTGGGTAGGCTAATGTCTTTGCTAACCCTTGCTCAGCACCAGGGATGGCTGGCGCAGTCTCTGCTTCTGGAGCCCTATAGGAAAGCTCTCTTCCTGTCATTCTGGGACAGCTGTGTGGACCTGCTGCGGAGCAAGCTCTGGAGCGTCGCCTACAGGTTACAGAGGCCAGACAGCAGTTTGCCAGTCTGTGCCGTGACCTCCTTTAGGGGCCATACTTTCCCACAGAGAGGTTGTGGGCATGGATGCCTCCCTAGCAGGGTGGGGAGCAGTGTGGCAATGCAGAATGGTCAGAGGCCAGTGGAGTCCTCAGCAGTAGGAACAACACATAAATGTGTCAGAACTACAGGCTGTTCTGCTTGCCCTCAAACATTTCCTCCCAGGGACTTCCAGTTGAGGCCATGTTTGAGTAAGATGTGAGCTACAGTGCTTCTGCAGCCCAAGTTTGTAAAACCTGACTGAAACAAAATAATTGGGTTGCTAACTAATGCAATACACAAAATAACTTTTCATACAATCATTTTTCACCACTATTTCTGAAAACTGTGAACTACAACCATGCCAAACAGACCTTGTAAAAATACTGAGGTAGGCCCAGCAGCCACCATGGACTGCCCTGAAGGACAGCCCTCAGGTGGAGAGGCCTCAGACCCAGGAACCATGACAAGACTAGAGGCTATGCTGCCCTCCATACTGAACTACGCTCATTCAAGACTGAAATTGTCGGCATAATTGACACAAGAATCGACCAACTTTCAACCATCATCGGGGTGAACTGGTGGCTTACAATTGTGAAACTAACATTGCCATCTCCACTGTTAAAATCACCATGAACAAGCATGCTAACAAGCTAATATGGTGCACGATGCCGGCCCCTCTTCTCTTCACCCTGTACACCATGAACTTCTGCTACAACTCAGAGCTGTGTCACATTCAGAAATTTGCTGATGACAGCCATCGTTGGGTGTATCAGTGACGACAGAGAGGAGGAGTACAGGAGCCTGGTGAGGGACTTTGCTGTGTGGTGCAACAGGAACCATCTGCAGCTCAACACCTCGAAGACCAAGGAGCT
>JAPEIY010000027.1:25644976-25656455 GCA_026122135.1 Cathorops aguadulce | reverse complement strand
TTGGAACAGGAATTATTGTTGGTTATGAAGAAAATGAAATTCAGTTTTTTTTTTTTTTTGGGGGGGGTGTTTTTATTACAAAAAGAATATTTAAGTTGATAAAGAATAGGAAAATAAATGGTGCATTTTTTGTAATTTTTTTTTCAAAATTATTGTGGGAAAAATTGAATCATGAACCTAATATCATGAATCCAATCAATTAATTAATTGGGTGAATTGTTGCACAGGGAAGGCAAAAATGTGTTTTTTGGGTTGACAAATGCTGACTTTCATTTAATTTGAGCTTTGCATCCAAACTGGGTCAACAGTTTAAGAGTTAATATTACAGCACTTTTAATATTTGGTCCACCCATTTTAAAATGACCAAAAGTAATTGGACAAGCTAACAATCATAACTTAAACTGCCATTTTTAATACTTGGTTGCCTTTGAAGTCAATGACTGCCTGAAGTCTAGAACTCGTACGCATTGCCAGACGCTGGATTTCTTCCCTAGTGATACTCTGCCAGGCATTTACTGCAGCTGATTCAGATCCTGCTTGTTTTTAGAGCATTTTGCTTTTAGCTTTCCCTTCAGCAATGGAAAGTGTCAATTATGAGCTCCAACTAACAATTAGCTCCTCTCAGGAGGGAGCTCCACTCAGACCCATCAGCAGCAGCATAAACTCAATCACCTAACATTCCCATCCTGGCTCCTCTTGTTGGAAACATGCCACATCGTGTTAATAACTCCCAAGATTTTGCCACTAAAGTTGCAGACCCAAAGCTAGCCTCAGATGAAACCATGGTTTCCTATGATGTCACTTCTCTTTTCACCTGCATTCTCACCACAGAAGCAGTTAAATCGGTTAGGAAAAGACTTCAAGACAGCACCTTACTGGACAGAACAAACCTCACAATGTATCACATTTGCAACCTGCTTGACCTCTGCCTGACCACCACCTATTTCCAGCTCAATGAATGTTTCTACAGACAGAAGCATGGCTGCACCATGGGCTCACCGGTGTCCTCTATAGTGGCCAATCTATGCATGGAGGAAGTGGAAAGCAAAGCCTTGGCCACTTTTTCAGGAGTCACTCCCAGCCACTGGTTCAGGGACACAGATGCCACCTGGGTAAAAATCAAAACCCATGAAGTGGAAGCCTTCACAGAGCACACTGATGCAGTGGATATCAACATCAAATTCACTCGGGAGGACATCAGTGCAAACAACTTAGCCTTTTTGGACTGTGGCATGTACATCAAACAAGACAGAAGCCTTAGCATCGAGGTCTACCAGAAACCCACACACACAGACCAGTACCTACTGTTTGACTCTTATCACCCACTGGAACACAAATTGGGGGTCATTAGGACTTTACATCACAGGGCTCAGAACATTCCTACAACAGTAGAGGGAAAAGAGAAGATGCAAAAACACAACAAGGAAGCACTTCAAAAGTGTGGGTATACCAACTGTGCTTTCATTAAGACCAGAAAAAGAAATATAATGGGCAGAGAAGAAATCAGCAACAAATGCAAGAATATTGTCACTCTCTACATTTCTGGACTATCTGAGAAACTCAGGAGGATCTTCTACAAACACAACATCCCTGTACACTTCAGACCTAGTAACACACTGAAGCAGAAATTGGTCCACCTTCAGGACAGAGTACCCATACACAAACAGGACAATGTAGTGTGCACAATTCAATGTAGTGAGGAATGCACAGACCTGTACACTGGGGAATTGAAACAACTGCTTCACAAGCGCATGGCTCAAGACAGGAGAGCCAGTTCCTCAGACCAGGACTCTGCAATTTATCTTCATCTCAATAATAAAGGACACTCGTTTCAGGACTGCACTGTATGTATTTTAGCCAGAGAAGACCGGTGGTTTGAAAGAGGAGTAAAAGAAGCCATCTTCATCAACCTGGAACGGCCATCATTGAACAGAGGAGGTGGTCTGAGACACCACTTATCAGCCACCGACAATGCAGTCCTTGGCATAATTCCCAGAAAACTGAATACACATCCACACCAAGACTCAGCTGACTTCAATGACTCACATGATGGCAGAGCGAGCCAACGATGCACAAATCACCCTAATGACCTTCTAGGCTGCTAACACCGTTCACACCCAGCCTCCAGTGACCCTAACACCAACAGGATGACAGAGGGTCAACGATCCATGTGACCTCAATGACTCTCCTTAGGGGTTGCTTTTGGTCCACTAGAGGATAAATACCTGGAACTCCCCAGAAGTCAGACAGAACTGAAGAAGCCTTTTGGAGAGAGGTGAAACATCTTCAAGAATTTCAAGTCCAACTGCCTCCTTTTGCACCTACAAATCACAGCAGTCAAGTGACTTACTTGGCCATGGCAAAACAGTCCACTTCTTTGTCTTAAAGTCTGAGGTTGCTTTTGAAGTATGCTTCAGGTCATTGTTCATCTGCACTGTGAAGCACTGGCCAATGAGTTTTGAAGCATTTGGCAGAATCTGAGCAGATAATTTAGCCCTATACACTTCAGAATTTATCCTACTGCTTTTGCCAGCAGTCAAATCATCAAGTACAAGGGAACCAGTCCCATAGGTAGCCACACATGCCCATATCAAAAGATGAAGTGGTATTCTTTGAATCATGAGCAGTTACTTCCATTCTAATCATTCTGGAACAAGTTGATATTTGGCTTATCTATCCAAAGGATTTTGTTCCAGAACTCTGAGGACATTTTTAAGATATTATGTTTCTGGAAAACAATAATTTGGTCTTTCTGCTTTGGATGCTTACCAATGGTTTACATATTGTGGTAAATCCTCTATATTTTCTGGTGAAGTCATCTCCTGAGTGTTGACTAACACAGATATACCTACCTTCTGCCAGATGTTCTTGATCTGGCCAAATGTAACAAAGAGATTTTCTTCACCAGGGAAAAGATTTTTTTTTTCTGTCATTTACCAAAGTTGAGCTTGTGTGCTCTGGATCATGATCAGATCCTTTCTTTCTTCACATGTTGGCCTTTCCATCACTTTGGGAGAAGTTAATCTTGGTTCCAGAACTTTTGTGCTCCATTCACCATTTCTTTGCAAATTCCAGTCCGGCCTTCTAATTTTTACTACTGATGAGTGGTTTGCATCTTTTGGTATGGCCGCTATATTTCTGCTCAAAGTCTTCTTAGAATGGTGGATTGTGATACCATCCCTGTAGAAGCTGCTGTTGATGTCACTGACTGTTGTCTTTGCATTTTTCTTCATAGCTCTCACAATGTTTGTCATCAACTGCTGCTGTTTCCCTTGACCAACCGTCAATGTCTGGTGGTTCCTTTCTTTTTCAAGACATTCTAAATTGTTGCATTGGGTATGCCCAAAGCACGTGCAATGGCTCCAATTATATAATCAAAAGGTGCCATGTTCTAAGTTGTGTAACATACCAGGAAATGAAAGATGAAATTCTAAGCCATAGTCCAATATCTATCTTTTAATTCCAAACACAAAAGGTCCTCAGTGTATAGCATGCATGCATGCATGCATGCATGCATAAATAAACTGTTCCAATACTTTCAGAGAATATTGCAAATGCCCTAAAATTAAAGCTGAAACTCTGCACTTTGTGTTAATATTCAACTCCAATATACTTTTGTTTTAAATATGCTGTTGAAAGTAACTATCAATTTTTTATGGATTTAACTGTCAATAAAAACCTTTTGGAAAATGTTTGAAGTTAGTCTTACCTTCACTGGAAGTAGACTATATACTGTAAAAGACTAATTATAAAACTGCCTGCTGCTAAACCAGGGTTCCTGCTGGTGCTCGTCACGCTCATCATTGACGAACATAATCCATCAGTGAAGAAAAGAAAATTACGAGTAGTCGTCACAGTGACAAATGTGTTTGTCATCTTTATCATTATTATTATAAGTCATCTTTTCTAGAAATCCCTTTATAGAAAAGCCAGAATGCAAACAATGAGCATGTGCTTGTCACTAAAAAAATCGACTGCACATAATAACCAAATGAGCACCAAGCTTTTGACCAGTTGCAATGCGTCTTAAATCAGCCTGGTGTGGTGGTGTAATTATCTCTGAATCAAACAATGGCGCAGTCCAAGCCGAGGTATTTTGGGCTGTCTTCTTCAAGAACTGAAAACGATTTACAGGTAAGGGCAAAAACAGCCACAGGGGAGGCACAATCAGAGCCCCTACCATCCGTAGGTGCATTGGACAGTGTCAGTAAGACAGAAGTCGGCGGTTAAAAAATAAATAAATAAATAAATAAATAAATGAGACTTTAAAAAGAAAGAAAACCCGCCAAAGTGAAAGTGCTGTCAACCAGCAACTGACTGAAGGGAGCTACATTTTGGGGGGCGTGGCATGTTGAGTCCCTACAGCTAACGTATGATGTAAAATGTGGTGTCATGCTATGTTCGGTTTGTAAATAGACAGGAAAATTGGATTCCTTCACTGTTGGTTGGTCCAAGACTCTTCTCGACTATGTTCAATTGTAAATCAAGTTTTGTGTTGAAGTAAAAAGTAAAGGGAGTCCTAATATCTCTTTTGAATAATTCCATGCTAAAATAACTTTAAATAAGCTCAAACTAAAAAGGTTTATTTTAGCTTGATGGTACACAGGGTGCCCAAAATCAAGTCTCTCTCATTAGAGGCTGGAGTGGAGCCCAAATTTTATATGCAATGGAGAGGCCTGCATCTGTACAAATACCAGTGCCAGTTTTGTTGGTATAAACCGGTATTAAGTCCACTTTGATATGTTGGTAACTAAGAAAAAATACAAAGTGAAGAAAAAAATAAAAAGTGAAGATTTTTTCTTTGACTTGATTTTTTTAAGGAGAAAAGCAGAGAATTTTTTTCAGAACCCAGGGGAATGCTACTAAACTGTATAAATGTTGCAAACAAAATGCATCCATGGTTTACCAACCATAATAATAACATTTCAAATACTGTGCCACAATGGAATAATGCAAACTTACATGTTTTCTTCTCCAATAATACAGACTGCAGACAGGATCTTCACAATCTCCGTCATCATATTTGACTGCTTGGGATCAATAGCTTTGGCCAGAAGAAGGAGGCTTCGCTCTTCCCCGAGTATCCTTTGTAGGCCATACTGAAAATTGTCAAAAGCTCACAAGTTTAATTTTATTATATCACTAGGTGAGAAACATTTAAAACAGTGATAAGCAGTGGTTCTTATAGACTTGTCTTACAAGTAGTGTGTACAAGGCACATGTAATGATTTTCAAATGGCTGGTTGCAAGAGTGTTACTCAGATGGTAGATGTTGGTTTTTCATAGCATAACCTATGTTTGACTTAATATTTCATAAAGTGGCATAATGTCAAAAACTAAAGACACAATATGGCATCATTGAAAATAGGTAGGTTTCCTCCCACAGTTTAAAAGACATGCAGATTAGGTCAACTGGCTGCTCTAAACTGTCCAGAGGTGTCAATGGTTGTTCATCTCTGTGTTAGCTCTGCGATAGATTGGCAACCTGCCCAGGGTGTAACCCGCTTCTTGCCTGAAGTCAGCTGGGACTGGCTCCAAAAATAAACAGTGTGGCACTTAAAAGTGCCCAGGAGCAGACACAAGAGGCAGGAGTAGCATGAGAAAAATGTTTTATTTAAGTGTAATAGATAAAGTTGCAGTAAAAGAGGACTGTATGCAAATCTTGGTCCATGGAGGAGTGAAGGGCGGAGGAGTGGAGTGTCTCCATGACTTGGAGAGGACCGAGTGCTGGATCTTCTGGGCGGGGAGTGAAGTCCACCTGTGCTGGAGTCTGCTGGCACAAATTGGGAGCGAGTAAGGGATGGCATTTAGACAAGAGTGACTTACTTTGTGGGAAATGCAGTACTCTTTGATACTTTCTCAGCTCCTTGTGGAGGGTCAGTGACTGTGCCCTTGAGTGTGCTCCAGCCCTACTGAGTTGAATCTCTCCACTGATACAACACACTGCCATGTGATAACTGGTGATGAGTATTTTTCATCACTGTGGAAGAATTCTGGCCCACTCTTCTTTGCAGAATTGCTTTAATTCAGGCACAGTGAGGGAAAGAAACAATTTAAGGTTCATTCACAGCATCTCAATGTAGTTCGAATCAGGACTTTGAATAACCCTAATTTTGTTTCTTTTGAGCCACTCAGTGGTGGACTTGCTCTTGTACTTTAGATTGCTGTCTTGCTATGTAAACCAAGTACACTTGAGCTTCAGATTACAGACTGATGACCAGACGTACTCATTCACTTTTTTTTTCTGGTCAATAGCAGAATGCTTGGTCACATCAATTATAGCAAGATTCACAGGGCCTGACACAGCAAAGCATCCCCATATCACACAATCACCACAATGTTTGACAGTTGGTATAGTGAACATCAAGTGGGAGCCATTGGTAGACCCCAAGAAGGTGCTGATGATACCACTGCACATCAGCTTGGGCCTTAAAAAATAATATGCAACAGCCCTAGTAGTTAAGGAGTTGACAGCCTTCAAGACTTCTTTCTTATGTTGGCTGAGGCAAAATTCAAAGGCTATTTCTCCATTGGACCACAGATGAAGAATATCTTCAAATGCAAGGAAATCCCCAAAAAGATCACTAGGAATAAGAAAGTGACTTAGAACAGCTTTGCTGCAGTGATTCAGGGCTTCTTGGGTAATCACAAAGCTGAAAAATATGTGGAGCTGGTTGAGACTCTGAAGAACTACAACACAAAGTGATGCGGGATATCTCTCAATGTCCATACCCTTGACATTCATCTTGATGTATTCAAGGAGAACAAGGATCCTTTTGCCACCAAAACAGCTCTGACCCATCACATCCATGCCTTGATGCAACAAACCCACTGAAAGTGTGCTGTGGTCTCTGGCACCAAGACATTAGCAGCAGATCCTTTAAGTCCTGTAAAGTGTGAGATGGGACCTTCATAAATTGGACTTGTTTGTCCAGCACATCCCATAGATGCTTGACAGGATTGAAATCTGGGGAATCTGGAGGCTAAATCAACACCTTGAACTCTTTGTCATGTTCCTCAAACCATTCCTGAACAATATTTGCAGTGTGGTAGGGCACGTTATCCTGCTCAAAGAGGCCACTCGGCATTAGGGAATATGAGGGATAAGGGGTGTACTTTGTCTGGACCAGTGTTTAGGTAGGCGGTATGTGTCTGGACTAATGTTTCAATAGGCAATATGTGTCAAAGTAACATCTAAATGAATGCCAGGACCCAAGGTTTCCCAGCAGAACATTGCTCAGAGCATGAATACTGCATTCACCAGCTTGCCTTCTTCCCATAGTGCATCCTGATGCCATGTAAGCAACGCATACACACTGAGCTGATGTCAAAGAAATCATCAGACAAAGCTACCTTTTTCCAGTGTTCCATGGTCCAGTTCTGATGCTCATGTGCCAGCAGTCTCCAGCTACACAGCCCCGTGCACAGCAAGCTGCGATGCACTGCATGTTCTGACACCTTTCTATCATAGCAAGCATTTACTTTTGCAGCAATTTATGCTACAGTAGCTTTTCTATGGGATCAACGCAGATGGGCTAGCCTTTGCTCCCACAGGTAGTCTCTAGAAATGCAATCAAAAGCTTTCTTTTGGTCAAATGTAACAATACAAAAACACTGACCATCATTGTCAAAAACCAATTCCCTTAATGAATTTAAGTTGTGCCAAATAAACCTGCCTTTACTAGCATGTTTGTTCTTTAGCAATTGTAACATTTAAAACATTACTCATTCTTTTCAGAATTACTTTTGTAAAGATTTTGTCTAAATTCATCATGGTATGCATACTAAATGCATACTAGTCACTGTCCCAGAGACCTCCAGGTAATGTTACCAAACTTGCACACATCCCACAGAATTACTCATACCAGCACATCTATGCCATGTGTTGAAGGTAAATTACATGGTTTACCAGGGCACTTGTGATTTATAAGCTTGCTGGACTTGCTCCTTAAACTGATGGAGTAAGACATGCAGTAAGACGTGGTTCCTGTCTTTTGTGGTAGGGTTCAGTTCTTTTCTGATCACATGGGTTTCCAGCCTTGCATGCTACATCCTCCATGAATTTTAGTTCCATGTGATAAACAACTTTTGTCCCTTGGATAGAACATAAAATGGAGGTCCCATGTATTGGAGAGCAACACCCAAGACATGTTAAAGAACACACTGCACTTTTCGTAATGAGTAGGGTATAAACCAGATGTAGTGTTTTATACTGACTTATTTTCTTCAAAATACTTTTTCACAATCTTGCAGTTAGACATTTTGATTAAAATAATTCTGAGCAGCAGCAAACCAATTTGATTGGCCTATTTGGAAGCACAGATGCATACATTGGCTGTTGCTCGCAATTGCACAATATACAAATAAATAAATAAGGCAAGACGTCTCCAATTATTTATACCGTGCATGTTTCCTTTCTTGGATACTAGTAACAATACTCCCTCATAAAAGACATCATGCATATACCATTTTAAAACACCTTGATTAAACATGTGTTATTCATTTAGATATATTTTGAGAAAATGTGGCATTCAGATGGGAGTCAATCTTTCCCTAGTGACTGAAGTTTCAATAGGTGAATGGCAGAGACAACTTCAGATTCTCTTATTTCATCTCCTATATTATAGATTAAGTGACGATAAAATTCTTGATTTAAGATTCCTTAAAATACCATCATCAATTTGTATTGACCTATACATAATAGTACATCTCAAACAACTAGAAACTCATGAGAAAGTTAATTCGTGTAACTTTATTAAAAGGGTAACGTGGCAGTGGGGGCGTGGCCAAGCGACAGTCTGTGAATGGAGGGCGGAGTCAGGGAAGGCGAGTGGTTGTGTCACTACACCTGCTGTCAATTAACGTGTGTTTCCTCCAGTAACTGTGCCCGATAAAAGGAGAGTGAGAAGGGGAGGTCAGCGCTGAGGGCTTGCTTGTAGTCTGTGTGCATGTGTGTGTGCGTGCGAGCAAGAGTTAGTTTTCGAGTTTTGTGCTGAAAAGCAGCAATATAGGAAAGAATTAAGATACAAACAACCACCTGCCATGCTTCTGTGCTCCACCCACATCAGGTTTTTTCTACAGTGGTGCTGAAACCTGGGAGAGTGCAGAAGGGAACAGCCTCATGGAGTCCTTGCCGTTCAAGGAGCTGATCTATGCCCACGCCATGGCCCAGCAGAACCAGCACAAAGCGCTAGTTGCCCTCCGGAAGAAGCAAGAACAACAGTTCGAAGACTTGGCGCTGGCCCAACAGGAAGACCCTCAGGTGTTCCGGCACCTGCTCGCATCAGCAGGGCCCACGACCGCCAGCGGAGCAGACCCTCCCCACCTCACCTTAACGAAGATCCGGAAGCCTTCCTTGAGCTCTTTGAGCAAGCAGCAGAGGCTGCGCAACAAACTCCACACACTCATGCACTTAACCCAGGAGAATTTGTGGCAGGCACAAGAATGTCAAGTCCGACTGTACGACAGGGGCATGCACCTTAGGGAGTTCACACCGGGAGACAAAGTACTCGTATTACTCCCCATGTCAAGCTCCAAATTGGTCGCCAAGTGGCAAGGGCCCTTCGAGGTCACACGGCGAGTCGGGGACGTCGACTATGAGGTGAGGTGAATGGACGGGGTGGGGAATTACAAATTTACCACCTCAATCTATTAAAACGTTGGAATGAGGAGGCCCCCATGGCATTGGTGTTGGTAATTCTGGAGAAGGCAGAGCTAGGGCCAGAGATTCAAAAAGAAAATTGACATCGCCCACCGCTCCGGTCCCCTGTGGAAACCACCTCTCCCCGACCCAGTTCACGGAGCCCAGTTGCAGAAAGAATTTTCCGATGTGTTTTCACCCCTGCCCGGCCGCACCCACCTCATAGAACACCATATTGAGATGCCCCCAGGGGTGGTCGTGTGCAGCCGCCCTTACCGCCCGCCTAAACACAAAAAAATGGTGGTCCAGGTTTTAATTGAAGCCATGCTCGAAATTGGCTTAATCGAGGAGTCCCACAGTGACTGGAGCAGCCCAGTGGTCCTGGTCCCCAAGACCAATGGGTCAGTCCGGTTCTGTGTGGACTATAGGAAAGTCAATGCGGTGTCTAAATTTAAGGTGTACCCAATGCCTTGCATTGACAAGTTCCTCAGTCGATTAGGTGCTGCTCGTTTTTATTTGACACTGGATTTAATGAAGGGATATTGGCAGATCACCTTGACTCCTCTGTCCAGAGAGAAAACGGCCTTTTCCACACTGGCTTACACCAATTCATCACACTTCCTTTTGGGCTGTTTGGGGCGCCCACTACGTTCCAGTGGCTTATGGACAGGGTCCTCCGCCCCCACGCCACCTATGCAGCCGCGTATCTTGATATCATCTACAGCAATGACTGGCCACGGCACCTCAAACACCTTAGGGCCATCCTAAAGTCGCTGAGGTAGGCGGGTCTCACAGCCAACCCAAAGAAATGTGCGATTGGGTGGGCCTTGAGTTGGGCGGTGGAGGTATGTGTCAGCGGGGGCATGGCCAAGCGTCAGTCTGTGAATGGAGGGCAGAGTCAGGGAAGGTGAGTGGTTGTATCACTACACCTGTTGTCAATTAATGTGTGTGTCTCCTCCAGTGACCGTGCCTGATGAAAGGAGAGCGAGAAGGGAAGGTCAGCACCGAGGGCTTGCTTGTAGCCTGTGTGTGTGTGTGTGTGCACATGTGAGCGAGAGTGAGTTTTTGAGTTTTGTGCTGAAAAGCAGCAATAAAAGAAATTAAGATACAAACAACCGCCTGCCATGCTTCTGTGCTCCATCTACTGTACATCAGGTTTTTTCTACAGGTAAATTTCTCATATATTCATTACCTGTAAAGTGAAATAGTTCAAGCCTATTTTGTTTCAATTTTGATGATTTTGGCTTAGAACGCATGAAAATCAGAAATCCAGTATCTCAAATTGAGAATATTTCCAAAGATCAATCAAAAAAGGATTTACAATACAGAAATGTATAACTTCTGAAAAAGTATGTTCATTTATACAGTCAATACTTGGTTGGGACTCCTTTAACACAAATTACTGTATCAATGTGGCATGGCATAGTCAAATCAGCTTGTGGCACTACTGAGGTGTTATTGAAGCCCAGGCTGCTTTAAAAGCGGCCTTCAGCTCGTCTGTATTTTTGGGTTGGGTGTTTCTCATCTTTTTCTTGACAATATCCTATAGATTCTCTCTGGGGTTTGTGAAGGAAATTTAGCGAATGAATATTCCTATTCTCTGTGTTTGTGTGTGTTGAGCTCAAGTGGCCTAGTTTACCGAGAAAAGTTATTTTCCCCACATACACTATATTGCCAAAAGTACTTGCTCACCCATTCAAATTATCGGAATTAGGTGTTCCAATCACTTCCATGGCCACAGGTGTATAAAATCAAGCACCTAGGCATGCAGACTGTTTTTACAAACATTTGTGAAAGAATGGGTCGCTCTCAGGAGCTCAGTGAATTCCAGCGTGGAAC
>JAPEIY010000027.1:25480323-25495432 GCA_026122135.1 Cathorops aguadulce | reverse complement strand
GCTGGGATAGGCTCCAGCTTGCCTGCAACCCTGTAGAACAGGATAAAGCGGCTAGAGATAATGAGATGAGATGAAATTTCTTTCCTGATTGTGCCTTTTTGTCCCTTTTGCAAGCTTTGTTTAGGAAACTGATTACAACACGTGTTGTCACAGAATTTGAACTGTGTAGTTTAGGGTTAAAATTGCTAAGAGAATGGGAAAAGCTTAAAAAAGGCCCCTTTGAAATGTCTAAAGTGCAGCAAATTACACTCATTCTGAGATCTACAGTACCACTGTAAGCAGTATGCAGTAAGCATAATTCATTTATTTTTAAGTGGAATACGTTAGGTATGAAATAATGGCTCCTCTTTTTATATATTACAACTGATATCCAATAGGGTAGCACATTTGTTTAAAAAGGGAGAAAAGCAAAGTGGTTACATGTTGGAGTACGTGCAAAAAAAAAAAATAAAAAATCTGGTTTTGAGACACACCAAACTAAAAGCATTTATTAAAGTAAACTTGCAAAGGGTTTGAATCAATTACAAGTGAATATGCAAGTATAAGAATAATAATTAAAAAAAACAACAATGAGGTGGTAACTGCAGGAGTGGAACACAGGACATAGTTTGTAATGTGGTTCACCAGAGCACTGTGGTGAGGGAGTTGACCTTTTAAAGTATCATTTCTCATTAAACATTCTTCAGCACAGATGTTTTGGGAATCATACAAGGTAGTCTGATCTTTGTTTTCCCTGCTGCTTTCCTTAGGTGTTTAAACACCACAGTAGTCACATTGCACACCCTCATCTGACAGATCCCTGAAGACGAATTATGGAAATTATAAAGCTGATGGTCTAATGCTGTTCTTTTTTATCTGTAGGACAGTTTTTATGTAATAGCATACAACATCTGTTCAGTGCTTTGAGTCTGTGCTTTAAGTTTATTATGAATCTGCTTTTATTAATCTCCAATCAATAAAGCGCTCTTCATTGTAGGATTTTCTCTTCATATTCACAATCCAGTTTGCATTTTATCATGTCTCTTATAAAAAATCATGGATTTGATAGCATTCAATAATTTTCATTAGTACAGTTTCAGGCAAGTAAACACAAACTTATTTATTTATAACAATCAACTGCATTTCATAAACTGAATTCAGCATTTTCTATACAACAGCAGCAGAAATGCTTCATGAGAAATTCCATTCTATGGCTAAATGGTAAAACACTTGGCATCGACTGCACCCAAAGATCTGTGATATTCATTCACATTGAACTGTTTTCCTAAATCTCTTTTTAAAAAAAGTGCATGACTTTCTACTGGTTTGGAAATCAGAGCACATGTAGGCTTGCTGTCAAGACTAACTGCACCAACCTATAGAAATATTTAATATTATGCCAGAAGGCTTTAGAAATTATGAACAAAAATCTGCCAAACCACCAACAGAGGGCGTACCAAGCACTGTATGGACTTTGTGATAACGTTCTGTTGTTTACTGTAAAATTTGAGAAAGAAATGATACCTTAAAAATAATTCACAGTATGTGCATGGGACTGCATCTCTGACCTCCTTGAAGCATAAAGCAGGAAAATAGCCAGTGTACTTGATGTGATATCAGAGCATATACTCAAATAGAGTACAATATCATAGAATACTGCTTGTGATTAACATAATATACTGTATTTCTTCCATGAACATGGCTACAGTGACTCTCTGACAAAGGGAAAATTGGAGACTAAAAAGCGTGCTAAAGGTCTCCGAGGTGGTGAAATTAGCTTCTTTTTTTCCTGCCCTTTATGACTTTATTGTCCACACACACACACACACACACACACACGCGCACACACACACACAGCGCCAAGATAAATATACCTGAAGCACAACTGTAAGAAGAGACTTTTAGATATAGTTTATTGTATACGAGGCTTTTTTATAGTGTAGTTTTTTTTTTTTTGGAAAAGCAGCGGTGAATTTACAGGATATGAAGAATAACATTTATTTATCACATATACACTTAAGCACAGGGAATACCTCTTTGCATTTAACCCATCTGAAGGAGTGAACACACACATGCACACACGTGAGCAATGAGCACACACACATACCCAGAGCAGTGGACAGCTATGCTACAGCACCCGGGGAGCAGTTGGGGGTTAGGTGCCCTTGCTCAAGCACAAGGCCGCCCCATGTTAACCTAACTGCGTGTCTTTGAATTGTGGGGGAAACGGGAGCACCCAGAGGAAACCCATGAAGACATGGGGAGAACATGCAAACTCCATACAGAAAGGCCCCCGTCGGCTGTTGGGCTCGAACCCAGAACCTTCTTGCTGTGAGGTGACAGTGCTAACCACTACACCACCGTGCTGCCCAAACATTCTAAAGATTGTATGTTGTCAAATGTCAAGGGTCACACCAACTTTATTGGGTGAAAGAACAAATATTTCCTCACTATCCTCCAGTGTTGAGCAAGTTAGTCAGGAAGAGTAATTAGTTACTTTTACAAATTACTGCCTTTAAAAATTAATCAATTTACTTTACTTGGTATCAAAAGTGATTAGTCATATTACTCGTGACATTATTTTTGCTACCCCTCTCCTGAAAAAGTGAAAGCTTTTGTTGTTAGCTGTCCAGATGACAGCTGTGATGGATCTCTCTGTTGACCTCTCTGAGGCCCCGTCCACACGAGAATGTGGCTTTACCCAATGCGCTGTCGTTTAAAAAAAAATCTCTGTAAACACAGCGCCGTTTCAATTCACTGGAAACGACCCAAAACGCTGTAGTACATTGTCAGGCCTGTAGGTGGCGATGTGACGCCACGGGACCAATACACTAAACCCAGAAGTGATCTCATGGAGCATGCGCATACTGGTCGCGCACTGTTTTCAAAACAAGCTCATAACACGGGAAGTTTTGTTTCTCCTTGCAGTAAAATAAAAGCGGAAGGTTTTGTTGTAGCAGGTGTAATGGACTGAGTAGTTTCTGCAGTGTGAGCACAAGCCTGTAGTCTGCCATTGTTATTGTTATGACTCGTCTGGAGGTGGCACCTGAGGTTAAAGGTGAGAGAGGCAGGGCTTATGTGTCATCGTTTCTGAAAATATCCGCTTCATTGTATACACGCCGCTGGACTATCCGGCATTTTTGGATTTATCCACTCTGGAATGCGTTTTCAAAAAATACCGTTTTCACACCTTGAGAAAAATGGACTCATCTGGATGCGAGGCCGAAACAATAAAGTTTTTATGTGGAACCATCAAAATTGTACTCATGTAGATGGGGCCTTTGTCACCTCCCTACTGAGAATATGTAATGGGAATGAATGAAACAGAACTGTACTGGTTAAAATATCAGCAATTCTAATTACAAATTGTCTAAAGTTGCCTATCTATTCATTTGAGCCATGCCAGATAATATGCAGGAAATTATCCGACCGAAATTCAGGGGCCCCCTCCTAGAACTGCCACCTTATTGTGGTGGAGGGGTTTTGTTCTTGAAAGATCCTAGGAGCTACGTTGTCGGGGGCATTACACCCCTGTTAGGGTCTACCAAGGCAGACAGGTCCTAGGTGACAGGCCAGACAAAGAGAAATTCACCAAAACCCCTTATGGAAAACATTCAAGCAAGGACCATGACATCACCTGGTATGGCACAGCTGGGGCCCCACCCTGGAGCCAGGCCTGGGGTTGGGGCCTGTATGCGAGCACTTGGTGGCCGGGCCTTTGCCCATGGGGCCCAGCCGGGCTCAGCCCGAAGCGGTGACATGGGTCCGACCTCCTGTCGGTTCACCACCCACAGAGGTAGCCATAGTGGGCCAGTGCAGTGTGGATTGGGCGGCAATCAAAGGCAGGAGCCTCGACGACCTGATCCCCAGACACAGCGGCTAGCTGTTGGGACATGGAATATCACTTCACTGGGGGAGAAAGAGCCTGAGCTTGTGCAGGAGGTTGAGATGTACTGGCTAGAGATAGTCAAGCTCACCTCCACGCTCAGCTTGGGCTCTGGAACCCAGCTCCTCGAGGGGGGCTGGACTCTCCACTTCTCTGGAGTCACCCATGGTGAGTGGCAGCAGGCTGGTGTGGGCTTGCTTATAGCTTCCCAGCTCAGCCGCCATGTGTTGAAGTTTGCCCCAGTGAACGAGAGGGTTTCCTCTCTGCGCCTTCAGATCAGGGAGAGGGGTCTTGCTGTTGTTTGTGCCTATGGGCCAAATAGCAGTATAGAGTATCCAGCCATCTTGGAGTCCCTGGGAGAGGTACTGAGAGGTGCTCAGACTGGGGACTCCATTGTTCTACTTGGGGACTTCAACGCTCACATGGGTGACAACAGTGACACCTGGAGGGGAGTGATTGGGAGGAACAGCCTCCCCGATCTGAATCCGAGTGGTGTTTTGTTATTGGACTTCTGTGCTAGTCATGCTTTGTCCATAACGAATACCATGTTCGTGCATAGGGGTGTCCATAAGTGCATGTGGCACCAGCACACCTTAGGTCGGAGGTCGATGATCGACTTTGTTGTCATTTCATCGGATCTCTGGCCATATGTCTTGGACACTCGGGTGAAGAGAAGAGCTGAGCTTTCAACTGATCATGACCTGGTGGTGAGTTGGATCTGCTGGCAGAGGAGGAAGCCAGACAGACCTGGCAGGCCCAAACGTATGGTGAGGGTCTGCTGGGAAGATCTGGCCGAGCACTCTGTCAGAGAGGTCTTTAACTCCCACCTCCGGGAGAGCTTGTCCCAGCTTCCAAGGGAGGCAGGGGACATTGAGTCTGAGTGGACCATGTTCTCTGCCTCTATTGTTGACACAGCTGTTCTGAGATGTGGCCTCAAGGTCTCCGGTGCCTGTCGTGGCGGCAATCCCTGAACCCAGTGGTGGACACCAGAAGTAAGGGATGCCATCAAGCTGAAGAAGGAGTCAAATCAGGCCATGTTGGCCTCCAGGACTCCTGAGGCAGCTGACAGGTATCGGCAGTCCAGTCGTGCCGCATCTCAGGCAGTAGCGGAGGCAAAAACTCAGAACTGGGAGGAGTTCAGTGAGGCCCTGGAGAAGGACTATCAGTCGGCCTCGAAGCAATTCTGGGAAACCATCTGACACCTCAGGAATGGGAAACAGTACTCTGCCAACACTGTTTACATTGTCAGGCAGTGGAAGGAATACTTTGAGGATCTCCTCAATCCCACCATCATGTCTTCCATTGAGGAAGTGGAGGCTGATGACTCAGGGGTGGACTCATCAATTACCCAAGCTGAAGTCACTGAGGTGGTTAGTAAGCTCCTCGCTGGCAAGGCAGCAGGGGTGGAAGAGATCCTCCCCAAGTATCTCAAGTCTCTGGATGTTGTGGGGCTGTCTTGGCTGACACGCCTCTGCAACATCGTGTGGCGGTCAGGCACAGTGCCTCTAGAGTGGCAGACTGGGGTGGTGGTCCCTCTTTTTAAGAAAGGGGACTGGTGAGTATGCTCCAATTATAGGGGAATCACACTTCTCAACCTCCCAGGGAAGGTTTACTCCAGGGTACTGGAGAGGAGAATTCAGCCAATAGTCAAACCTCAGATCCAGGAGGAACAATGCGTTTTTTGTCCTGGTCGCGGAACACTTGACCAGCTCTATAACCTTCATAGTGTGCTCGAGGGTTCATGGGAGTTTGCCTAACCAGTCCACATGTGCTTTGTGGAGCTGGAGAAGGCATTCGACCGTGTCCCTCATGGTATTCTGTGGGGGGAGATTTGGGAGTATGGGTTTCGGGGCTCTTTGCTAAGGGCTGTCAGGTCTCTGTATGAATGGAGCTGGAGTCTGGTTCACATTGCCGGTAGTAAGTCAGAACTGTTCTCAGTGCATATTGGACTCCGGCAGGGCTGGGTTTCGGGGCTCTTTGCTAAGGGCTGTCAGGTCTCTGTATGAATGGAGCTGGAGTCTGGTTCACATTGCCGGCAGTAAGTCAGACCTGTTCTCAGTGCATATTGGACTCCGGCAGGGCTGCCTTTTGTCACTGGTTCTGTTTATAATTTTTATGGACAGAATTTCTAGGTGCAGCCAGGGGCCAGAGGGAATCCTGTTTGGGCACCACAAGATTTCATCTCTGCTTTTTGCAGATGATGTTGTCCTGTTGCCTTCTTCAAACCAGGACCTTCAGCAGACAGTGGGGTGGTTTGCAGTCGAGTGTGAAGTGGCTGGGATGAGAATCAGCACCTCCAAGTCCGAAGCCATGGTTCTCAACCAGAAAAGGGTGGCTTGCCCTCTCCAGGTTGGTGAAGAAGTCCTGCCTCAAGTGGAGAAGTTTAAGTATCTTGGGATCTTGATCATGAGTGAGGGAAGAATGGAGCGTGAGATCGACAGGCTGATTGGTGCAGCTTCCGCAGTGATGCAGTTGCTTTACCGGGCCGTCGTGGTGAAGAAGGAGCTGAACCAAAAGGCAAAGCTCTCGATTTACCGGTTGATCTACGTTCTGACTCTCACCTATGGTCATGAGCTTTGGGTAATGACCGAAAGAACGAGATCATGGATACAAGCGGCCGAAATGAGTTTCCTTCGCAGGGTGGCTGGGCGCTCCCTTAGAGATAGGGTGAGAAGCACAGTCACTTGGGAGGAGCTCGGAGTAGAGCCACTGCTCCTCCACATCGAGAGGAACTAGCTGAGGTGGCTCGGGCATCTCTTTTGGATGCCTTCTGGATGCCTCCCTGGGGAGGTGTTCCAGGCATGTCCCCCCGGGAGGAGGCCCCGAGGAAGACCCAGGACAGGCTGGAGGGACTATGTCTCTTGGCTGACCTGGGACCACCTCGGTGTTCTTCCCGAGGAGCTGGCCAAGGTGTCTGGGGAGAGGGAAGTTTGGGCTTCCATGCTCAAACTGTTGCCTCCACGACCTGGCCATCGATAAGCAGATGAGATGAGTGATTTTCTTCATGTGGGATTTTTTTCCCAATGAATAAGTGCACTTGAATCAAAGGTTGGATTTTTATCTTTCTTTGCATTGTTGTCCTATATTATTTTTAAAAAATGAATTTATTAGAAGCCTAAAAACATATCTTAACGAGGGGTGCCAATAATTGTGGAGGGCAATCTCTCTCTCATATATATATATATATATATATACACACAGATTGTGGCAGCGGGGGAGTGGCCAAGTGGAGGGCAGGGCTGGGGAAGGTGAGTGGTTAAGTCATTACATCTGATGTCAATTAATGTGTGTGTTTGTTTCAGGAATGGTGGCGCATCAAAGGAGGCAGAGAGCAGAGAAGAGGTCTCTTCCGACCAGAACATGCGCACGCACATGTGTGTGTGTGTGTGTGTGTGTGTGAGCGCGTGTGAGAGCGCGTGTGTCTGGGTAGATGAATAAAGCTGGAAAGCTGAACAAAATCGTTAAAAATAAAATGTGTAAACATCAACACTCGTCTGCCATGCTTCTGTGCTCCACCCACATCAGGATCTGTCACAGTGGTGCCGAAACCCAGGAGTTCAGAAGGGAACCACCTCATGGAGTCCTCCCTATTTGAAGAATTCATCCCTGCCCTCACTACTGCCCAGCATAACCAGTATCAAGCACTGATAGCCCTCCAAAAGGAACAAGAAAAACTCTTTGAAGCCTTGATGCTGGCCCAGCAGGAAGATTGCCAGGTGTTCTGGCATCTGCTCGCATAAGCAGGGGCGTTGACCGTCACCGTAGCGGGCACCCTCATGAAGATGGGCCCGCAGGACGATCAGGAAGCATTCCTCGTCCTCTGCGAACAAGCAGCCGAGATGTGGGGGTGGCCGCTTGAGCAGCATCCGGCACACCTCCTCCTGCTCCTGACTGGTGAGGCACAGCTTGCAGCACAGCAGCTCCCTGCTGACAGCTGACTGGTGTATGCTGACTTGAAGAAAGCCATCCTGCAGCATGTCGGCTGCTCCCCGGAACAACATCGCTAACGATTCCGGATGCTGGCATTGGTGGAGGTCGGCCAGCCATTTGCATTCGGCCAGCAACTCCAGGACACCTGCCGGCGGTGGCTGATGGTGGAAGACTGTGACGCAGACGAGATCATCGATCTGGTGGCACTGGAACAGTTAATCTCCTGACTTCTGGAAGGAACGGTGGAATGGGTCCAGTGTCATCGCCCGGCGTCGCTAGAACGAACCGTCGAGTTGGCGGAGGATCATCTGGAGGCGGCTCCGATGGTAGGCAGATGAGGCATCTCTCCTCGCTCCTCCTCTTTCTCCTCCTCTGTCTCTCTTTCCCCTCCCCACCCCATTCCCCCACCGCGGAGGCGGCAGCCGGCTCCTCCCCAGCTGGCCCGTCACACCCGTGGTGTCCTCCCATCTCCCTCTTCAGTGTCTGTGTTGTCTCCTCCTCAGGGAAAGCCTGGGCCTGTGTGCTGGCGCGGCAGGGAGTTGGAGCATGTCCAGAGTCGGAACTCCACAAGGGAGGTGGGAGCTGTGATCTGGATCCTCAACGCACCAGAGACCGCTCCCGATCGGGCCGAAACGTATCGCATACCAATAAGTGTTCAAGGGGATATGTATCACATGTTGGTGGATTCTGTGGATTCTGGGGCAAGGTGAGGCATTGGGGAGAACACAAACAGTGAAAGTGTTGTGTGTGCATGGGGATGTTCGCAATTACCCTCTAGTGTCTGTCCTTATTCTATTCCGGGGCCAAACGCATAGAATTAAGGCGGCTGTTAACCCTTGTCTCAGCCACTCGTTAATTTTGGGAACAGATTGGTCAGGGTTTAAAGAATTGATGGAACACATAATGAGAGGTGGGTCCTGCATGAATACATCACGGGAAGATCCTGGTGTGGCATTGACTGGGGAAGCTGTCACAGAACCATCTATGTCAGCACCGCATCAGGGCGATACTAGGAGTGAGGATTCCCTTGGGGATTTCCCATTAGAGCAGTCGTGAGATGAGACTCTGTGATATACATTTGACTAAGTGAGAGTAATTGATGGTCAAACTCTCCAGCCTAGCACGACACCGGCCTTCCCTTATTTCACTATTATTAAGGATAGGATAGGTTGTACCGAGTGACACAGGACACTCAAACAGGAGAACAGATAATTTAATTGTTGACCCCAAAGAGCCGTAGGGAACTCATATTCCATGTAGCTCACTTTAATCTCATGGCTGGACACTTAGGGCAAGATAAAACACTAGCCTGAATAATGGCCTGGTCCTATTGGCCAGGGATTCGTGGGGATGTCCATTGGTGGTGTGCGGCATGCTGTAAATGCCAATTAGTAAATCCCGCGGCCTCTCCAAAAGCACCTTTGCGCCCTCTCTCTCTAATTGAGACCCCATTTGAGAGGATTGGTATGGATCTCATTGGGCCAATAGATTGGTCAGCATGGGGATATCGCTTTATTTTAGTTCTGGTGGACTATGCAATGCAATATCTGGAAGCAGTGCTTCTCCGCAATATTTCTGCATGCAGTATTGCAGAAGTACTCTTCCATATTATCGCCCGCATTGGGATTCCGAAAGAATTCCTGACAGACCAAGGCACTACATTTATGTCACACACACTGTGAACTGTATGGGTTATTGGGGATTAAGTCTATCTTCACCAGTGCCTATCACCCACAAACAGATGGTTTCGTGGAATGGTTTAATCAAACCGTCAAAAACACAATTCAGAAATTTGTAAGTGAGGATGCATGTAATTGGGATAAATGGCTCGAGCCCCTGTTATTTGCAGTACCAGAGGTCCCGCAAGCCTCCACAGGGTTTTCACCATTTGAATTATTATGAGTGTAAGCCGCATGGTATCTTGGAGGTGCTACAGGAAAATTGGAAAGAGGGACCTTTGATGAGCAAGAATGAAATTCAATATGTTCTTGACCTGCGCGCAAAATTCCACACACACACACATTTAACCCAGGAGAATCTACAACAGGCACAAGAACATCAAATCTGGCTGTATGACGGGCGCACACGCCTTACAGAGTTTACAATGGGAGACAAAGTGCTCGTATTATTGCCCATGTCGAGCTCCAAACTAATCGTCAAGTGGCAAGGGCCCTTTGAGGTCACACGGCAAGTCGAGGACGTCGACTATGAGGTAAGGCAAACGGATAGGGGTGGGGCAATGTAAATTTACCACCTCAACCTGTTAAAATGTTGGAACGAGGGTGTCCCCGTGGCGTTGGCAGTCCCAGAGAAGGCGGTGCTGAGGCTGGAGGTAACCAAAGTAACATCTCGAACCACTCCAGTCCCTTGTGGAGACTGTCAGAGAAATGTATTATTTCAATGTATTAATTATTAATTATGCTTCAATGTAATAATCATTCAGTTAGAATTCTATAATAATATTAATTTATACTATGAAACTGTCAAGACACCAATGCACTAGTTTAACCTTTTCTCTGTGAATGTCTGGCCTGATAAGCGTGTCCTTAGGGCACGATGTACAGACTGAGTCTAAACACGATATCAGAAAATGTTTGCAAACCACGATATACAGATTACATAAACATATTTTTATAAACATATTTTTAGACATAAACATGACATGTTCTCATTCAAGGCTAATCGCCTCACTAGCCACAAGATTAGGACACAAATTAGAATAAAACCTCATCTTGGAGAACAGGAAGACAGAGAGAGTGGAGTGGACTTTTTGAAGAAGCGAAACTCTCTCTCACCTCAATCTTATTCTTATCTTTCCTATTATCTATCATTTTCTATTATTTTCCTATATTTTAATAAACCTCATTTCTGTTGACACAAATTTTCTCGTTTGACCATTATTATTGCAATTTTTCCACGACAAGACCACCTATCACTGGCCCAACTCACGGAGGTGGCCAAGTTGCAAAAGGAATTTTCTGACCTTTTTTCGCTCCTTCCCAGTTGTACTCACCTGATAGAGCACCACATTGAGATGTCCCCGGAGGTGGTAGTGCATAGCCGCCATTACTGTTTGCCCGAGCACAAAAAAAGGTGGTTCGGGATGAACTCAAGGCCATGCTCGAAATTGGCATAAATCGAGGAGTCCCACAGTGATTGGAGCAGCCCAGTAGCCCTGGTGCCCAAGACCAATGGGTAGGTCCGGTTCTGTGTGGACTATAGAAAAGTCAACGCAGTGTCGAAATTTGATGCATACCCAATGCCTTGCATTGATGAGTTGCTTGATCGGTTAGGCGCTGCTCGCTTTTATTCGACACTGGATCTAATGAAGGGATATTGGCAGATCACCTTGACTCCTCTGTCCTGAGAGAAAACAGCCTTTTCCACACCGTTTGGATTACACCAATTTGTCACGCTCCTTACACAGATGCAGTGGGTTATTTGGAGCGCCCACTACGTTCCAGCAGCTCATGGACAAGATCCTCCACCCTCATGCTGCCTACGTGGCCACATACGTGAATGACATTATCATTTATAGTAATGATTGGCCGCGGGATCTGGAACACCTTAGGGCCATCCTAGAGTCGCTGAGGCGTGCAGGTCTCACAGCTAACCCCAAAAAGTGTACATTTGGGTGAGTGGAAGTATGGTATCTGGGTCTCCACTTGGGTCATGAGCAGGTGCGGCCCCAAATTAACAAGACTGCAGCAATTCTGGCCTGCCCAATCAGCTACAAGCTCTCAATGCATGAAAGCGAGTACAGCACTGTAACAACTCAGGTGTGGGTGGAACACAGAGACGGCAGGACTAACTGAGTTTCCAAGAAAAACCTCTTTATTCAAGACACTTTTCAGTCATCTTATACACTCTCTCAGTCACGCACACACATCAGCTGTCTGGTTCGGGAGAGAGCCCAGCTCTGCTGCTCTCTCTCTCTCCTCATAAAGGGCACAGTCACATGGGAGACACAAACACACGTTAACTCACATCAGGTGTCGTGAATCTGCCACTTACCTTCCCTGACTCCGCCCTCCTGTCACAGACCGATGCTTGACCACGCCCCCACTGCCACAAGCGTCAATATCAAAAAAATTAATGACCAGGCCAAATAGTAAGTAACAAACAACACCAGGCCATGCACAAATTTGAACAAGAGTAAGCACCAAAGGAAACAATGGCAAGTTAAATCTCAATAGCTCCAAACTTACCAAACTCCCTGACTGGGAGCTTCCAATCAGGCAAAACCAATTAGCATTACAAAGCGAACGGGTTAAGTAAAGTGGACGAGCCCCCATTTTATAATGGTCTGGCTTGAGAGCATCACAAAAAGAGGATACACAATTTTCAGAAACTCAAGAATTTATTCAATAAACAGATCAAAAATAAGATGTAAAGCATAACTCAAACAAATAATGCCAGTATGGACAGTCAGTAATCAGTAGTATATGCAAAGAGTAGATGTGTGAAAGTATGATGTTGGGTCATGAAAAATAAAGGCAACACAAACCAAAATCAGAAAGAGCAAACACCTTTCACCTGTCTGTCCATCCCCTCCACCCGAGTAGGCCTAAAAGAGGAGAATATAAAGAAAACAAAGACGGGTGAACACAATCCTGGGTAACTACCCATTTAAAGGGCCAGCATCCCAACAAGTGATGTGTATTCAGATGTCTGGGAAGTGTGCCAAGGACTGCATTGTAGGTGGCTGATAAGTGGTGTCTCAGACCCCCTCCTCTGTTCAGCAGTGGTTGTTCCTGGTGGACGAAGATGGCTTCTTTTACTCCTCTTTCAAACCACTGGTCTTCTCTGGCTAAAATGCATACATTGCAATCCTGAAATGAGTGTCCTTTGTTAGTGAGATGAAGATAGACTGCAGAGTCCTGGCCTGAGGAACTGACTCCACTTGTGAAGCGGTTGTTTCGTTTCCCTAATGTACAGGCCTAACCTCCTTAGGATTGCTTTTGGTCCACTAGAGGATAAATACCTGAAACTCCCCACTAGTCAGACAGAACTAAGGAAGCTTTTTGAATGAGAGGTGAAATACCTTCAAGGATTTCAAGTAAGTCCAGTTGCCTTCTTTAACACCTATGTATTATGATGACCTAGATGACTGAGAACCTTCACAGTCATGTCCCTTCAGTCTCCCAGCATCAATCTAGTGTGGTAACCCCACTCAATGACCAAAGGTGTCCTGAACAATCATCTGTTTGTACCTCAATGACTCATCAGGTAAGCACAGTGCCAGTGAAATACTTTACTTTACAGTGTATGTTACAAAACATTTGTTCGCTAGCAGTAGTACTGTGCTCTAACAGCATAACTCGCTACATATTATAGCCTATATGTTAGACTGGTCAGTATAGCCTGAGCCCCAACGAGTAACTATTTAGTAGCCTACTAAGGACATGGTCTGCACTAGAACCTATGCTTTATATAATGTAGGTTACAGGAGGCTATGAATTTTTATACAAGTTTTAGCTGCCTTGATTCTGCAAAGCACCTGAGCGCACACATCCTCGCTGCCACTGTCCTGCCCTTTCAGACAAGCATCTGTGCTACTAACATTAGCCTACAGCTGTTAATATTAAATTCATGGAAATAAAAATGGTTTGTCTAGCCCCAACATCAATATGACTGTGACCATGTAATTGTAGATGTGATTCACTTTTAAGTAACCCTACTCTGGTAATCATATGCACTTATAATCAACAGAATTAAATAATATAAAAAAGGTTATATGACTGTGACCCTTTCCCTGTAGCCTATGTAAAATTACTTTTGATGTGATAAGTGATTTGTGTCTTTGCCAAAAGCAAAAGAAAAGAGAAGCAAATGGAGGTAGTGCAAATATTCAGAAAAATGTATTAACAGAAGGCCTATTTGTTATTAACAAATTTAATTATTAACAAAAGGAATATTTCAATTAATATATTATACTTTACTTCAACCTGTACAAATTGTTGGTTATTAAGAAAATGAAACAAATGTATGTTTAAGTTGTTAAAGAATAGGAAAATAAATGTTGCTTGTTTTTTTTTGGTAAAACAATTTTCTTCATTAAATTTTTTTTCAAAAACAATGTGGATAAATTGAATGGTGAACCCAATATTGTGAAATGAATTGAATCGTGAATTGTTACATGCCTAATCAGTGTTCCAGCTATTTTTCTAAGAGGGCAGGGTGCCAGTGATTCTTGCGGGCAATTTTTCATTCATCTAGGGCAATTTTACGCGCATCACTATAGACAAAGATTCTATCATGCAAAATTAGTCATACTAGGCAACTATGCAAGGTAGATTACTTTAGTAAAATGAAGTAAGCAAATCTGAAACTTCTTAGTTCACCAGTTTAACACAATGCTTCATAATGTCACGTCTGCGTGCATTCATGCTTGGCGTGCCTCGAGCTGTCACTCTTGTCCATGTGCATTTGCATGACAGTCTAATGTTAGTTAATACTACAAATAATAGTAATACTAATAGTGTTGATTGATCATTAATATTAGTCGGGGGATAGTAATGTTAGATTAGATCTAGTCTAACACACTAACGTTAGTGACTAGATTTTCTATAGATCTATGTCTAGAGTCTAGATCTATTGGTCTTAACTTTTGATTGAATGGATTTGTTTAGTCCTCAACTAGGTTCTGTGAACCCCTAGCTACTTTTGCCAATTATTTTTTTTCTTTCATGCGTTTGTAGGCATCACTACTTTTCAAACATATCTTACTTCACTGACTTGTTATTGTATACAAAATGGTTGAGGAGAGAGCATGTCTATGACTCTGCACTAATAGTGTGTTGTTGGACACGTACGAGGAATTTGACTCCAGTTCACTTAGCTCTCATAGTACAAAACAGATAAACATTCATTGCAAGACTTCATTGCAAGTCGGCAACACTCATTACGGCACACTTTCTTCCTGTGGTAGAATGTATGTGCTGGGCACTTGCAGGAATGAGAATTTTCCACTAATCAGCGGATTTCCGACTTTTTCAGACCAAAATGATCATTTTTGAGATTGATGTAAATCTGTTGAGAAATTTTCGGGGGGGATGGTTAACGATCTGTAGTTACCTTATAACGCAGACATCCGAAGTCTCCCGGAAGTTCCGGGAGTCTCCCGCATATTGATAGCGGCTCCCAAATTGGAGAATAATCTAGAGCAAGCGCGTGCATGTGAAACATTAATGTCTGCATCGCGCATCTTAGAATGTGCGCATGCGAGGGAGTGCGTGAGGGAGACTGCGTGTGTGTAGCGCATGCTAGACAAAGAGCATCCTGATTGGGTTACTCAGCAAAATAAGCCAATCA
>JAPEIY010000027.1:25009698-25021762 GCA_026122135.1 Cathorops aguadulce | reverse complement strand
TTTAGTTGCAGTTATTGCTGCACAAGGGGGTCACACCAGATACTGAAAGCAAAGGTTCACATACTTTTGCCACTCACGGATATGCAATATTGAATCATTTTCTTCAATAAATAAATGACTAATTATAATATTTTTGTCTCATTTGTTTAAGTGGGTTCTCTTTGTTGACTTTTAGGACTTGTGTGAAAATCTGATGATGTTATAGGTCATATTTATGCAGAAATATTGTAAATGTTAAAGGGTTCACAAACTTTCATGCATTACTGTGTGTGTATATATGGACTGTTTGTGAGAGGTCTTACTCCTGCAGATGATTTTATAAGAGCTAGCAAAAGTGTCAGGGATAAGTGACTGTTAATATGTTTTTGGTGATGCATTGAAAGGCATTCAGTGTTCTGCTATTTCCGTTAAAATTAAATGGAAGGATGTCTCCATGGAAAACTATTTAGCAGGAAAAATACATTAGTGCTTTCAATCCATGTGGGAGTTGTTCTATTCTTTAAAATCACCTGCTGTGGCATTTTATGTCAGTGCAGCATATCTGTCTTGGAGAGGGAACATGTTTTTTATTCTTTTCACCAGATGTGTTCATGACATAAAAAAAAAAACCTCTTAGTTCTTCACACCATGATGAAGAATCATTTGTGGCTACTGGAGCAACAGTTTCCTAATTTTATGGACAATAACCTGTTCAGATCTTCAGCTAGGCCCTCCAACCTATCTCAGTACATGAAGATCATATAATTATACACCTGAAATAATTTATAATGCTTCTTGGTTTCAGTCCTTTGCTCTTGTGTCCTATTCAAGGTGTGGTATTGTGCTGAGGACTATGCAAGTCAAAGATAATTTATGAATCATTGTTTTCAGTTTTGGCGTCATGGTGATGTAGTGGTTAGCACTGCCACATCACGGCAAGAAGGTTCTGGGTTTGAGCCCAGTGGCCGATGAGGCCTTTCTGTGTGGAGTTTGCATGTTCTTCCCATATCTGTGTGGGTTTCCTCCAGGTGCTCTGGTTTCCCCCACAGTCCGAAGACATGCAGGTTAGGCTAATTGGCGGCTCTAAATTGACCATAGGTGTGAGTGTGAATGGTTGCCTGTGTCTATGTACTAGCCCGGTGATGACCTGGCGATTTCTCCAGGGTGTACCCCGGCTCTCACCCATAGTCAGCTTGGATAGGCTCCAGCTTGCCTGCAACCCCTGAACAGGATAAGTGATTATGGATAATGGATGGATGGATATTTTCAGTTTTAATTTCAACATCCTGTCCAAACTTTTTTTTCTTATTTGGGGTTGTAGTTTACCCACAGTTTTCCCAACTTTGTCCTACATCCAACAAATTCTGATTTGGATTTACTTCAGCTGACTGTACTGTATGCTCCATACTAAAGCTCTCCCTCACTTGATGTGTCATAAGGCACTTTGCATTTTCTGAGTATGTATATGGCTTGTTGGAATATCCAGTTAATGGGCATCAAATGAAGATGAATGAGCTGGGATTAAGGAGGCTGTCATCATCATTGGCATAGCTCGAGGTCAAATATCCTTTCCAAGGTCAAGGTGAAGGGTGTTTCGAGTGGAGGTGACTTGAGAGTCCAAGATGTGAATGAAACAGTTGAGAACAATGAGGGCAGGGGTTTGTAAGAGGCAATCCGATGCCAACTGCTTTCCGTTGTTCTCAGAGCTTTTAGCAGCGGCGTTTTTCATCAGCATGATGTCTCTTATTGTTTTCAGCCTTGATTGAGCCAGAAAGCCAGTATATTCTCCAAAACCTTCAGTTTTCTGTGACCGCTTCCCAGTTCAAGGAGTCTGTCAATAAGTCAATATAAACAGAACCAATCAGCTGCTTATAAACTGACAAAAATGGGACATCTTTGGCTGTGATGAATCCACAGACCATAATCCCACCACCACCATGTTTTTTTCTGTTACCTCAGTACAAATCTTCAACTATTATCCCAGGACAGTTCTTACTTACATAGACTTGTCCATCACTTCTTTGGAGAAGGAGCATAGATTGATTACCTCTCATTCAGCCAGTTACCAGTCTTTGTGTTCCCTGGCAAAATCTTGTCATGCCCATCTGTATGCAGCTATAAGCCTTGGATTAATTCCTAACATATGACTAAATATCCCAGCCTCAACAATTCAATGTTCTTTGGGTGGTAGATGGTAGACATCTGCGCTCAATACTCAAGTCTCATTTTGGCTTTAAACTGATGAGATCAGTATTGCTTTCTCTGAACAAAATGTGATGTAGTGGTCTTTCTTATTTTTTTTATTTCCTCCCAGGGACCAGTGATTTTTTTTTTTGAAGACACTCTCTGTTAGTAACTCCTCTGACTGCAACCAAGTTTAATAGTTTTTTTTTTTTTTTTGCCAAGATTGTTCTCCTGTTGAAGCAGAAACTTTCCTAATGATTTTCTAGCCTTATTCTTGACTTCTTAAGCATTCTGTCACTTATTCTGCACAGCACCAATTTATGAATCAGTGCTAATGCTGCTTGTTTATTAACATCTAACAGTTGTAATTTTGAAAACTACATTGAACACTCCTGCACATTATACACTCCTGCATAATCATTTTCTGGCTATTAGTCATTTAGTATTGTAGTACACTAGAGCTCCAGATGTTTTTGAGCTTTAAAAATGCAATCCTCACCTTCCTTAACATCTAACAGTTGTAATCTAACAGCTGGCCAAGATGGCGCCCACTGCAGCTGACGTCCTTGTCTTGCTGTCTCAGCACCAACATAACTTTGTGTGTTGGTGTTTTTGTGTATCTTGAGCATACAATTTATGTATGCAACAGTAAAATACAGTAGGGAAGAACTTCTGGATGTCAGCAAAGTTCATCATCGCCTGTTGGACTTTGACATTCTCCAACATCTGGACCCAGCCAACTCCAGCGGGCACAACATGGCAATAGTGGCCTCGCAGGAGCAGTGCTGCTGGCAACCAGAATGCCTGAGGTGAAGAGGCAAGAGAGGGGGGCTACATGCAAGGCTAAAGGCTAAGGCTAGATGACCACCACAACCTAGCCTGCTGCTAGCAAATGTATGCTCACTTGAAAACAAGATGGACGAGCTGAGAAACAGGACTACCACCCAGCATGAAATAAGGGAATGTTGTGTTCTTATTTTCATGGAAGCCTGGCTTTCAGACTATGTGCCAGACTCTGCTCTCCTGCTCCACACACATCTACTGCAAAGACTGCACATTGGTCTCAGGGACGATGAGAGGAGGCATTGTCTGCTTGTACATCAACAACAGATGGTGTGGGAATATGCAGGTAGTTGAGCAGCATTGGTCTGTGGATATTGAACTGTAATGGTAAAGTCCAGACCTTTATATTTACCTAGGGAGTTCAGTGCTGCATTTCTGCTGGCTGTTTACATTCCACCTCAGGTGGCTCACGTGACCATGCTGGGGATGCTGCATGATGTCATCAGCACATAGGAGAGAGCGCATCCAGATGCTGTGTTCATTGTGGCCAGTGATTTTAACCACTGCAGCCTCAGGAACGTCCTCCCCCAGTACCATCAACATGTGCGCTTCCCAACAAGAGAGAATAACACTCTTGATCAGGTGTACAGCAATGTGAAGGATGCCTATAAGGCTGCACCCTGGCCACACTTTGAATAGTCAGACCACATCTCAGTGTTCCTCTATCCATCCTACAGACAGCTCCTCAAGTGAGACACCCCCTCCACCCAGTAAGTAAAACTGTTAAAGTGTGGACTGAAGAATCAGATCAGCTTCGGGACTGTTTCAGGACTGCTTTGATAACACAGACTGGGATGTGTTTAAAACTGCTGTTATGAGGGAGGACTCCACTGTGGACTTAGAGGAGTACGCTGCAGCTGTAACTGGCTATATCAGCACATGCACTGAGAACATTATTCCAACAAAATGCTGTAGGACCTACCCCAATGACAAACTGTAGATGGGGTAGTATGGTCCATTAGTAATGGGGTAGTATGGTCCAACTGTAATGGGGAAGTGTGGTTCATGCTACATGTTTGCACCATTGCATTTACCTCAGGTGATACTGAAGAATATAAAAAGGCCAGATACAACCTGCACATGGGTCAAGAGGCACTATAGGCTGAAGCTGGAGGGACACTACACTGCTGCAGATTCCCAATGCATGTGGCAATGGCTGCAACACATCATGGAGTAAAGGCAGAAAAATCTGGGGGCAATAACTAACAAAAGCATGCTGCCAGATGAACTGAACCAATTCTATGTTCTCTTCAACACCTGTAATTCCAACACTGGGATTCTGACTGTGCAGAGCAAGATGGGCACACTGTTCTCTGTACACTCAGCAGAGGTGAGCACAGCTCTGAGAAGGATGAACCCATGGAAAGCAGCTGACCCAGATAACATTCCAGGGTGAATACTCAGGACTTGCTCATCTGAGCATGCTGATGTGTTTACAGACATCTCTAATATGTCCCTCACTCAGGCCTTGGTGCCCATCTGCTTGAAAACAACTATTGTGCCCATCCCCAAGAAAAACACAGTGACCTGCTTAAATGACTATTGCCCCATTGCACTCACTTCAACTGTAATGAAGTGCTTTGAAAAGATAGTCATGACATGCATAAAAAGGACTATACCACCCACTTTGGACCCCTTACAGTTTCCATACAGACAGAACCGGTTCACTGATGATGTTTTTAACACTGCCATCCATATAGCCCTCACTCATTTAGAGAACAAGGACACATATGTTAGAATGCTATTCATAGACTACAGCTCGGCATTTAAAACAGTTGTGGCAATGGGGGCATGGCCAAGCAGCAGTTTGTGAATGGAGGGCAGGGTCAGGGAAGGTAAGTGGCTAAGTCATTACACCTATTGTTAATTAGTGTATGTGTGTTTGTTTGTTGCAGGGATGGAGCATAAAGGGGGGGCAGAGAAGAGCTGATTCCCAACCAGAATGCATGTGTGGGTGTGGGAGTGAGTGAAGCTGAAAAAAAAATATATATATATATTTTTTTTTACTGCCTGCCATGCTTCTGTGCTCGACCCACATCAGGGATTCACTACAGTGGTGTGGAAACCTGGCAGTGAGCACATGAGTATGGAAGGGAACCACCCCATGGAGTCCTCCCCAATTATGGAGCTTGTCCATGCCCTCGCTGCTGCTCAGTAGAACCAGCATCAAGTGCTGACTGCCCTCCAGAAGGACCAAGAATAATGCTTTGAAGCCTTGATGGTGGCCCAGAGGGAAAATCACCAGGCATTCTGGCATCTGCTGGTGTCGGCAGGGGTGTCCACCATTACCACCATGGACTCCCCTCATGTCACCCTCACAAAGATGGGCCTGCATGATGAGCCCGAAGCCTTCATTGCTCTCTTCGAACAAGCAGCTCAAGCATGGCTTGGCCAATTGAGCAGCGTGCAGCTTGCCTCCTCCTGCTGCTGACAGGTGAGGTGCAGCTGGTGTCATGGCAGCTCCCTGCCGACAGCTGGCTCAACTACTCTGACCTCAAGATGGCCATTTTGCAGCTGGTCGGCCGCTCCCTGGAACAACATCACCATCATTTCCAGAAGCTGACACTGGAGGAGATCGGCCGACCATTTGCATTTGGCCAACAACTCTGGGATGCCTGCCGGCAGTGGCTGAGTGTGGAAGATGGCGATGCGGACAGGATCATCAACCTGGTGGCACTGGAACAGTTCATCTCTCTGCTTCCGGATGGAATGGCAGAATGGGTCCACTGTCACCACCCGGCATTGCTCCAGCGAGCCATCAAGTTGGCAGAGGACTATCTGGCAGTAGTTCCAATGACAGGTGAATGAGGCAAAGGTGTCTCTCATTTCTCTTCTCTCCCCCTCTTTGTCTCCTCTCTCCCTCTCTCTCTTGCCCCATTCCCCCACCACGGAGGCAGGGGCTGACTCCTCCCCATTCAGCCTGTCGCACCCATGGTGCCCTCTCATTTCCCTCTTCTGTGTCTGTGTCCTTCCCCCCTCAGGTGAGTGATGCCCTTAACACTGGTGCAGAGGGAAAACCTGGGCCGGTATGCTGGTGCGGCAGGGAGCCGGTGCATCTCCTGAATCAGGGCTCTGCAAGGGAGGTGGAGGCTGTGATCCAGATCCCCAATGCACCAGAGACCGCCCCCAATCAGGCCAGAATGTATTGCATACCAGAAAGTGTTCAAGGGGATACATATGATGCTTTGGTGGATTCTGGTTGTAATCAGACCTCAATTAACCAACACCTGGTGCAAGGTAAGGCACTGGGGAGAGCACAAGCGATGAAATTGTGTGCGCATGGGAATGTTCACAATTATCCCTTAGTGTCTGTCTTTATTCTATTCCGGGGCCAAATGCATAGAATAAAGGCAGTGGTTAATCCTCATCTCACCCACTCATTGAATTTGGGTACTGATTGACCAGGGTTTTAAAAGCTGATGGAATATTTAACACATAGTGGGTCCTGCACTAGTAGGTCATGTGAAGATCCTGGTGTGGCATTGATTGGAGAAGCTGTCACAGAACCATCTATGTCAGCACCACATCAGAGTGAGGAGCAGCCTGCTCCTCCTCCCTCTCTCAGGGATTCCCTTGAGGATTTCCTGTTAGAGCAGTCATGAGAGAGACTCTGCAGTCTGCATTTGACCAAGTGAGAGTAATCGATGGTCCAACTCTTCAGCCAAGTGTGACACCGGCCTTCCCTTATTTTGCCATTATTAAAGATAGATTGTACTGAGTGATGCAGGACACTCAAACTGGTGAATGAATAACACAATTATTAATCCCAAAGAGCTGTAGGGAACTCATATTCCATGTGGCTCACTTTAATCCCATGGTTGGACACTTAGGGTAAGATAAAACACTTGCCCAAATAATGGCCTGGTTCTACTGGCCAGGGATTCACGGGGATGTCGTCGGTGGTGTGCGGCATGCCATGAATGCCAATTAGTAAGTCCCGTGGCCACTCCAAAAGCACCTTTGTGCTCCCTCCCTCTAATCGAGGCTATCCCTCTCCCTCTAGTTGTCAGGAGGATATTGCTTTATTTTAGTTCTGGTGGACTATGCAACACAATGTCCAGAAGTAGTGCCTCTCCACAATATCTCAGCACACAGTATTGTGAAAGCGCTCTTCTGTATTATCTCCCGGGTCAGGATTCCGAAAGAAATCCTGACAGACCAAGGCACTGCATTAATATCATGCACACAGCGCAAACTATATGGGTTACTGGGTATTAAGTCTATCCGCACAAGTGTCTTATCACCCACAAACAGATGGCTTAGTGGAGCGTTTTAACCAAACCCTCAAAAACATAATCCAGAAATTTGTAAGTGAAGATGCATGTAATTGGGATAAGTGGCTCGAGCCCCTGTTATTTGAAGTACGAGAGGTCTGATAAATACGAGAGGAGAGATAATTATTATATAGGCGTAAGCCATGTGGCATTTTGGACATGCTATGAGAAAACTGGGAGGAGGAACCTTTGCCTAGTGTCATGGTCGCCTGGCTCAAGGCAACCATAACATAAAGGGGAAACCACACAGTTGTTCCAATTAGCGAAAGATATTTATTAGAGTAACAAACTAGGTACAAAAGTCAATGAATAAAAGACAAAACAAGTCTATCGTATATATCAGCATAGTAGGAAAGGAAACCATAAAACACAGCCCACGCCGGCTGCCAACCACGACACCAGGCAAATATGGGAGAGGGAGAGCTCCTAGTAGACTGCCAGGACCCAGTTTATATCCACCCCCCAATCACCTGAGCAATTAGCCTACATCACACTAATGGCAAGCTGGACTGGTCTCTCCCCCCAGCCTCCTCCGTATTCTACTCTCCAGCAAATCCTGGCGCCTGGACAGCAAATTAAGGACAGACAGAAACAGAGAAGACAACAGGTAGAGACAAGTTAACAATCACACCGACCCATCCGGAGCCCATGACAGTGCATCTGCCATCACGTTCTCAACACCCCGGATGTGACAAATAGACAGTCTGTAGGATTGCAAAAAGAGTGCCCATCACATGAGGCGTTGATTAGAATTCTGCAATGATTGAAGAAACGCTAAGGGTTTGTGGTCAGAAAAGACCACAACAGGGTACATACCACCCCCCACATAAACATCAAAATACTGGAGGGCCCAGATCAACACCAGGGCCTCCTTCTCAACTGTTGAGTAGTTCAATTAGTGTTTATTGAACTTGTATGAGAAATACCCAACAAGCCGATCCACATCACTCTCATCACTCTGAGGGAGATGATTAAGTAAATTGGTCAAAGGAGCAACCACTATAGAGAAGTTACAACAAAAATTCCTATAAAAACCAATCATTCCCAAAAACCTCATCAGCTCCTTCTTAGTAGATGGAGGAGGAAATGCATCTATGGCCAAAACCTTGGCTCATACTGGCTTGTTGTGAACCAGCACCAGCCCTGGAACTGACTTGGTGGAAAAGGAGTAACAGACTGTCTGAAAAGCTCCTCACCCTTGGAATGTCACCTTCCATCTGCAACTGGGTGTTGAACTTGTCAAACAGACCTCAGTCAGTCAGAGTAGGAAACCGGGCATCAGGCATCAGAATTATGAGCACAGGGACCCCCCAGGGTTGCATACTGAGCCCTCTGCTGTACACCCTCTTCACTTATGACTGTGTGGCCTCTGAGTCCAACACCAGCATTATGAAGAAGAAGAAGAAGAAGAAGAAGAAGAAACCTTTATTTGTCACATGCACACTACAAGCACAGTGAGATTCATCCTCTGCATTTAACCCATATGAAGAAGTGAACACACACGCACACACACCCAGAGCACTGTGCAGCCATACTACAGTACATGGGGAGCAGTCAGGGGTTAAGTACCTTGCTCAAGGGCACTTCAGCCCAAGGCTGCCCCACGTTAACTTTACTGCATGTCTTTGAACTGTGGGGGAAACCGGAGCACCTGGAGGAAACCCATCTTGACACGGGAGAACATGCAAACCACACAGAAAGGCCACCACTGGCTGCTGGGCTTGAACCCAGAACCTTCTTGCTGTGAGGTGACAGTGCTAACCGCGACACCACCATGCCGCCCAGTGATCAGTTTTGGACTGATTACTGGTGGAGAGGAGTCAGCATATAGGAGAGAGGTGGCAGGACTGGTGGCCTGGTGCCAGGAAAATAATATCTCCTTAAATACAAATAAGACCAAGAAGACACTTATTGATCCTAGGAGGAGAAGGAGGGAGCAGCATGCCCCAATATACATTGGGGAAACAGAGGTGGAGAGGGTAAGAACTTTAAAGTTCCTCAACACTCACATCAGTGAGGACCTCACCTAGTCTCACAACACTCAGCAGCTTCTGAAGAAGTCACAGCAGAGACTGTTTTTTTTTTTTTTTTGAGAAGGTTGAGGAAGTTTGGCATGCCAACCAAAATCCTCAGCAACTTCTATAGATGCACAGTCGAGAGTGTCATCACCAGCTCCATCACAGTAAGGTATGAAAACTGCACTGCTCAGGGCAGGAAGGCTCTCCAGCAGGTGATAAAGACTGCCCAGTCCATCTCTGGAACAGCCTTCCCATCACTACTGGGCATTTACAACACCAGGTCATCAGGAAGGCCCATAACATTATTAAGGACAACACACAACACAGTCTCTTTACACTCCTTCTGTCAGGGAGATGCTACTGGAGTGTCAAATCAAGGACTACAAGACTCACAAACAGTTTCTATCCACAGGCTATCGGGCTCCTGAACAATACAACACACTAAATACTGCACTCCCCATTCTCCAGCATCCCCACTGCAGCTACCTTTTTGCATAAAGCACAGAGTCACTTTACAAATTAACTCAGGGTTTTTGGCATTTCTTTTACTGATTTAGTTTCACCACATTTACTACTTTTATTACTTTCATTCCCTTTTTGGGCATCTTTTTGTCATGTGTTTGAGTGTGCGTTATTGTTGTGTATAAGGAGAGCAGCAAAGTAAAAATTTTATTGCATTGTCTGAACCTCTGTGTTTTCACGATGCATATGACAAACTTCTTGAATATCTTATTCTTGCTTTGACATCTGCATCTGTACCACCCTGTTTGTTGATGTTACTTCCCAAATAAGTAAAAGATTCCACTTCCTCGAGTCTATTCCCATCTAGTTTGACTGGTTTATTGTTTGTTGTATTTATCCTCATGATCTTTATCTTTTCCTTATGGATGTTAAGTCCTACTCATGAAGAGGTGGTTGCCAATGTTGTTGTCTTCTGATAGTAACTGTGAGATAGTAGTGCCAGGTCAAATTCAAGTTCATCTAGTTGTGTCCATAATGTCCACTGTATTCAAAATAAAGATATTTCACAAAAAATAAGGATATTTATTTCAAATGTAAAATCAGTATTGCTTTATGGTTCTGAGACTTGGAGAATGACAAGGAATATAATCAACACAGACCTTCGTCAACAACTGCCTAAGGAAGATCATGAAGATACATTGGCCAGAAAGGATCAGTAACAACAATATTTGGTTGAAAACACAGCAAATACCAGTGGAAGAAGAAATTGGAAAAAGATGGTGATGGATCGGGCAGCCATTACAAAAAGCAGTGACAAACATCACCAGGCAAGCCTTGACTTGAAACCTTCAAGGGAAGAGAAGAGGTCAGTCAAAGAACACCTGGTGAAGAACTCTCCAGACAGACATCAGGAGGCTGGGGTACACCTGGACTCAGATTGAAGGAAAAGCACAGGATCAGGTCCTCTGGAGATCCCTTGTCAACAACCTATACCCTAGGAGGGGTGTCAGGGCATAGAAAATAATTTAGTATATCCTTGCTATGTGACCCAAGATAAGACCCTGGCAACCACACTAATAACCACCTGACAATTTATCATTCATTACTCATCAAACAAATAGATATATTGGTCACACTTTTTTTTTCTTCTTTAAGTGAATAGAGGGGATTTTAAAATACCAAAAACAGGTGTTAACTGTGCATCTGAGCATTTATTTATTTATTTATTTATTTATTTTTAACCCACTGTTATGGCATGGAGTAATGCAAAGCCCCAAGCGGGCAGACAGAAAGCTAGCCGAGGTCCCCACACTCCGATTTCACAAACAATACATTAAAGCAAGATCATAATCAGTGCTTTATGGTGAGATCACACATAACTGGTTGATCTGTGAGAACCGTGGCTGGGGTTACCATGGCCATTCTGGCAGATTTTGGCAGTGTTTTGTCCCATAAATTTGGGTACAGTAAATAGGCAAATGTTGCCATGGTAGCTATGGTGGTAGTTATGGAAGATGCCAGTAAGCCCAAGGTAGAGTGATGTTTATCTGGGGAGAATCTGTCAAATCCATCGCAGTAGAGGCCAGAAGCACCATCGGCAATGATGGATGTCATTATGGTTGCCGATGGTCATGATGGTTAGGCAGCAGCCTCTGCAATTGAGACTGATTGGGTGACAGCAATGACATATAACAATGTAGGGTCTTACAGCAATGATGGCAGTATGTATGATTTTCATTGTTGTAGTACGGCATAGGCATAGCAAGACGGAATAAACCATGGCCCCAAGGTAAATTTCTCACTTTCTGCAGAATGTTGTTCTGTGAACATTTTGAGCTTGTTGGTTGCAGCAGAATGCTATCGTAACCCCGAGTAGCCCATGTAAACCTCAAGGATGCTCACAGAAGCCTTCACAGGTGTGACGGATTAATTCATCCAGCCCTTGACCCAATGACCAACTTTCCAGGGATGGAATCCATGCCCTCCAGGTAGCTCTCACATATTCTGACAAAAGGGCCCAGAATGCATGCTGGTTGACCCACAGAAGGTCCAAAATCATTTATTGGCATATACCATGAAGTGATTCTGGCTATGTGAGACCAAGGCTTTTGCCCAGGATAATACCATGCACATAAACACAAATTGCAGTTGAGTACAAATAAAGGTTTAAACTTGTTGGAGCCAATTTAGTTTCCTTAGTTATGATTCTTAGTTTGGTTAAGATTTACTGGCCTTGTGCCCTTGACTTTTATTTTGACACAGCCTTTGGTCACCTGACCAGATAAAGATGGCTGCCTCTCACTT
>JAPEIY010000027.1:24897574-24916564 GCA_026122135.1 Cathorops aguadulce | reverse complement strand
CTCAGCGACCCAAGGACGGCCCTCAGGTGTTCCAGGTGCCGCGGCCAGTCATTACTATAGATGATTATGTCATCTAAGTACGCGGCTGCATAGGTGGCGTGGGGGCAGAGAACCCTGTCCATAAGCCGCTGGAACGTAGCGGGCACCCCAAACAACCCAAAAGGAAGCATGACGAATTGGTGTAAACCAAACGGTGTGGAAAAGGCCATTTTTTCTCGGGATAAAGGAGTCAAGGGGCTCTGCCAATATCCCTTTTTCAAATCCACTGTCGAAAAAAAGCGAGCCGTGCCTAGCCAATCGAGCAACTCATCAATACGAGGCATTGGGTATGCGTCAAATTTAGACACCACGTTAACTTTTCTATAGTCCACACAGAACCGGACCGACCCATCGGTCTTGGGAACCAAAATCATAGGGCTGTTTCAGTCACTGTGGGACTCCTCGATGATGCCCATGTCGAGCATGGCCTTGAGTTATTCCTGAACCACCTTTTTTTTGTGCTCAGGCAACCTATGCTGGTGGCTACGCACTACCACCCCCGGGGCGTCTCAATGTGGTGTTCTATGAGGTCAGTGCAGCCGGGCAGGGGCAAGAACACATCCGAAAATTTGGTCTGCGACTGGGCAACCACCGTGCATTGGGTCAGGGAGAGGTGGTCTCCACAGGGGACTGCAGAGGTATATGATGCCAATCTACCCTTTTGAACCTCCGGCCCCAGCTCCGCCTTCTCCAGAACCACTGACACAAACACCACGGGGACCTCCTAATTCCAGAGTTTGAGAAGATTGAGGTGGTAAATCCGTAATGCCCTGCCCCTGTCCGTTCGCCTCACCTCATAGTCGACATCCCCAACTCGCCGTGTGACCTCAAAGGGTCCTTGCCACTTGGCAATCAATTTGGAGCTGGACGGAGGCAACAGTACGAGTACTTTACCTCCCAGTGCGAACTCCCTAAGGTGCGTACCCCTGTCATACAGGTGGATTTGCCATTCTTGGGCCTGCCGCAAATTCTCCTGGGTTAGGTCTGTGAGTGTGTGGAGTTTTCTGCACAGGTTGATAACGTATTGAATTTCATTTTTGCTCGGTGAAGGTCCCTCCTCCCAATTTTCCCACAGTACATCTAGGATGCCACGCGACCATATAATAATTAGAATGGGGAAAACCCCGTAGAGGCTTGTGGGACCTCTCGCACTGTGAATAACAGGGGTTTGAGCCATTTATCCCAATTGCATGCATTCTCACGTACAAACTTTTTAATTATGTTCTTGTGGGTGCGATTGAACCGTATGACTAAACCGTCCGTTTGTGGGTGATAAAAACTGGTGTGGATCGGCTTACTGTAATTCCCAATAACCCATACAGTTCACGCAGTGTGCGTGACATAAATGAAGTGCCTTGATCAGTCAATATCTCTTTGGGGATTCCGACTCGGGAGATGATGTGGAAGAGTGCTTCTGCTATACTATGTGCTGAGATATTGCGAAGAGGCACTGCTTCCAGGTATCACGTTGCATAGTCCACCAGAACTAAAATAAAGCGATATCCTCGTGTTGACTGATCTAATTTCCCGACAAGATTCATCCCAATTCTTTCGAACAGGGTCTTGATTAATGGCAGAGGGCGCAAAGGTGCTTTTGGAATGGCCGCTCGATTTACTAACTGGCATTCGCGGCACGCTGTACACCACCTACGGACATCGCTGCAAATCCCTGGCCAATAGAACCAGGCCGTTATTTGGGCTATTGTCTTATCCTGCCCCAAGTGTCCAACCATGGGATTAAAGTGAGCCGCCTGGAATACCAATTCCCGGCGGTTCTTTGGGATCAAAAGTTGTGTGATCGGCTCCTTAGTCTGAGTGTCCTGCGTCACTCGGTATAATCTATCCTTCATAATGGAAAAATAGGGGAAGGACGGGGTGGCGTTTGGCTGGAGTATTTGACCAATTACTCTCACTTGGTTAAACGCATGCTGCAGAGACTTGTCTTGTGACTGCTCTAATGGGAAATCCACAAGGGATTCCCTGAGAGAGGGAGGAGGAGCCTGCTGCTCCTCACTCTGACATGATGTAGACAGCTCTGTGACATTTGCTCCTGCCAATGCCACACCGGGACCTCCCCCTGCTGAAATACGGCAGGGCCCACTCTTCAAGAAATGTACCATTTTCAAAATCCCAGCCAATCAGCCCCCAAAATTGAGTGGGTAAGGCAAGGATTAACCACTGCCTTTACACTAAATTTCTCCCCTCGAAATAGAATGTGGACCAACACTAAAGGGTAGTTGTGAACATCCCTGTGTGCACACAACACCTTCACCAATTGTGCTCTCCCCAATGCCTTTTCTTGCACTAGGCTTTGGTGGATTGAGGTCTGATTACAGCCAGAGTCCACCAAAGCCTGATTCATATCCCCCTGGATACTCACCGGTATGCGATAAGCTCCGGCCTGATTGAGGGCGGTCCCTGGCACATCGGGGATCTGGACCACCGCACCCACCTCTGTTGCTGTGCACGTATTCTGGAGGTGCCCCAACTTCCCACAGCACCAGCAAACTGGCCTGGGCTCTCTCTCTCTGCACTGGTACTTTGGGGCTCACTCACCTGAGGGGGGGGGAGACAGAAGTGGGAAATGGGAGGGCTGGCCCCCGCAGCAGGGGGAGGGGGAGAGAGGATACATGTTGTCCTGCTGTCAGAACAGCCGCCAAACGATCCTCTGCCAGCTCGATGGCTTGATTCAGTGACTCTGGCACTGGACCCACTTTGCAGTCCCTTGGGGTAGTCGGGCGACGAACTGCTCTAGTGCCACCAGATCAATGACTCCTTTGGCGTCGTGGTTGTCAGCCCTCAGCCACCATCTGCAGACATCTTGGAGTTGCTGGCTAAATGCAAACGGCCAGCCGACCTTCTCTAGGCCCAGAGTGCAGAAGCTCTGTCTGTTGTTCAGGGGTGCACCCCACATGCTGGAGGATGGCCCAGTAGAGGTCTGTGTAGACCAGCCAGCTGTCGGCAGGGAGCTGTAGCACAGCCAGCTGTGCCTCGCCTGTTAGCAGGGGGAGGAGGCGTGCCGCGCGTTGTTCCACCAGCCAGCCCTAGGCCTCTGCTGCTCGCTCAAAGAGCAGGAGGAAGGCCTCCTATATTAAGACTTCTGGACAACTGTCATCAGCAAATGATCAACACTCTCCCCAAGGAGGGAAAGCTACAATAGGTCATTGCTGAAAAGGTGCACAAACTGGGATGGCTGCAGCCTTGAGAGGATTAAGTCAATTCAAGAACTTGGGAGGGATTCACAAGGAGTGGCCTGAGGCTGGTGTCTGTGCATCAAGAGCCACCATGCATAGACATCTTATGGAACAAGGCTACAACTGTCATATTCCTAATATCAAGCCACTCCTGAACCAGAAACAACAGAGGCATCTTCCCTGGGTTAGAGAGAAATAACTGGGCTGTTGCTCAGTGGTTGTAAGGCTTCTTTTCAGAGGAAGGTACATTTTTTTGCATTTAATTTGGAAATCAAGGTCCTAGAGTCTGGAGGCAGAGTAGAGAGGTGCAGAATTCAAGGAGTTTGAAGTCCAGTGTGAAGTTTCTGCAGTTTATGGTGACTTGGGGTGCCATGTCATCTGCTCTTGTTGGTCTACTGTGTTTTATCAAGTCCAGTCAATGCAGCTGCTTACTAGGAGATTTTAGAGCACTTCATGCTTCCATCTGCTGACTATAGCTTTAGGGAGATGCCAATTTCCTTTTTGCGCAGGACTTGGCACCTGTCCACAGTGCCAAAACTACTACCAAATGGTTTGCTGACCATGTTAATGTACTTGATGGGTCAGGCAAGTTGGCTGGCCAGAACCCCATCGAGAATTTATGGGGTATTGTCAAGAGGAAGCTGAGAAACACTCAACTCAAAAATAAAGAGCTGAAGGCTGCTATCAAAGTAACCTGGGTTTCAATATCACTTCAGCAGTGCCACAGGCTGATCATGTCTATACCATATGGCATTGATGTAGTAATTTGTGGTAAGGGAACTCCAATGAAGTGTTGAGCATATAAATAAATGTACTCTTCAGAAGTTGGGCATTTTGTAAAATTCTTATTCTAATAACTTGAGATATTGGATTGCTGAATTTCATGAAAGTGATCCTTAAAATTAAAACAAAAGGCTTGAAATATTTCACTTTTATGTAACAAATATATGAAGGGGTGCAGCACAGTGGTGTAGTAGTTGGTGCTGTTGCCTCACAGCAAGAAGGTCTGGGTTTGAGCCTTGTGGCCGACGAGGGCCTTTCGGTGCAGAGTTTGCATGTTCTCCCCGTGTCCACGTGGGTTTCCCCCATAGTCCAAAGACATGCAGGTTAGGTTAACTGGTGCCCTCTAAATTGACCGTACATGTAATGAGTGTGAATGGTTGTCTGTGTCAGCCCTGTGATGACCTGGCAACTTGTCCAGGGTATACCCCACCTTTCACTCATAGGATAGGCTCCGGCTTGCCTGCGACCCTGTAGAACAGGATAAAGCGGCTAGAGATGAGATGAATGAGATATATGAAGGGTTTACCTTTTTGCATTAAATTATGAAGAAATATTTTTTTCATGATATTCTAATTGTGATGCACGAATACTGTACATCCATTTCTGCATTTCAAGCCTGTAACACATTCCAAAAAATAGGGACATGGTTGTTTTGGGGCATTTATAGGGATATGTAGTATAATTTTGAAACGGGTGATGCCAACCAGAGTCTGTAGTGTTTAAAAAAAAAGTCAGTCAGTATCCAGGAAAGGCATAGTCTTTGAGGAGCAAAGATGAACTCAGGATCTCCAGTTTTTCAATGCGTGTGTGTGTGTGTGTGGGGGGGGGAATTGAGTTGTTTAAAAGCAATGTTCCTCAAAGATCAGAAGGGATTGATATTTTACACACTATCTTTCAACAATTCAAGGACTCTAAAGGAATTTTGGTACATAAAAGGCAAAGGTGCAAGCCTCAGCTGAACACCCATCTTTGATCCCTCAGGTGGCATTGCATCAAGAACTGCTTATGCATCTATAGCTGATGAAGCCCATAGGCTCACTTTTTGGCAAAAGTGACAATAGGATTACTTTGTCAAACCTTTTGTCAAGCACTGTGTGACAACTCTCTTAATTTGGGGGAGGGGGGGGTAGAAACTGGAAGCGGGCTTCAGAACAGGTGGGTTCTCTTTTTTGATGCTTTTCAGTGACTACTAATACATCTGCTTGTGTGCACGCATGTGCACATGTGGGGTATCGCAGCATGCGCACTCGTTACTGGCTGTCTGGAAAACACACTGAGACACAGGTGCACCTCATCACGTTACGTGCTGGTTCAACCTACCTCTTCACTGTTCATAGCTCCACTACCACATGCCCCCATCGCCTGACTTGGACCAGGGAGCAGCCTGGCCTGCAGCTGACTGATGCCCCCTGACGTCATCCACCACTGCCATGTGTCCCCGGCCTGTGGACCACCTTGAGTTTAAAAGGCTGAAGGGCCAGATACCAAGTGATCCCCATGTTGGCATCCTTCATGCAGTTGAGCCACTGGAGTGGGGCATGGTCTGAACAGAGGCTTAATGGGCATCCTTGCAGATAGTACTAGAGTGAGGACCACCCACTTGATGGCCAGACACTCCTTTTTCTATCACGTTGTACTTTGACACTCGCATGGGGAGCATGCGGCTGATGTACAGCACCCGGCGCTCCTCCACCACCTGGGGCAAAATAAAATAAAAGGGAGAGAAAAGTCAGGAGAATGCAACAGTTCCCCCCCCCCCCCCCCCCCACACACACACACGTTTACCCAAGTCAAATCCCATGGCTCCATCCACTGTACCAGATCTAGTACTCCTTTTTAGTGAGGTCAGTCAGTGGGCTGGTGATGCCCAAAAAGTTAGGCATAAAGCGCCTTTAATTGCCAGCCAGCCCCATAACTGCCTCACTTTCTCTTTTTGGTCTTGGGTCTCGGGCAGGCTGCAATTGCTGCAGTCTTATCAATTTTGGGACACATCTGCCAGTGACCCCAAGTAGAAGCCCAAATACCGTACTTCCACCCATCCAATTGCACACTTGAGTTTGCTGTGTGCTCCAGGACCACACGAAGATGCTGTAAATGCCATTCTCAATCATTTATATTAATGATTATCATCTAGGTAGGCTGCTGTATATGCATTGTTGGGATGGAGAATTTGGTCCAAGAGATGCTGAAATGCTGCTATAGACCCAAACAACCTGAAAGGAAGGGTGACAAATTGGTGCAAGTCAGAGTGGAAATTTTTTTTTTTTCTCGCAGGATAATGGAGTAAAGGAGATCTGCCAGTATCCCTTTTGCTAAATCTAGTGTCAAGTAAAAGTGAGCCAAACCTAACTGATAAAGCAGTTCATCAATGCAAGGCATCGGGTATGCATCAAATTTAGACACCACGTTGGGGGTCAGAAGGAGCATTCTCATTGTGACCCCTCTCACGTATCCCACCAGTTACCTGCAAATCCTTCTACTATGCTAATGCTATTATTGTTGTCGTTGTTATTATTACTACCACCACCATGGCTACCAATGACCAACCTGTTGATGGGCCTTGACAAACACGGGTCCTTTTCAGGACCAACATTGTGCATTCTTATCCCCCACAGAAAGTCTGACAGGAGCCAAGCAAGACCTGCTGGCTGAATTGTGTGTGAACAACAATTGTGACATTCTCTGCCTCCAGGAGACACATCGTGGGCTTTCACGAATTTGCCCATATGTTCCTGGAATGATCCTCATTGCTGAGCGACCACATGACCAGTACAAAAGTGCAATATTTATGCATGACAGACTGACTATGGGTAACTTTTCTCTAGCAGACAATGACTACATTGAAGTTCTGACCATTGAACTGATGGGGATCTCGGTCAGCTCTTTCTCTGAATCACCAATTAAAACTTTCAACCTCTCCTGTGAAGTTACTGATGGTTGTGTTAGCATTGTTATCGGAGATTTCAACAGCCAGTGTTACCTGGGGCTATGGGGAACTAGTGGGAAAACTGGGCGGATGCAAATCAGACATCCCTCATAATGACACACAGCTCCCTCCATCTAGAGCTGTTGAAGGAGGGAGATGGGGGTACAACCCTGATCTGGTGTTTGCCTCCAACAACATTTGCCAATCAATATGAAAAGGTTGTGCTTGACCCAGTACCAAATTCCCAACACCACCCCATTGGACTCAATGCTGCCATCATACCTCGAGCAGTCCCCTTCTGCCGACGATTCAACCTGAAAAAGGCAAACTGGGAAAAGTTTGCCACAGACCTTGACTCCCATCCAGGACCTACTTGTCTTCCCAACCCACTATGACTCCATCAAAATGATAGACATCATGACAAAACATCCCCTGAGGATGTCAGACCAGCTACACCCCAGGCCTGATGGAAGAGTCCAAGGCACTGTACAATGACTACATAAGATGTTTCCAGAATGATCCTTTCTCTGCAGACACACTGGAACATGGTGAAAATCTGACAAATGCCATAATGGAAAACTGATGGACAAAATGGCAAGAATTCAATCAGCAGATATGAGCTATAGCAGCAGGAAAGCCTGGGAAAAATATCTGGATCCTCAGCAACAACTACACAAAGACACAACCAAGCCCATAAGTTACTGCTGACCAAGTTACCAACTTATGAACAGTCAGGGAAACCCTAACCACCACCCAAGAAGAGCCAAGCTCCCAAGTGTCACTGCTTTGTGCTCTCAAGGGACCCCAGACTTCACAAGACCCTTCAGTATGAGCAACTTGTGTAAGACCATCAAGACACTGAAAAATAACAAGGCAGCTGGTCTTGATCTCCTCTGCAAGCAGATCAAACACTTTGGACCTAGTGCACTCAAATGGCTACTTGACATGTTTAACAGGTGCATGAGTACCAACAGTATTCCAAAGTTATGGAGGAAAGCTAGAGTGGTCGCTACTGAAACCTGGTAAAGACCCAGCAAGCCCAAAGAGTTACAGGCCCATCTCCCTGCGATGCTACATGTGCAAGCTTTTCAAAAGATTCATACTAACCACATCGTCCACAAGTGGGTAATCTCCTTATTCCAGAGCAAGCAGGCTTCAGACAGGGAAAGTTCTGTACTAGTCAGCTCTTGAACCTTCACAGTACATCGAAGATAGGTACGAGAAAGGACTAGTTACTGGAGTTGTCTTTTGTCAAGCTCTCTGCTGCCTACCACACAATCACAGGGTCCTCACCAGGAAATTCTATGAGATGACAAAGGATGTAAAGTTAACAAAATTGATTCAGAACATGCTGTCCAACAGTTGTTTTTGTGGATCTCAATGGCAACTGCAGCAGATGACCCAGACAGAAAAACGGCCTCCCCCAGGGAAGCGTTCTCACCCCTCTGCTCTCTCTCTTATACGTGTACGTATATACATGCACACAATTGACCAACCAATACACCCAGATGCAAGGAATTTTCTCTATGCTGATGACTGTAGCACTGCCACACAGGGAAGATTCTTTGTAGAAGTGGAAACAAAACTTGGTAATGCCCTGTCAAGGTCTGTCTTCCCATACTACACTGAATCACCTAAGGGCTAACCCTGACAAAACCCAAGTAAGCATCTTCCACTTAAAGAAAAAAGACACAGATTGATGGTTTAGGGTTAGATGGCAGGGTAAATGGCTGGAACATACTCATAAGCCAGTCTACTTTGGTGCTACCCGAGACTGGTCTCTCACTCACACAAGGAACACCTCATGAAGACAAGGGCAGAAGTCGGAGCCAGGAACAGCATCCTGAAGAAGCTAGCAAACACCAAGTGGGGTACAGATGCTAAAACCATCCATACTACAGCTCTTGCCCTAGGTTTCTCTACAGCTGAATATGTATCCCCCATATGGAGCAGATCAACCCATACCACAAAGCTGGACTCGGCCTTAAATGACACATGCAGAACCATGTGTCATTTCATGGGTTTGCCAGAAGTTTCTCCTCTGACCCATTTTGCAGATTGCCCTGGTTACCCCTTGCACCATGGTATGAGGGTCCATTTCCCTGGAACAGAAGGACCTCTTGTTATTAAGGCTCGAGCACTGTTGGTGTAAAGACCCTATTGGGTCTGGTGTGTTTGTGGGGTTTTTTTTTTTTTCTCCAAGATTTGACCATTTTGAGGTGGGTCCCACTGGTGAAAAATCATGAAATTTGGTACACATCAATGCTTGTGAAAGGTACCCATATGGAAAAGATGTAGATAAATCTTAAATTTGTATCCTTTGTCTGAAACTAGTATGTAAAGCATACAATGAAACCAGATATAAGATCCTTAGTAAATTTGAAGGAAATGAAACTTGTATGATTTGTGTATTTATCAGAACAATATGACAGTAATGCAAAAGTGGCCACTTTCAGGAGTAAATCATTCCTCATATGATGCACAATACATGAAAAACAAACTGAAGGTGATGGAAAGTTTATATATATAATTTTTTTTTTTTTAAATAAGTTTCTTCTATTTCTTTTCCATATGGGGAGTAAGCACAACTTTGAGGACAAATTAACTTTTGTGTGTGCAGCTCTGGGTCCATATTTAAGACACTGCTATCAGTGAGTTACCTGTGCAATATTGTTTGTGTTGGAGTTAAGCTGCTATCTCCCTGGGTAGGCATAGCATCATGTTTCTTTTGAAGCATGTCGGTTTGTTGTTTTTAATAGTTTTGCTGGGAAGGTGATAAGTAGCTGTGGCAGCGGGGGCATGGTCAAGCATTGGTCTGTGACTGGAGGGCGGAGTCAGGGAAGGTAAGTGGCAGAATCACTGCACCTGATGTCAGTTAACCTGTGTTTGTGTGTCATCCCTAGTGACCGCACCTGATAAAAGTAGAGAGAAAGCAGAGGAAGAGAGCTCTCTCCCCAACCAGATGACTGATGTGTGCGCGTGTCTGTGTGGCTGGGAGAGTGTGAACACTGAAAAGTGAAAAAATAAGAGTTCTGGAAACCCAGTTCTGGCCTGCTGTACTTCTGTGCTCCACCCACCCGCTCATAGTTTTACATGAACCTCTCACTGAAATCGAAGGGAACAGAGTCGAAGCATGCACAAGTTTGCAGTGATCACTTCGTGAAAGGTTTGTATGTCCCTCTCAGCTATGTCGTTAATGTTTTCCAAGTACTTTTCTTGCTGTATGTCGTTATTTTATGGTACTTTTTTTAGTCATGAAATGCTAAACTCCCCAGCTGTTTCTTTGTTCACTCCTCACTCCTTGCCAAGTCCATATGCATGAAGGTTGCAACAAAATTCTTACCCAGCCATACAGTTACGTGTCGTGATCACATCTCCATCTTGTTTAACTAAGATCCAGGTCTTTAAAGGGGTTTCTAATGACCTTTGTGAATGATTTACCTGAGAGATAAGAGTGAACACAAGTGAGAATCAAGCACTGTTGTTTACACTTCAACTTGTTGCGCTTCATTGTAAAGACAAACAAAAAGCTTAAACACCCCATACTTACACTGGCAAAAACAATAAAGGATTCATCTGGCAGCGACTTGATACCGAGGTCCTTTACCCAGCCACATACAAGAAAGTTGTAAGCCTCCATACACTTCCACGCTTTCATCTATTTTGCAGTATAGAAGGATGTCTACAACACCAGATATTTTGAGATGTCAGGGAACTCAACTGAAGGGTAGTTTTCAAGATTGTATGACAAATCCTTCTTTCCCAGACTGTAGGGGTCCGTTCCATTGCACATAGCAATCTTTTGAATATATCTAAAACAAGCAGTGGCTTCTAGATTACGAGTATACTCTAATAGGTTTTCACTAGTTGTTTGCACTACAGCAGCCATTTAGACCACCAGCTATTTCACTTCTGGTAAAACCGCTAAGAAAAGTCATGGGACTGAAATACAACAATACACAAGTCAGCTGAGTCTTGATGTGGATGTGTATTCAGTTTTCTGGGAAGTGTGCCAAGGACTGCATTGCAGGTGGCTGATAAGTGGTGTCTCAGACCACCTCCTCTATTCAGTGATGGTGAGTGAGGTGAGGTGGTCTGAGACCAAACTTATCAGCCACCTACAATGCAGTCCTTGGCACACTTTGCAGAAAACTGAATACACATCCACACCAAGACTTAGCTAAGTTCAATGACTCACATGATGGCAGAGAGCCAACAACTCACAGATCACCCTAATGACTTTTTAGGCTGCTAACACCATTCACACCCAGCCTCCAGTGACCCTAACAGCTACAGGATGACTGAGAGGGTCAACAACCCGTGTGACCTCAACGACTCCCCTTAGGGTTGCTTTTGGTCCACTAGAGAATAAATACCTAGAACTCCCTACTAGTCAGACAGAACTGAAGAAGCCTTTCGTATGAGAAGTGAAACGTTGTCAAGAATTTCAAGCAAGTCCAGTTGCCTTCTTTAGCACCGATGGTTTACTATGACCTGAATGACTGAGAACCTTCACAGACAATCCTGCACATGCTGGGGTTTTTTTTTTTCAATAATGGTGACTTACAGGGGCTTCTTGCTGATAGCTTAGTTTTGATCAAATGTCTTCTAACTGTAACTTATACATAATTTTAGATCATCTGTGATCTTCCTGGTGGTGATGATTGGCTAATCTTTGCCATTCTGACTATTCTTCAATCACTTTTAGCAGTAGTTGCTCATTTTCTTCTGTGTTTTTCAGGTTTTTGTTGCTATTTTAAAGCATTCAAGATCATTTTATCTGAGCATCCTATAATTTACTGCACTTCTTTGTATGTTTTTCCCTCTCAAATCAACCTTTTAATCAAATTATGTTGTTCCTCCAATGTTTGGAACAGCCCATTTTACTTTGCAATTCAGAAGGAAATATATAACAATGTATGAACCATTTGCTTCCCTTTTTCCTTAATAAAGGGCAATTAATGGCACCTGTTTTTTTTCACAATGAATTAAGTCTAAACTCCACACTGCTATTATTTTGAACACACCCCTTTCAATGAATGAGTCAGCTGCTCAGAACAATCAGCATGCATGTCATGGCAGTTGGGTCTGTTTTTTCTATTACACTACTACAACTACAAGTAAATTATTTGCCATGCAGAAATATTACAACTAATAACAGTGCTTCATCAGATCACTGATGTACTGTAATTTTTTGAACACAACTGTACTACAACTTGTTTCAATTTGTCTTATTTGAGTCATTTTTGTATACATTTTTATTCGTGCATCTCAAACGATTTGAATATTGTGAAAAAGTTCATTTTTTTGTAATTTAACTCAAAAAGGTAAACTTCTGTATATTCTATATTCAGTACACAAAGTGGAAATATTTGAAGCCTTTTTTGTTTTAATTTTGATTATAGCTTATAGCTCCATGAAAATCAGAAATCCAGGATCTCAAATTATTAGAATGTTTCCTGAGATCCACAATGAAAAAAGGATTTACAATACAGTAACGTCCAACTTCTGAAAGGTATGTTCATTTATACATTCACTACTTGGTTGGGGCTCCTTTGCCACAAATTACTGCATCAATGTGGTGTGGCATGTAGGTGATCACTGAAGTGTTTTTGAAACCCAGGTTACTTTGAGTGTGACCTTCAGCTTGTCTGTATTTTTGGATTGGCGGTTTCTCATCTTTCTCTTGACAAATACCCCATATATTCTCTATGGGGTTGAGGTCAGGTAAGTTGGTTAGCTAACCAAGCACAGTAATATGATAAGCAAACCATGTGGTAGTAGTCTTGGCACTGCAGGCAGGTGCCAAGTCCTGCTGGAAAAGGAAACTGGTATCTCTATAAAGTTGGTCAGCAGATGGAAGCATGAAGTGCTCTAAAATCTCTTGGTAGACGGCTGCATTGACTTTGGACTTAATAAAACACAGCGGACCAAAACCAGCAGATGACATGGCACCCCAAATCATCACAGGAAACTTTACACTGGACTTCAAAACACCTTGGATTCTGTGCCTCTCCCCATTGAAAGTCTTTGGGTTGTGCTAAAGAATAATTTCCAGAGTGGTTTGACTCTCCCACCATTAAGACAAGATCTCGGTGAAAAATTAACGTACTTCTGGATAGAAATAAATGCGACATTGAGGGTACAGTTGGCACACCACTTGTCACGACACCCCAAAAAAAAAAACCCTCCCCCCCAAAAAAAACCCCAGTCCAATCAGCAACTTCAGCAATTTTGTCAATGCTTTTAGTATGGTGAAAGTGTTAACTTCACTCATCAGCTAGAACTTTGCTTGGTCAGTGAATTAACAATGAATTTAATAGCATACTATTTTTGGTTGTCATACTCATGCTTATGAGAATATCTGTCTTTATCTAAAGAGGTGCACTTAACAGCTGATGCAGTGATTGATTTCAAGTTATCTTAGGCAACATGGGCCAGTGTGTGCGAACACAAATTAAGAAATAGTACACCTATATAATTAGCGCAAGGTTTCATTCACCGTCTAATATGGACAAGCTGCAGCTTTTGTAGTCCGGCTAATGCAGTTTACGTGCACGTTTGTGCATGTGTTGTGGAAGGATTAAGGTTATTGAAACAATTCCACAATCTTAGGAGGAAGAGTGGAGAAGCACAGAATCCAAGGCAAACCCAAAGTCCAGTGAGAAGTTTTTGCAGTCTGTGATGATTTGGGGTGTCATATCTGCTGGTATTGGTCCACTGTGTTTTATCAAATCCAAAGTCTTTTTTTAATTGATCTTTACAAATACTCAAATAATTTGAGATACTGGATTTCTGATTTTCCTGAGTGATGAGTCAGAATGATCCAAATTTAAACAAAAAGCCTCAATTTCACTTCTGAATTAGCAAAAAAGACTGAGATACACTAGTAGTCTTCAAAGATTGAAGGAAATCATAGAAGTTGGGATGCATTTTTTTTAAATACATGGTCTCAGATCAACATTTAGCAGGAAGTATGTACAAGTCCAATGATGCTTTGGTGCTCCAGGGCCTGGGCAACTGCCAAGAGCCAAAAAACCTCCACAGTAATGTGAAAGCCTGCTTTCCAGAGAGCATTTGGTTGCAATTGTTGCTGCTAAAGGTGGTAGCACCAGTTAAGTTAAAAGGGACAATACTTTTTCGCATAGGTGATATCAACGTGAAAGAAGGTGACCTCTTTCCTTCAAAGCATGAACTGTGGATCTGAAAGCACTTACTGTGACAAATTGCAAACAGAGGCAACAAGGACATAGCCATCAGTACATCTTGAGCAAATGCTTTTTAATAACACTGTACATGGGCAATTACAGAAGCTATCTAAAGTCACTTAGCCCATCATAGTTATTTCATCTTAACCTTGAGTTGAACTGGCAACATTGGAAATGCCTAATTTGTAAATGAGCGGTTATTTTCCATACAATAAACAATCACTTATCATTCAAAGACTGGACCAATTTGAGGAAAGGGGGGTGGGGGGTGGGGGTGAGAGACGGAGATGACGACACCCCATAAATCCCCTCGTAGAAAACAGGACAAGTTCTCTTCACAAATAATTTTTTATATATAACAATGGTGACAAAAGCAGTAACAGAACACAATTAACAAAAATTCAAATAATTAGATCATATGAAATTAATTTCAGAAGGACAGTAATATAACAAATGCACACTAGTGTGATAAAGCAGTATCTAAGAATAACTGGAGACCAAATGTCAATCATGTTCCAAGACATTTTACGTTCAAGTCTTTCAGTTCCAGATTAAATCACCGCTTTAAAGGCTCTACTGTTGTTCCTCCTTTTTCTCTCCTGTCTCCGTTCCACTTGAGCTGCCAGGGCTGCCTTCTCTCTCTGATGCCATCTAGGAAAGATTAAATGTTGTGAATAGCAAGGTAAATAAGCACCCATATTAGAAAATACTTTGTCATATTTTAATACTGATTTGTTGGTACAGCTAGAAGAAAATCAATATCTGCCATACTTCAACACATTGCAATAAAAATGGAGGCAAACTCCTTAAAATAACTTTACATTTGAGATGGCACTATATTATATATCCAATGAAAAGTCTCCTCCCTATTGAAAATGTCCCTTAACATCATGTATCTGAAACACTACATTTTATGAAAAAAAAAAAAAAATCTATAAAGTCCCCAGAAAGAAAGGACATTTGACAGGCAATCATTACACTACTGATGCGTGTTGTGCTAGACTGTCAGCACAGTACAGTTCACTTAGGAGCAGAAATTAAGAATGGGTTTAATTTGCTAATCCATGGCATACTGCACCATCTGATGCAAAACTTAAGTGATTGGTGTTCAACTGTAACTGAAGTTACATTATATGGCAAAATGTTTGTGGATACATGACCATCACATGCAGGCTTTCCCCACACGGTCACCACAAAGTTGGGGACGCAATTTTATATAGAATGTCTTTGTATAGTGTAGCATACGTGTCAAGGCCCACAGGTCAAACAAAACATGGATGGGGCAGACCAAGACATTCTATATACAATTGTGAGAGTCCAACTTTGTGGGCAACGGGGGTGTTTAAATGGCCCGCAGTAGGCCTGCATTACTGTTCAACATTTTTACATAATCCGCAATTCACAGGAGATCCAGAGAGACCACTCATGTACCGTGTGAGCAGTGTTTAACTAAAACCAACAAGCAGCAGTCTTTTATTCCACTTTTCAAAATACCAGAATGGTAGCTACTGAAAACTGTTCGCTCATACATGCATGCATATGCTATGTGCAAAATAATAGCAGTCTAAAGGATAATACATGTTTGGGGGGGGGGTTACTGAGTAACAGGCAACCAACAGAATCAGTCCTGGCATGCACTCTGCTAATTGGGTGTAACTGACTCATTTAATGAAAGGGGCATGTTCAAATTAATAGCAGCATGGAGTTCAATTAGTGAGGTCATTCATTCTGTGAAGAAACGGGTGTCAATTATGGCCCTAATTTAAAGGAGGGCAGCAAATGTTGTACCTGCCAGTTTTAGCCCTTGCTCAGTGGGTAAAAAACAGGTCATTCCAGACATTGTACTGAAGGATTTAAATGATCTTAAATGCTTTAAAATGGCAAACAAAACCCAAAACACATGGTAGGAAAAGAAATACTACCATCCGCATAGATCATAGAACAAGAATGGCAAAGAAGCATCCAATGATCAACTCCAGGGAAATCAAAGATCTTCAGTTACCTGCGAGTACTGCAACAATCAGAAGATGCCCATGTGAAGCCAAACTATTTGCAAGAAACCCTCGTAAAGCATCATTGCTTAAAAAAAAAAGGGTTGAAAAGGTTACAGTTTGCCAAAGAACACATTGACTGGTCTAAAGGGAAGTGGCACAACATTCTTTGGACAGATGAGAGCAAGATTGTTCTTACTGGGTCTAAAGGCCAGACAGTTTGTGAGACGACCCATAAACACTGAATTCAAGCCACAGTACATTGTGAAGACTGTAAAACATGGAGGTGCAAGCATAATGGTTTGGGGATGTTTCTCATGTTTGGGAGTCGGGCCCATTTATCGCATACCAGGCACCATGAACCAGTTTGAATATGTCAAAATACTGGAAGAGGTCATGTTTCCTTAAGCTGAAAAAGAAATACCCTTGAAATGGGTGTTTCAGCAGGACAACGACCCCCAACACACCAACAAGCGGGCAACATTCTGGTTCCAGACCAACAAGATTGGGCTGGTCACTTCATAACAATCTCCAGACCTCAAGCCGATTGAGAATTGACAGTGTGACATCAAAATGCTGTTTTTGATGCAAAACCCAAGAATGCAGAAGAACTGTGGAATGCAGTCCAGTCAGCTTGGGCTAGAATATCTCTTCACAGGTGTCAGATGTTAACCGACTCCATGCCACACAGATGTCAAGCAGTTATCAGAAATAAAGGTTATACAATTAAATATATTAGTTCAGTGATTAACAGAAAAGCTAAATATATAAACAAATTTCAGTTTATACTGTAAATATTCGAGTTTGCAAATGAAAATGCAGACACTGCTTTTTTTTGAACAACCTAATCTTTTTTTCTTCATTTTCAGTTTAAAATTGATTTTTTTGCTCATGTTTTCATTTGGAATTGAATGTGCAGTGCTCCCAGTGCCTTTGTGTATATGGAAATAAATGCTATTATGAGGACTGAGCTTTTTCTCAGTTGTTTTAAAAACACACTATTATTTTGCACACAAGTGTACATGCGTATACGTACACGCACGCAGGCTTCTACTGTGACTGGCTTGATAATTGCTTGACTGAGGGCTGTGCTTGTGTCTAAAAACAATTCAAAAGCATGTGTGCAACAGCATAACCAGAAATTAGTGTGATGAAATACAGACCACAAAATAAATTAAACCGTTTTCCTGTTCTGTACACAAGATTGGTAAATGCATCACAAGTACATTTCAGATAGATGTTGGAAAGCAGTAGGTTATCCCATCATTTAAGACACAATGTTAACACTGCCATAAAATACATTTATTTATAGGTTCCAAGGTGATCACAGCTAGGGGTGGTAATGGGGACAAGCTCCTTTATCTATAAAATGCTCCCATATTGCATGCATCTCAAATAGCCTCTGACAACTCAAGTCCAACTCCTCGCCTGCTCATGTAGCTTAGCTTCTAAGCCCAGCGGAACCTGCTTTTACTGACAGGAGAAGGGGTGAAGGCCGGTCTCGGACACCTTAAAACCAGTTTTTGGGTAGATGGGGCTTGTCAACCTCAGCTGGTTCTAGGAGAAGGAAAACTGAGCTCAAACCTCTGCTGCCTTGCAGCCACACCCACTCATGGGAAAGGCTTCAGGAGTAAACCCTGAGGAAAAATCCAGAGTTGGAGTCCCCAAGGCAGTTCAAATGTTCACAACCTCATCCTGGCAACTTCTGCAATGACACGGATGCCAGGATGCATTAGTGATTGACCCTCCCCTGGATCACGTCAGTGGTGTGTATAGGGCTTAGGGAAAAACCCGACAGGTGGAGCGGCAACCTTACACCAAGCAGATCAAAGGAGGTGGGGGAAGAGACATCCTGGAATGTGAAGACCATGACTTGTGGACTCACCGATGACCTGCAAGAAGTCAGTGATGCTCACAAGACTGCAGTGACCAATAAACTGCACAGACTGTGGATAGAGATCGCCCTCCAGGAAACAAGACTTTCTTCATATTAGGAGCCTCAGAGAGAAGGACTTCACCTTCTTCTGGCAGGGAAAAGCACCAGATGAGACTAGAGAACATGGTATAGGCTCTGCCATCAGAAACAGCCTTATTGGATCAGTCATTCCAACAACCGAGGGAATACAAAGATTGCTTAAGATCTAATTTCAAATGTCAGTGAGTCCAGTTAGTAGTCAGTGTGCATGTGTCAACTCTAGCCTCCATTAAGGAAGCAAAGGATATATTTTACGACAAACTCAAAGCCAATGAGCCAGTGTTTGTCCTTGGGGATTTCAACACCAGAGTCAGCAGAGATCACTACAGCTGGCCTTCGTGTCTGGGACAGTTCGATATAGGAAAAATGAACAACAAGCAGCGACTCCTTGAACTTTGCTGCTGACACAACCTCTGCATCAATACCTTTTTCCAACACCAAGCCCCAGCACAAGGCATCATGGAGGGACCCAAGGTCCAGACACTGGCATCAGTTCGACCTCATCCTGACAAGCTGCATCAGCCTATGAAATGTTAAGCTGACCTGCACTTAGAGTGCTGACTGCAACACCGATCACTCCCTTGCGTGCAGCAAGATGAAGCTACAGCCACAGAGACTTCATCGCTCCAGGAAGGAGGGTAGGCCACACATTGACACCACCAAGACTCATGACCCTACAAAAGTGGAAGAATTTATTCACACCCTTGAAGAAGCATTAGCTGGTCCCCCGATGCAGACATCATCTGAACGGATTTTCCCTTTTGGTCCAATATGGTGCATAGTGCAAAGATGAAATGGTAAATATAAATAAGTATAAACATAATAAGTGAGCACAGAATGACAGTGTGGAGATGACAGTGGACTTTAGGAGGAG
>JAPEIY010000027.1:24299899-24314588 GCA_026122135.1 Cathorops aguadulce | reverse complement strand
AATAGTGTTTTTATTTCAATAAGTATTAAAATAGGCATCAGGTGTTTTAATTAACTACAGCTCAGATTGCAGGAAATGGGGTGTGTAAGGTCTCATTTTGAAGAAGAAAAAAAATTCCCGGGGGTATCCCTTATTACAGATTTTCTGCTTTTAAACCGAGCTGCGAAGTGAAAAGATGGGGAGGGGATAAACCAGGCATCAGACTTAATATCTTCATGTGCTTTTGATTATGATGATGATAGTTTGTCTAAACTTGAGGATTTTAACCCAACTGAGAGATCCTGACGTATAGAAGTCAAATGACTCCTCTTGCACCAGCGCCCCCTGTAGGTCTCCAAATTCAATGTTTGGATTAAATTATTTGTGAATTTCAGACTGTGCTTGGACCCCAATAATCACTTCACTGACTATTGAGATTCCACAGAAACAACTGGAATTGAAAAAGTTTATATATAAAGTGTTGATTGAATCAATTTTTATACTCGTGGTTGATCTCCTAATAATCGCTCGTATTCATACAGGACCCAGGTTTCCGAATTAAACCCTTTTGAGAGGGTGGGGCTGTGGTCACGTGTGCGCGCGTGCAGTATGAACCTTGGTTATTTCAGTACCCGGTGAGGGAAGCGCTGGTGTGAATTTAAAAAGCCATTATGACTTGAATTTTGTGCTAGAAGACGTTGTGTGTAATTCAGCACTGTGTTGGTGATCATGAGGCTGGAGCTTCAAAAAAAAAAAACCAGGCGTGAAGCGGAAAGCGTTTCCTTTAATTAAACCTTGGAAATCAAATCAGCTGGACAGGACTTTAGTGACTGCCTGTGTGTCACAGCGATGGGACCCCTGGTGGTCAGATGGTGACAGAGCGGTTCCAGGTGGACTGGGCGACAGTGCTGGTAAGCTCCTACAGCGCCATTGTGATGAGATTCGATGGGCGGGGCAGCGGGTTTCAGGGCACCAACCTGCTACACCGGATCAAGAGGAAACTCGGAGAGTTTGAGGAGCTCGACCAACTGGAGGCACTCAGGTACACAGCCTTCCATTACCTTCTTTTTGTTGTTCTGTACGTATACATTCAGAGAACATTTCATTAATGTGTGACATTTGTGCTTCATATGTTAAAAAAAAAACCTCTGTAATTTTCTGCTGGTACGAAGAAATATTAACATGTAATAATTAAAATAAGTTAGCTCAGTGCGTGATGTCATTTAAGCCAAACAAACCGCTTGAGTTGAGTCCACTTCCGTTTACTTACATTGCCGTTTGGCAATTTCCAAAGAAAAACCCCCATGCCTTATTGTCGTGCAGTGAACTGTAACAAACGGGACCGGTTCAGGAAGAAGTTTTTACCTTTTACCGAGAGAGCGGGTTGTTTTTTTCCGAAAGAGGAGATGACGCGGAGAGAGTGGCTTGTGCGTGTGAAAATAAATGAAGCAGTCAAAGAAGAAACAGAGCAGCAACGCTCAAGCAAACATTTTTGCTTGCGATTGACAAGTCAAAAATCCCGAGGGATCCTGTACAATAATTGTGGAAATGAGACAAAGGGATATTTCCTCACTTAGAGTCGGCTATAAATAGTATAATGCTGTGGATGGCAGGCTAATGTGGCCTACCGGCGCGCTGTCCAGTAATCGTTCCCTATATCCACTGGGGGGGGGCGCTTTATTCTTCAAAAGGGCTCATATTTAGTATTACGATGAAAGTAGGAATTTATCATTACCAGGATAAATGGTTTGGGCGCGAGTCTTATTGAGGTCCGGGGTCACACGGTCAAACCAGTGAGCCGCAGGTTCATACATATACGGTTTCACCTCTCCATATTCAATTTGGAGAGTTCCTACTTCAAAATCACTCTCGCTTTCAGACATTTTACACAACCTCTCACGACCAAAGTCTGTACAAGTGTGCTCGGTTCGCAGGTGTAAACAGAGCTGCTCCCGGTCTGTTTGGCTTAAATGACGTCATCACGACGACACCCCCTGGCGGTGAAAGTGCGCATCAGTGAGATGTAAACAAACCTTCGGAAATTGGGCAAAACAGTACATCTTAACCATTTTATTCAATTTTAGGGCGCAAATTAGACACCAGGAAGATTGAATTCACTTTTTGGGTCGTTCTTCTTGACAATAAAGTTGATATTCTCCGTTTCACCTCCGACCCTTGCTGATGACCTTTTAAACATGTCTGTGAAGGTTCTCGATCATATAGTAAATCATCATAGGTGCTGCAGAAGGCAACTGGACTTGCTTGAAATTCTTGAAGATGTTTCACCTCTCATCGGAAAAGCGTCTTCAGTTCTGTCTGACTAACGGACCAAAAGCAACCCTGAGGAGAGTCACTGACCCTCTCAGTCATGCTGTAGGTGTCAGGATCGCTGGAGGCCGGGTGTGAACAGTGTTTGCAGCCTCGAGGGTTGTTGGCTGTCTCTGCTGATTTATTGAAGTGGATGTACATTCAGTTTTCTGGGACGTGTGCCAAGGACTGCATGGTAGGTGGTTGATAAAAGTGGTGTCTCAGACCACGTCAGTCTTTCCAGGTTGACTTCTCTGGCTAAAATGAGCATCCTTTGTTATTGAGATGAAGCTAGGACTCTGCAGTCCGGCCTGAGGATCTGGCTCTCTTGTGTTGAGTCACGCAGTTGTTTCTCCGATGTGCATATACTATGTTGTCCTGTCGGGGTATTCCGTCCTAAGGATGGACCAGTTTCTGCCTCAGTGTGTTACTGGTCCCGAAGTGTACAGGAATGTTGTTTGTAAAAGATCCTCCTGAGTTTCTCAGATTGTCAGTCCCTATATTTCTGGACCATGTTCTTGCCTTTGACAAAAGCCTAGTTGGGATACCTGCACTTCTGAAGTGCTTCTTTGATGTGTTTTTACTCCTCCTCTTTACCATTGGAGGAATGTTCTGAGCCCTGTGATGTAAGGTCCTCATGACACCTCTCCCCCCCCACAAATTTGTGTTCCAGAGGGTGTTGAGAGTCAGATAGTAGGTACCGGCATGTGGGTTTCCAGTAGACCTCGATGTTAAGGCTTCTGTCTTGTTTGATATGGACACCGCAGTCCAGAAAAGCGAGGGTTTTTTCCCCTTGAGTGAACTTGATTTCCAGCTCATGGGTTTTGATTTTTACCCAGATGTCATCCACCTACCTGAACCAGTGGCTGGGAGCGACTGCGTTTTCCACTTCCTCCATGTATAGATTGGCCACTACAGGGGACACTGGTGAGCCCACAGCGCATCCATGTTTCCATCTGTGGAAACAAGTGGTGGTCAGGCAAAGGTGAAGCAGGGTACAAGTGTTGTCCATGGTAAGGTGCGGTCTTGAAATCGTGGGAAACCAGTTTCATCTGAGTCTAGCTTTAGGTCTGCAACTTTAGTAGCAAAATCTTGGGCGTTCTTAACGTGGTGTGTTTCCGATAACAGGAGCCAGGATGGTGGCTAGATGTTTGGCAATAGGTGACTGAGTTTATGCTGCTGTGTCCAAGTGGAGCTCCTTCCTCATGAATCTTGGGGAGTCCGTAAATGAGAGGAATGGCTTCCCCTGGGTACAGTCTGTAGTGCAGAGATTGGTGGATGGCATGGTCCTTTTCTCGCTGTTCTAAGAAGCTCACAACTTTCTTTTTGTAACTGCTGGTGGGATCCCACCTCAGGGTTTCATAGGTGGTTGTGTCACTGAGGAGCCTGGTCATCTTCGAGTGGTAGTCCGCTGTGTTTAGCACCACTGTGCATCTCCCTTTGGCAGCAGGAAGGATGGTGATGTTCCGGTCTCTTTGAAGCAATGTAAGAGGCTTCCTTTCGTGGATGGTGAGGTTGGAAGGGGGTGCTTTCACAGTGACGAGGGCAGCTGATAGTTTCAGTCCAAGTTGTTTCTGATGACTGACTCTGTGGCTGTGATGAAATCTACCACTGGTATCTGCTGTGGTGAAACTGCAAAGTTTAGTCCTTTGGATAAAACATCCTTCTGTGGTTGGGTGAGTTCCCTGTCAGATAAGTTCTTCCTTCAAGTTAGCACTTCTGTCTTGTGAGAAGAGGTGGTTTTCGACAGCAGTGTTTGAAACTTGCATACCTGTTGTTCCAAAACTTCACTGGGAAGGAGTCTCCAAGTTCGTTCAGAAGGCAAGGAACGACAGGTATGCAAGTTTCAAACACTGCTGTTTAAAACCACCTCTTCCCACAAGACAGAAGTGCCAACTTGAAGGAAGAAATCTGACCAGGCAACACAACCTGACATCCAAGAGAAGTGGGTGAAGAACTTATCTGACAGGGAACTCACTCAACCACAGAAGGATGTTTTATCCAAAGGACTAAGCTTTGCAGTTTCACCAGAGCAGATACCAGTGGTAGATTTCATCAGAGTCAGCCATCAGAAACAACAAATACTGAAAGTATCAGCTGCCCTCGCCAACATCACCATCCTTCCTACTGCCAAAGGGAGATACACAGTGGTGCTAAACACAGCGGACTACCACTTGAAGATGACCAGTCTCCGCAGTGACACAATCACCTGTGAGCTTCTTAGAACAGCTAGAAAAGGACCATGCCATCAACCAATCTCTGCACTACAGGCTGTACCCGGGGGAAGCCGTTCCTCTCATTTACGGACTCCCCGAGATTCACGAGGAAGGAGCTCCACTCGGACCCATCATTATCAGCAGCATAAACTTGGTCACCTATTGCCAAACATCTAGCCACAATCCTGGCTCCCGTTGTCAGAAACACGCCACATGTCAAGAACTCCCAAGATTTTACCACTAAAGTTGCAGACCTAAAGCTAGACTCAGATGAAACTATGGTTTCTCACGATTTCACCTGCATTTTTGCCTGACCACCACCTGTGTCCCCTGTAGTGGTCAATTTATACATGGAGGAAGTGGAAAACGAAGCTTTGGGCACTAGTTCAGGTATGTGGATGACACCTGGGTAAAAATCAAACCCTTCACAGAGCACATCAATGCAGTGGATAGCAATTTCAAGTTCACTTGGGAGGACGTCGGTCGAAACCCACACACACAGACCACTACCCACTGGAACACAAGAATTGTGGGGTCATTAGTACCTTACATCACAGGGCTCAGAACTCTGACCTTTCCCATTGTAGGAAAGACGCATCAAGGAAGCACTCCAGAAGTATGGGTATCCCAACTGGGCTTTTGTCAAGAGCAGAAAAAGAAACAACACGGCCATTTCTGGACTATCTGAGAAACTCAGGAGGATCTTCTACGAACACAACATTCCTGTGCAATTCCAGCCCAGCAACACACAGACAGAAACTGGTCCACCCTTAGGACAGAACGCCGAGACACAAAGTAATGTATGCAATTCAGTGCAGTGAGGAATGCGTGGACCTGTACATCGGAGAAACAACCGCGTGACTCAACAACAAAGGATGCTCGTTTTAGGACTGCAATGTACACATTTTAGCCAGAGAAGACCGGTGGTGGTCTTGAGACACCACTCATCAACCACCTACAAAACTGAATACACATCCACACCCAGCTGACCTCAGCAACTCTCCTGAAGGTGCTTTTGGTCCACTAGTCAGACAGAACTGAAGAAGCCTTTCGGAGAGCGGTGAAACGTCTAAAAGAATTTCAAGCAAGTCCGGTTGCCTTCTTTAGCACCTACGGTTTATGTCATAAGTGACTGTAGCCCCGCCTCCTGATGAATCCTAGCTTGAACAGGACTGTGGGTTTTCTGTGTCTCTGGACCAGAGCAGTCGTGATCTGCTGTATCGAAGGTGTTTATCGATTAACGGATTACCTATAAGCCAGAACGTCACTGTGAATACCAGCATGAATTTAACGGTGTTTTCTCTCTCTTTTCAGTATCATAACTAAAGAGCCGTATATTGACAAGAGCAGGATCGGCGTGTACGGACGGGTGAGTTCACAGTGCTCGCTTACTCACACACACACACTTTGGGAGAGCAGATCTTTGAGTCAGCATAAAAAGGGCTTACTCATAAAGAGAGCAAAGACACTGGGGATATGGAGCTGTCTCTCTCTTGCGCTGGCGAGGAAGCTTCTTGCCGTGTCAGTAAATCTGAGTCAGTCCTCCTGTTCTGGCTCATGTTCAGAAGAGATGAGGGAACCTCATGTTGCTCAGCTGTCTATATAAAGCTCGGTGCTGTTTTTGCTCTGGAACCGAGTCCTCCTGACGCAGAAGCTCTTCTTGGTGTCATTTCATGTGCTGTGGAAGAGAAATGACTGGCGTTCGTTTTCCCTGGCTGAGAGGAAGCAGACGTCCTGCAGAGAGAGAGCGCTCGAAAGCGAGTGTGTAGCAGAAGAGCAGTTGAAGTGGTTTGTTTGAAAGTGGAGATAATTGGAGCTGATCTGCTGGTTGTTAACAGAAGAGCTGCTTAAGTGAAGTGGAAGCAGCAGCGTGGGGGTAAATTTGTAGTCCCACGCTGCTGCAGAGCAGAACAAACCCGCCGCAGGTTACGTAAAATAAAGAAGTTGACGTCAGCTGTGAACACAAAGTGACGTTCTTTCTCCTGCAGGTGTACGGTGGATACCTCGCCAGCCTCCTGCTGAGCTCCGATGACTCGCTGTTCAAGTACAACTTCAAATTTAAATGTGGAGCAGCTGTCTCGCCCATCACCGATTTCAGCCTATACGGTAAAACAGGTCATCTCTGGAGTTAATTATTTTCCAATAGCAGCACATCCCTGAGTGTTTTATTCTTCGGCGACGAAGACGAACTTGCGTCGCTGTAATACAGGCCTCGAAATTAACGATGTCCCAATGGCCACTAAAATTTAGGCTGGGACGGTAGAAAAATAATCAACATCAGAACGTCAGCCCTTCATACGTTTGTCAGGCGCGCATGGGAGCCAGAGATGCGCCGATTCGTGACCCTGCCAGTTCGCCAGCATTCGACCAATTACAGCTTCCAGCCAATCAAGGCATCCACCAAATATAATGCTTGGACATTTCCAAACTCCCTAGCACGAATCATCCTGAATCACGCTTTCTGGACAATCTTCGTAAAGAATCGTGAGATGCCAAATATGATAAACCGACAAAGCTCGGGAATGTACGGTGTAGTTCGAGCTACCTCGTGAGTTTTGGTAAACTTTGCCAAGTTTCCCGCGAAATGATGAGTGGAATTGCCGAAAACAGAAATCTCAGTATGTTGTGATGTTGGGTCATGGCGCAGAGGACAATTCTCACAGTTTTCCTTGCGGGATGCCCTCTATGTAACAAGTGGAAGTATTTCATGATTCACTTCGATTTGTGTAATTGTGTAATTTTTTTTTATTTAAACATTTGTATATTGTATTAATAGTACTGCAGAGTCCACAGAGATGACAGGGACCGCTTGCTGTATCCTATGGAACAGGTGGAAAGTCCAAGCCAGAGTTTCTAGACGAGTGTAATGTATGCTTCTTTACAAATGTTTACCCAAGACAAGTCGTCGACTCGGCATGTATCCTGTATAACAAGTGGGAAGAAAATGTGTTTGGTTTGTCTTTGTAGACACACGTCTAATAATAAACCGGACAAGACCAGTTTGAAACGGTTGGAATTTATTTTTGGGACAAAAGTTAATTTCGAGGCCTGGTAATACATTATTAGTTTCTAAAGCAACTGATCATTCACTGGGCGACGCCCCATCCAAAAGAGGCTGGTGAGGGAGTGACTGTTTCCGGGGCAACATTAAACGGCTGTAGCACAAGAGGAATAAAACACTTCAGGGAAGCAACGCGCCATTTATTCTGTCATTTCTAATCTCCGTGTTTTTCCTCGCAGCCTCAGCGTTCTCCGAACGTTATTTAGGATCTCCTCAGTCTAATCCCAGAGTGTATGAGGTAAATCTCTTCCTGCTACATTATATATACACACACACCTCTCTCTGACTTCCTGTAACCCGACGCCATCACCGTGTGTATTCTCTTCTTTCGCAGATGTCAAGTTTAGCTCACCGAGCAGGTCAGCTAGAGGATAAGAGTTTGTTAATTATTCACCCGACAGCTGACGGTGAGTTTGAGTTCAGCTTCCTCACTCTGATTTCGTTTCCTTTCATGATTAACGTTACTTAACGACTTCATGTGTTCGCAGAAAACGTCCATTTCCAGCATACGGCTAAATTTATCAACTACTTAATAAACAAAAAGGCCAATTACACACTGCAGGTAAGAACGCCAGCACCTCTCGTATTAAATGGAAATTATTATTTATGAGCTGAATATTCACTGCTGCATCGGACACATTTATTTCTATAATATCTCACAAAGTTATTTAATTTGAGGGGATTAAAGCAAATGTGCAGTCGCACCTTTGTTCTTTTGCTAAACCAACAGCTGAGCAATTTATTAGTTTGGTCCTGTGTTTCCTTTCCTTCTCGCGTTCACGTCCTCCATTTTTTCTCTCCTGTTTCAAATTTTAGAGATGAAAGTGGAGTAAAGGAAAAAACCCTGCATCGCATTCTAGTGCATTTTATTACTTCACTAAAACACTAAGCTTTTTTCTTTCATGTACATTAATGGTTAACTAAAGGAATTAAATGAGATATTTTTGACATGTTAATGAGTAATTTTCAGGAGTGCGTTTAGAAAACGCGGTGATGCTACGCAGTTCATTACTTTGAAAAAAAAAAAAAAGTCAGACAGTTGAAGGTAAACTCAGCAAAATCCCAAACCAGTCCTGTTAAAAAGTAAAGGTCTGTTAGAGGTTCTAAAGCTTTCAGGATTCAGTGTTGGGGACGCCGAGCCTCGTTTATCAGTCGTTTAGTCGAGTTGAAGCCAGTTGTTTACATTAGTTTGTATTGTCTAAATTTAAACATCAATGAATACCACATTTCTCATGTAAATCAGGGTGGGCGGGGTCACACACTGACTGGCAGCCTGAGTGCATTATGTAACAAAAAATAATTCCCATTGCTAGTTTTAGGCAGCTTAGAAACCGGCTCTTCCATTATTGCTGTTTCTTCCACGGTTTCTTGATGTCGTGTTCTAGAAACGGCACTAAAACTTAGCTTTGAAACCACAAAATGCAACTTTGATGGAAAAAAAATATATAATAAATTGCTTACCTCTCTTCATGTCGAAAGAAGGAGGAAAGTTTTGCTTGTTTTGACATGGCGAACTATTAACAAAAGAGGAAATACTTGTAATTCACAGCTAAAAAGACTGCAGCTACACTGGCAGCTTGACCATGCTTTCTAGTGCAATTGTGTTGCGCTTGCACAGAACTGTGTCAGTCCTGTGCGCCTTGGCTCATTTACCTGAAGGCACGCCTCCTGTGCACGTGCCTAACGAGCTCCGGAACGTAGGCCATTAACGAAAAACACCTGTCTTTAAACAATGAACTATGTTTGGGCTATTTAAGGACTGTACCTATGCAAGGATGATGCAAAGTATTACGCTGTGTCTAGTGTGCCTTACAGAGCCTTGTTTCCTGTCCTTGTTGGCCTCCTGGTTTTTCGACGCCTGTTTCTTATCCCTTGATCTTGTATAGTTTTGCCTCTGATATTCTGTCCGCACCTCAAATGACCTCCTGCCTGTTTCCTTGATTACGACTTTGCCTGCTGTTTTGAACTGTTTGCCTGTTGTGTGCATTTCACGCACTTTATGCTCATATCGCACTGTGTATTTTTTAACATATCTGCATTTACATCCACCTCTCCCGCACACACACTGACAAAAACCCTTGGGTTTGATGGAGAAAATGTCATCAAGGGATGAGAAACAGGCGTCGAAAAACCAGGAGGTTTTTGTACCCAAACCACAGGAAGTCCATACAAGGTTATAGAAGCCCTAATGAGGCTGAGGTGACAATCTAGCTAAAAAAAAGTTAGAAAAATTACAGTGGGCGCTTTTCTAATATTCTTATGCGGTTATTGAAAAAATGTATGGTCCGACGAATTACACCCCTGTAATTTCAATATAAGTTTTCATTTTTGGCATCCATGTTGTCTAATGTGTGGTTAACAAATGTTTTAAAGAGGACTTTTTTTTTTTAAATGAGTGAAACAGCACCGCATCCATCCAGTATCTGTGGCCTCTTATCCTGGATAGGGTCAGGCAAGCTGGATCCTATCCCAGCTGACTATAGGTGAGAGGTGGGGTACACCATGGACAAGTCACCAAGTCATTGCAAGGCAGCACCACATATTCATAAAAACACGCAGAATGATACCAGAGGCTAAGTGTAAGAAGCCAACAGCTGTTGATTCATGCAGCTAATTACTGATAGCCTTATCAGAGTGATCTGCCTATCATGATCCAGCCCAGAACTTCCAGATCCTAATCTGTGCCTTTGTGTGCCACTCTGCATTTTTCCCTATTCTCCCCATGCTGCATCAGCACACGTAGCAGGTGATTAGACAATGCATGTTCAATCTTTCAACATGTAGTTTCTACTCCAAATGCATTGGGGTAGAAACTACATGTTGAAAGATTGAGCATGCATTGTCTAATCAAAAGTACAAATTACAAAAAACAAATATGCATTTAGTGTTTTTGATTTGAGCAAAATGGTTTCAGTTTTTTTTATTTACAGATTCTCTATTTTCTGTTTAATATTCCGAGAAAACACCAACAGACTCCACTGTCAAACCTGAAGTTGAGTGTCCCTGGATCTACTTTCAATATGCTGGACTAATCAAGCTCATAAAATGAGGTGTTCTTTTCCCTCCCTAGAATGCATGATCTCCATCCAAGTTGAAAAAGCATGTTGAGAAGTTTTGAGACTCCTTTTTTGAGGTTGATGGAGAAAATGTCATGTTCAACTGACTGCACAGTATTTAATTTAGTGTTTTCTTTGCTAATGGCAGGTTAAATTAGCATCAGTTTAAGTAGCTAATATAACTAGCTAGGCAGCAAGTGTATATAGTAAATATTGGTTATTGACAGGATATTTTACTTCTGATTAATTAATTAACAAACTATATAGTGTTTGTCATGTTTTTGACCAGCAAACCTACAGAAATTTTTTTTGGACAAAACTTTCTTACTCCATCACATTTGTGCCTAGCATGTTTCAAACTTTTATTTGTGCTCTAATCAGCGTGCACCTTGAAGACAAATTACATGCACCTGTCCCGGATTAGAGGGCAATCAGTGCACACTTATAAAGACACTGCTAACAGACTTTCTGAAGTATTGCATTTTCTGTGACCCTTACCAAGCCATAGGTTATATTGTCTTCCTGGGTTTTCAACTTTGGTGTGTTTTTTAATTGTTTATTTAATTGGATTATTGCATTTTGTCTGTTCCTCTGATAGTCTGTTTGTGCCTCGCTTGACCTTTGCCTGTCCTCCATTTTTGATTCTGCCTCACAATTTGGATTATATGCCTGTTTTTTTTTTTACAGTAAACACTCTTCTGCGATTAGATCTGCACCCACCATTTTTGACAAAAACTGCATAGTTGCTTTAAAATAAATCATAAGTTTCACTAATTTTTTTCACATTTCATACATTCATCTTAAGTAACTGCCTCATAGTGGTCAGGGTCACAGTGGATCCAAAGCCAACACTGGCCTGGAGGATCCAAAGGACACCTGCGCAAACACAGACAACATTTGAATCTCCACACAGACAGCAACAATATGACTGTCCCATTCTATTCACCATTCTGTCCACCACTTTGTCTGAAGGTGATGATACACGGGGCAGATTTTTGAGCAATGTTGCTGGGCAATTGTGCTTTGACACTTTTCCATTGAGATTTGGCAACATAATTTCTGTCTGAATGATTTTAATCATTTTTGGTAACTTTTTAAGATAATCGAATCAGAATGCTAGCAGCAAATCACATGACCACCTGAGAGCTTCTGAAATTTTCAACAAAGATGGCAGCATCTTAATGGCAGTGGAGCAAAGTGACAGTTCATGTCTTATGCTGGTAAAATGTGTAAACCCATAGCGGTGAATTTACCTCACCAAATGCTTAGAAAACCAACAGACATCTATTTTTATGTGCTCAGGTTGTAATCAAGACTCCCCCCTCCCCCAGCTAAATGTAAACTGCTGTTAGCTAACCACCATTCCATAGAGATTGACTGGGATTTAGCTAACTAGTGGTGTTTTTTTGCTAACATGGTTAGCTGAAAGTTATTGTGAGCTATGTAGGGATAGTGTTAGCTCTTTTGCATCAAGTTAAAAGTGATGGGCAGCTCTTTTGTAATACAGAGAAAATCCTAGTGGCTAGATGTGTTAAGCTAATAGATACATACACAAGATACTTTGAGGGTTGAAAAACCTATGCACGCTCCAGATTTTTTTTTTTTTTCATTCCAATTATTGTTTGTATCACAAACAATTTGCACCTTTTAAGGTGGTAGGCATGTTGTGTAAATCAAATGGTGCCTTACCCCACCCCCCCAAAAAAAAGGAAAAAAAGAAGAAAAAAACAAAAACACTATTTTAATTACAGCTTGTAATGTGACAAATCGGGACAAACACCAAGGGGGATGGATACTATTCCAAGACACTATCATCACCTTACATGTGAGAAATGTGCATTTGTGGTTTGTGTTCTGTAAATCGTTGTACTTATTGTATCTCTCAACTGTGCTACTATAAGAACACTGAATGTTAATCTGCAGTGTTTGCTGATAGTTTTTGCTACAGTGACATTTTCTTCTGCACAACCAAATTAGGCTTCATGTAAATATGTATTGTTCATAGTGTCTGCCATTAGAGAGCATATACCATGCAAGTGCATATCATTGCCAGGAGGAGCCATCAGAGACAAAGGAGAAAGATAACAGTGAGTAGGTGAGGCTAGTGAGGTGTCACGGAGTTTCAGTGAGGTGGGAAGAGTGTGAAAGGGCATGCCTGCAATCGGAGCACCAAAATACATCAAGAATAGCGTAGTGCCATGCCATAACAGCACATGTCAGTGTTTCCCTGTCTGATGCTGTAATATTGATCGCCCATCACCTGGCTGTAGAGACTGCAAAGAACTTATCAATTAGTGACTCATGCTGGATATACCACTCATTGCATTCAAACTGGGCCAATGTGCTGCTAAATAATGAGATGGCTGGGGAGCTCAACAAGGATAGCACTAAGTGCTGGGTGGGTGAAAGTATGCAATTGGTCCTCTTTATAGGACAACTACTTCGCAATACATATGCATCTAAGGGTATACATCAAGTCACAGATGTCCTAATCTCCAGCTGTTCTAGACCTCCTGAACCAGTGCAGCACATGGGTTTGTATCTAGTTTTATGTGCCCAAGGAGACGCATGTATAGTTTGATGACTCAACACTACTTGGGATGTCTGAATGTAAAGCATGCAGTGCTCCCAGAATGACAGAATGTGCTGTATCGGCTCTGCTAATTCCAGCATCAGTATAAACAAGTCAAAGGTGAGCATGGCTTCCTACCCACTGATTGCATGCAAACCACAAACCCACATATTCAAGAATTCCAACAGGTTGGAACTGGAATGGGTGTTGTTACCCATCCATGGTGTTCCCTGGCCTAATGATTGTTCAAGATAATCCATTTCAGAAGAAAGTTTACCATATGATGGTGCATGCTGTCATGAAAAGTTACCAGATGGTGATGTATCCAGAGGAGCTTATGGACTGGTCTCCAAGGCCATATGAGAGTTATGATTCCCCTGTCTTGAATGTGGACAATTATGAACTATATATATATAATTCTTGCTTATGTTTATTGTTGGCTGAAGAAATTATAGGTATGTTTGATTTATATAATGTGAATCTGCATATTTTCTGGTCTTTTCATTTGCTGTTTGTGTTGAGATGCTGTCTCTCAACATCAGTATAATTGTTTCAATTTCCTTGTTAATGTAATGCCTGTATAGGAGGGACAGGAAACATAAAATATGTATTAGGGGAAAGTCTTTTGCTTTATTATAGTTATCAGAGAATTTATAAAAGGGGGAATGTGTAGAGGGAAAATAAAATTTTTAGAGAATTTGTGCCGCTCAGCTCCTCAGAAAAGGTCACATTGTGTGCCCTGTTTAAATAAGATGAAGACTGTTTTGTGTCACACCTGTTCTATCTTCTAGGTTATTGTAAACATGTATATGTGTCTGGATAGTGAGGTAGAGGGAGAGGATGCCAAGGCTGAACATCCTGAGATTAAGATATCTGATATGCTATTATTTTGGCAAGTATAAAATGGTGAGTGAAAACTGAGAACACTTCTCTGAGTTAAATTATTTTGTGATTCTTTCCAGTCAGAGAAGTCCTCTTGCAAGAAGTACTACAATAAATTTATTTTCTGCTGGTTTCTTCCTCACAGCCTTGGGTTTTATTAAGTTTTTCCACCACAAAGACCATAAAGAACACATACAGGCCTTTCAATTACATGAAACCTGCAACGGATAACACTGTAGGTGCCCAAATTAAAGTCAAGTGCCCAAAATATGCTACCAAAAGTAAAAAAACAAACAAACAAAAAAACCTGAAATGTTGATTAAATAAACTTTGCTGCATAAAACCCATTGTCTTGACTTTCTTCTTTAAAACCACAAGTTAGAGAGAATTAGCATATTTTCCTCATTATAATTGATGCAAAATCTGCGAGACTCGGATACCAATGACCAGAGTGGGATTTCCACAGGCTCCTTTCCTTCAGGTTCTCCTCAGGCCCCAACACATCTTTAAATACGAACTATTCTAATTATTTTTTGACATGTACAACCCCGATTCCAAAAAAGTTGGGACAAAGTACAAATTGTAAACAAAAACGGAATGCAATAATTTACAAATC
>JAPEIY010000027.1:23791235-23805231 GCA_026122135.1 Cathorops aguadulce | reverse complement strand
TGGGATAGGCTCCGGCTTGCCTGCGACCCTGTAGAACAGGATAAAGCGGCTAGAGATAATGAGATGAGATGAGATAAATTTGAGAGAAAAAAAATCAGAAATACTCTGAGATTAAAGTCAGAAATTTCTGAAAAAAACAGCAACAGAAAAATAGTGTTTAAAAATTATAGAGACGGGGAAGGGGTAATATTTTGAAGAAAAACTCAGAATTTCCCAGATTAAAGTCATAAATTTACTACAAAAAAAACAAAACCTTGGATATTCTCTGAGATTATAAAGACATAAATTTAGGAGAAAATACCCTGAAATTCTCAGAGATTAAAGTTGTAAATTTACGAGAAAAAAACTTGGATATTCTCCGAGACAACAAGCACTTGCTTCCTGGTTTCCGTGCTTTCTGGGAAATGTAGCTGAAAATTTCCGAGAACTTTATTCTTTTATATTGTGCAATTGAAAAGGAAAGATTGCATTTCTTGTAACTACCGGCTTGACTGTGGCATCTGTGGTGTGATGACGTTGATCAACGTTGCAAAGTGAAGCGATGTGGTTCCTTCACAAAAATAAAACCCCTATTTTTTCCGTCTTAACTAAGTTAAGTTCAAATCACTGTTTCTCAGGAACCATAAGTCCAATCAAGCTGGAATTTGGTATACTGCATCTTCGTAATTGGATTTCTAAGGATGATATTATTTATTAAAAATCATAGCCCATCAGCCAATCAGCTTTCAGGAGGCATTTGAGAGGTTAACGTTGAGCTATTGTCATAAAAGCTGATTGGTGCATACATTAAATCAATAGAAAATTTAATGAAGGAACATAACATCAATATTTTGCAACTGACTTGCCATCTCAATCTTAGGATGTGAACCACGCAGAAAACCTTTGGTCTCCTTCCTTGTTAGATACTGAAGGAAGAGATCCATCGCTGTTCCTTGGTGAGACTTCACCAAATATGAAAAGGTGCTGATTTTGAAACCAGTGAATTACAAAAATGCACTTCCAAAATTTTTTTTTTATTAATTACTACTGTGGGCAGCATGGTGGTGTAGTGGTTAGCACTGTTGCCTCACAGCAAGAAGGTCCTGGGTTTGAGCCCAGCTGCCGACAAGGGCCTTTCTGTGTGGAGTTTGCATGTTCTCCCCGTGTCCGTGTGGGTTTCCTTCAGGTGTTCCAGTTTCCCCCACAGTTCAAAGGCATGCAGGTTAGGCAAATTGGTAGCTCTAAATTGACCGTAGGTGTGAATATGAGTGCGAATGGTTGTGTCTCTGTGTCAGCCCTGCGATAACCTGGCGACTTGTCCAGGGTGTACCCCGCCTCTCACCCATAGTCAGCTGGGATAAGCTCCAGCTTGAGTGTGACCCTGTAGAACAGGATAAGTGGTTAAAGATAATGGATCTATCTATCTATCTATCTATCTATCTATCTATCTATCTATCTATCTATCTATCTATCTATCTCAAAAAATATTCTCATATCAAGTGCAAGCTCAATCAATCTTTGTAATCAACAACCAACACTAAATGCAATAGTGTTGCATAGTAACTGGAAAAATATGCTGTACTAGTTAAGATAAAAAAGAGCTTGAAAGGCAAAATATCTCCATGGATAAATAGTGCCATCTGGAAACTCAAAAGGTTGTGTAGAGTTGCTTAATGGGTATGAAGAAAGTTAGAGGTTCATCATTGCATTTTCAAATAATGTATTTTCACTTACAACATAGCTATCTGTTCAGCGAGGCAATCATATTTTCCACACATTATTGTAGAGAATAATGGGAATTTTAAGGTACTCTTCTCAACTATCGATTGCTTAATAAACCCTATCCCAGCCTCTGGCACTTATAGTCTAGCTTCCACCTCAAGATGTGAAGAGTTTGCAGAATTTTTAATAACAAAAATAGCAACTATAAGAGCTGATATTGTCAGGAATACAAATTTCACATACAATTTACCTTGTACTGTAATAGATCACTCACCCTCAGGAACTTCCATACCATCTCAGAGGCCAAACAATACAAAATTGTAGGACAAAGCAAACTCTCAACTTGCCTTGTTGACCCAGTCCCCACTAAATGATTAAAGAATGTCTTTACTAGTGTCTCCTCTTCATACCTTAAAATCATGAATATGTCCCTTGAAATTGGAATATTCCCCAATGCATTTAAAATAGCTGTTGTAAAACCTCTCTTGAAGAAACCAAATTTGGACAATAGTGTACTGAGCAATACTGACCTATATCAAACTTGCCCTTCATGAGCAAGATACTAGAAAAAGTGGTCTTTAATCAACTAAATGACTATTTAAACAAATATGGTATTTCAGAAAAGTTCCAACCTGGCTTTAAGTCCCATCATAGTACAGAGACTACACTAACTAAAATAGTTAATGATCTTTGACTCAGTGCTGCCTCAAAAAAGTTGCAGTTCTAATTCTCTTAAATACTGTATGAGTGCTGCATTTGACACAAAAGATCACAATATTTTGATTGATAGACTGGAGAACTGGGTTAGTCTATCTGACTGTGTCCTCAGCTGGTTTACATTAGACATTATAAGGAGACAATTCTATGTTGGTATGGGAGATTATGTGTCAAAGACACATGACATATCATTTGGTGTTGCACAAGGGAGCTGTCTTGGCCCCCTTCTGTTCTCAGTCTATATGCCATCCCTTGGTAGCACCATTAGAGAGCACAATATCAATTTCCATAGCTACACTGATGACACACAATTACTGTATGTATTTATATCAAGCCAAATGACCCACATGCCCTACACTCCCTGGCCACCTGTTTATCCATAATTAATGAATAGATGAGCAACATTTTTTTTAAACTTAATGATGGCAAGACAGAAATGCTCTTAGTTAGCCCTAAAGCCAAAAGGGATGCCCTGTCAAAAAAGACTTTTTGATCAAAAATGAAGTTACAAGCTTGGGTGTAATTCTAGACTCAGACTTAAGTTTTAATTCTCACATTGGCAGGGTGACAAAAACAGCATTATTCCACTAAAGAAATATTGCCAAAGTATGCTCATTTATAACCAAACCTGATGCTGAGAAACTGATCCATGCTTTTATGACAATGAGACCGAACTATTGCAATGCCTTGCTTACAGTACTCCCTAAAAAGTCTATTGAGAAATTGCAATTAATACAGAATGTTGTAGCAAGACTTTTAATAAAAGCAAAGAGAAGAGAGCACATTACTCCTGTACAAGCCACAATTCACTGGCTTCCTGTATCATTTAGAATTAATTTTAAAGTCCTTCTACTTGCCCATAAAGCTCTAAATGGCATAGCATCCTTTTGCCTCACCGAGTCTGTCATTTTATGTCCCAAAACAAACCTTTAGGTCCTCCACAGCTGGTTTACCAAATGTCCCAATAATTCCCCAAAACAAAGTTGCAGAAGCAGCCTTTGTCCACTCGGAACCCAAATTGTGGAATACTTTACCAAAAAGTATCAGGGAGACTGACTCACTAAATATCTTTAAATGTCAGCTGATAACATTCCTTTTAATTTAGTATAAAGCTAGTTGTTTCTATACAATTTTTTTTTCACTGTAATAATTACTATTTTGTTTCCATCCATGTTGTCAATGTTGCCTTTTAAATATTTTATCATGATGCCCACTTTACATTTTTTGTCTCATCTTTTAATCTAAAGCGCTTTGAGCTGTGAGGCAGCACAGTGGTGTAGTGGTTAGCACTGTTGCCTCACAGCAAGAAGGTCCTGGCTTCAAGCCCAGTGGCTGATGAGGGCCTTTCTGTGTAGAGTTTGCATGTTCTCCCCATGTCTGTGTGGGTGTACTCCGGGTTCCCCCACAGTCCAAAGACATGCAGGTTAGGTTAATTGGTGGCTCCAAGTTGACCGTGAGTGTGAATGGTTGTGTGTGTCTATGTGTCAGCCCTGTGAAGACCTGGCAACTTGTCCAGGGTGTACCCCGCCTCTTGTGCATAGTCAGATGGGATAGGCTCCAGCTTGCCTGTGACCCTGTATAGGATAAGTAGTTAAAGATAATGGAAGGATGGATGGCAATTTAAGCTGCAGCCGCTGTATGAAAAGTGCAATATAAATGAATTATTATTATTATTATTATTATTATTATTATACAGTGTGGTCAGAAGTTTACATACAATGACATGGATGTCATCTTGGATATGAATGTCATGGCAATACTTCAATAATTTATTTGAACTGTTCTTTTTCTGTGGCACAATGATTATAAAGCATATGTCTTTTTAAAAAACATTCGAATTTGGTTCACAAATTTTAATTTTCTTTGGGTTTTCTGAATCATGGTCAATATTATACATACATGATCAAAAATGTACATATGCTCACTTAGATTATTAATTCAGAGGTGCTGAAACTTCCAAAATGTCCCTTATCTTGCCAAAGCTGAGGTCTCTTAACTTCCTGTTAGTTATCATGATTGACTACAGCTGGTAGCTTATTATTATTATTATTATTATTATTATTATTATTATTATTATTAAAGATGTATGCTGTACATTCTGCCACAGAAAAAGAACAGTTCAAAGAAATTACTGACAGCCCAAATTTTGCCATGACATTCATAGCCAAGGTGACATTCCTGTCACTGTATGTAAACTTCTGACCACAACTGTAAGTCAGGGAATGGTTACAAAAATAACTCCTTCCTTGAAAATGCCCATTTCTACTGTTAGGGCAATAATAAACAAGAGTATTCTGAGAGCACAATATCCCTACTGGCAGCTATATGTATGCTTATAAGTGCTTAATACACCCTCATTAAATTGTCAAAGTATAAGTTTGGTAATCAAGGGCCATAACTCTGGTAAAATGCGACTGAATTGAATGAAATTGCAATATGCATATTATGGACATATAACTAAGAATCCTGTCAAGTTTCCAAAAATTTTGAGAGGAGTTGATTTCAGAATGTGAGTGCCCTTCCCGGGATGGAATCACAGATGCACAGACGGACAGATATCGCCATGACATAATCCCCCTTTGGGCCTTTTGGCCAGTGGGGGATAAAAAGTGGACACCAACTGGAACTGTTATGTTACAAACTTGCCTGGAAGAGGCCTCAAATGTATTTTTTCCCCACTTACAGTGAGGAGGATGGTAAGAGAGGCTAAGAAAAACCCCACATGGATCACTGTTGGTGAATTACATGAAAAAAGTAACATTTGGGGGTTTTCAAGTCTCCAAAAACACCATCAGATGCCAGTTCCATGCCAACAGATTATTTGCAAGGTGTGCCAAGGGGAAAAAAAAAGCCTTTTCTGTCAGTTAACCCCAAATGTATGCACCTGAAGTTTGCGAAATGCTACTACAACTTTCACTGGAGCCATGATCTATGGTCTGATGTAACAAAAATGGAGCTTTTTTGACAATAAATACTCAAGGTAGGTTTGGCATAAAAAGAAGGATGGCTATAATGAAAAAAAAAACCTCCCAGCTGTAAAGATGGTGAAAGTTCTATGACGTTTTGGGGCTATTTTTACTCGAAAGGCCCTGGAAACCTTGTTAGGGTACATGGCATCATGGACTCCATGAAATAATAGGACATTTTAAATCAAAATCCAGCTTGCCTCTGGAATACCACTTTTCAGACAATAAAACACAATGATGGCTGTTGAGTTTTGCATGAAAAATAAGAAGCAAGTGCAACAGTCAAACTTACCAGCCAATTTCTTTCACTAATTTTTGTGCACTATTTTTTATGAATACTGTATATTTTAATATTTCCACTAAACTGAACATACTCACATACAAATCGCAAAAGTCTACTCAATTTGGATAGTATTACCTATGTGATGTCTGTGAAGCTATATTATTTTCATGGGACCATCTACTACCCAAATAAAATGGCTTCCAGTAAGTAAAACATTAAACATGTCTTGCAATATTCTAACAAAAATGTTATAACATTGCAATAGATCATCCATCTTTATGTAATGGGAACACATTAGTGAGCTTGCTTTATGTTACTTCAATAAATTTAAATAATTTCATTTTTACATGTCAGAATTTTTAGTGATCTGCTTTATGTGACTCACTAATATGAGCCTTTTTTTTTTTTTTTACAAATATTTGCATGCTGTCCCCAGACACATTATCTGATTATGAAGCCTCTGAATTTATTTGCATTACCTCATGACTGCATACCCATCAGAGCCTGTTTGCTTCACCTAATTAATTCCAGGATTGTCTAATTTTGATTTTAAAGCTCTAAAGAAATTTATGTTTTATCTTTTTCAGTGCCCTGGTGTTGTGGAAAAGAGACTTAGGAAAATCTATAACCTATCTGGTACACAAATCCAAGAGAAACCGTAAGTCTGATAGACATTTCTACTTTGTGATCAGCCCTGAAGTGTATATTGATCTGTGGCACTGTGTGGGGTCGATATGTTGCAGCATCCTGCATTTTGTCTTGCCTTATCATATATGTTAGCCTAAAAAAATGAGATCATTTTCTTTCTACTACACATGTTCACCTGTCATAATTTCCCACTAAGTGTGCATTTAAAATGACTCATACATCAAATGTTAGCACACCCAATCTAGCTTCACATTTATGGCAGTGTTTTGCCATGCAGAAACACTTCAGTTTCAGTCAGACCTAATATACAGAAGGTTGTGCTTTTTCTACCTTACTTCCCACAATTGTGATATCAATGGATAAGTGAGTAGATCAATCCTGAAGAGATGATAGTTAGTATCAGCTTCCTATGGGGAAAGATTTATACTGAGATTAGGTGATCTGTACAGCAGATAAATGGAGCTGATCTATAAGCATGTGGCCTTTGCTTCAATAGGCAAAATGAGAAGAGTGCCAAAGGATCTGGGTTTGTTTGCTGTCTTGGCTACTCCAATACATCAAAAGCCTTTTTTGCATGTCCAACCAGTCACTGGTTTCCAGCTTATAAGCCAGATTTGTGAGTTGCAGAAACAAACACCAATTCATTTCCCTGCAAATGCTTAGCAGCAGATCATTACTTCCAACAGTGCACGTTCCCTCTCACCAAAACAGCTCCTTTTTCCATACAAGGCAGAGTAGTACCATCAGCTGCATTCTTTCAAAGATATGCTACAGAAAACCTTTGAAAGCATAGTGTACCTCAAGTGCACTAATGACCACTAGAGGATTTAATGTTCTATGATCTACTAGGCAAGCACATTTCTCACATTAGAAAAAAACTTTATTCAAACTGAGAAACAATCACAATGTTAAATACAATGGCAGAGATCAGCTCGTTATCTCACTGACATCTGCACATCCTCCTTCCTTTGATACATAATCTTGATGTGTGGTAAGTCATGCATGTTTCTAGCTACATAGTTAGCTATCTCAAAAAGATAACCCTTACACATTAATCTGAGCATTACCTACAGCTGTAATGCTCAATATATATATATATATATATATATATATGGCTGGTCAATTGGGGGCACTGGGGCACTGCTCCTCTTCCAATTATCCAGATGACAAAGACTGCGTGATAATCAACAAATTAATTAAGCAAACGCATTTATCAAGTCAAAATTGCTTACTCGGCCTACTTCACCCTGTATCTATCTAATTATTTTAAACCCATTTTAAACTGTATTTATTTAAATTTTATGTGAACAAATACACTTCCTGTATACATCTGCCCACTGGGGCACCAGCCAAATAAGTGTTTGTGGCTACACAAGCTTTTGGAGATCAGGCAATCTGATGTTGTATTTTAATTGCCGGCTTCAAGATTTGGCCTGGTGCACAGCAAAATGCGCCCTGGACACTCCTTCTTTAATTACCAGCAAATTGGAATTGGTTTTAAGGTTTGTTTGTTTGTTTGTTTGTTTGTTTTCACATGATTGGACAGTTTTCTATGGGCCTTCATATTTGCAGCTGTCACTCACTACTACTCGTTAGACTGGAGCTTTCACAAGATGGCAAGTTCAAGTTAACCTGTGGAGAAAGAAAATTCTGTTATTTAGATTAGGGGATAGATTAGGGATAAAATTAGCTCATGTTTTAAGTCGTTCAAATTCTGTAAAGCTGCCTTGCAACAATGATTGTTGTTAAAGCTATACAAATAAACTTGACTTGTTATTTCTTTACAAAAGCATCCTTTTACACGGTGTACATTGGAAGAAAAAAACAGAATAAAGGAGCTTGGACCAGACCACCCCAATTTAAACATTAAGCAGTAGGTTGCAGGTGATCAAGGATGGACTTACACTTGAGGCTTTTCCCACTCTTATGACAAACGGAGCTGGTTCACTGGATGTGGGCTGAGAAAGGTATTTTATTGCTTTCCCTGTTCGATTCTTCAAAGTGTTGGCACCAAAACCTTGTGGACAATGACAGACCATAAACACCTTTCTGAAAAGTGCAAAGTGCATGAAAGTGACCATAGCCATCTTGACAATTATTTGAAGCTAAGTATCTCTGGCAGGCTTAGCACTACTGAACAATTAGATGCAAGAGAGGATGAATGCATTGGCCATGCTATCAGTGGAAAAGAGACTGGTGACTGAGATGACTGACTTTAACCAGAAGGTCAGTGAGAAATTTGCAGGTCAGAAGGAAAAAATGGCAAAATTTATGTTCAAGTAGTGTTTGTTTTTAAACCTGGAAGCTTCCATGTACTTGCTCTGAGCAGTAAACAGTACTCAAGCAATAATTTACTTGGACGATGTTATCAACATCGTGCTAATATTAATACACTAATATGCATGTATATGGGGTGGCACAATGGTGCAGTGGTGAGCACTGTCAACTCACAACAAGAAGGTTTTGGATTCGAGCCCAGTGGCTGACGGGGACCATTCTCTGTGGAGTTTGCATGTTCTTCCTGTGTCTGCCCTTACAGAAAAAAACACATGAATTTCCCATGTATTTCACATGTGATCATATTTTACCACATGTGGAATACATGGTATCAGATTTTGTAACATGTGTTACCATGTAGAGCACATGTGGAAAACATGTTATCACATGTGTAAAACATTCCCACATGTGATTCACATAAAATTGGGCCAAAACCACGTTTCCCATGTGCAAAACACATTTTCCAAATATTTCACATGTGAGAAATCACATGTAAAGTGCATGTGTTTTTTTTTTTTCTGTAAGGGATTACTTTGCTGCTTGTTTACTATCTGTATATACATGCTTGCATTTACATTCTTGACTAATATTTTAATTAATTCATTCATTTTCTATACCGCTTATTCATTGCAGGTTGTAGGTGGGGACTTTGGATGAGAGGTGGAGTACACCCTGGACAGATTTATCATGGGGCTAATTTGACACGATTTATTATTTCCCAATTTATTTATTTTTGGATATATTTTCTTATTTTCCCTCACACCTGTGCACACAGACCTGCCATGAGGATCAACTCCAAATACCAGACAGTCTTCTGTGTGTCTTTCAATGTTATTCATTTGTGCTAGCAGCACTGGCGCAAACTGTTAGTCTCATTCAGGATCATTCTATTATTATTATTATTATTATTATTATTATTATTATTGTAATGTTTTTAGGACACTATTTCTCCCTCAGTTTTCAACCAATCATCACCAAATTTCACATGAAGAATACATCTGGGCTGAATTACACTGGAATAACTTTTGGTGCTGATCTGGATCACCAAATCAGAATGAAAAACTGGCTTTTTTCCATGAAAAACCATGAAAAACTGGCTTTTTTTCCTCACTAAGCATCATTCACTATCTCTTACCATTCCAGATCTAAAGGATACAGTGACAGGATATTCCAGTTTGTAAGAGTTAGCAAAAAATCACTGACTTTAGTCACAGTATTTATCCAGTTCCTCTTATTATTATTATTATTATTATTATTATTATTATTATTATTATTATTATTCTCCTAATGTTTTTAGGACACTATTTCTCCCTCAGCTTTCAACCAATCATCACAAAATATCACATGAAGAATACTTCTGGGCTGAATTATTTTGGTGATCTTTGACTTTTGGTGGTGATCTGAATCACTGATCTGGAATGATCCATGAAAAATGGGATTTTTTTCAATCACTTATAACTCTGTCAATTTTCATGAGTTTTTCAAGCTTTTTTTTTTTTTCAGGGCAACAGGGTACAACTTTTCCTCACTAAGCATCATTCCCTATCTTTTACCATTCCAGATCTATAGGATACAGTGACCAGATGTCCTGGTTTGTAACAGCTAGCACAAATTACTGTAACTTTAGTCGCAGTTTCTATCTGTCAGAGTGCAGGTACTTACGAATGTATGTGCAGAAGAAGGCATGAAGCAAACTGTAAACAAATCCAAATTGAGAGACAGGAATCGTGGTCAGTAGCAAGTGAGGGTCACGCAATCGACAAACAACATGGTAGAGAAAAGACAAAGGGCGAAAATGTGAGAGAGTAAAGAAAGGTCAGAAAAAGAGAGGCAGTCAGAATAAACATGGCTTGGTATGAACTGAATGGAGCAGAATGATACTTCGCACTGAAGTGGCGTGTGTGTGGTGTGTGTGAGGCTTAAATGGGGAGAGCGGCGATTAGGGAGATGAGTGTCAGCTGAGATCAGTAATCGGGAGACAGAGGGTGCTGTGAAACTTGGGAACTGTAGTTTGAGGTGTCCATGTTTGTAGTCAAAGCATTCTCAGCCGATTTACTGACAGAACCCCCCAGCCGAGGAGCTCCCTCTGGGAGCTATATTCTTCCTGAGGCACTCCCTACCTCCGGGTGCTGGTTTGTCAGAACGTAGAGTGTGGAATTCTTGCTTGAGGAGTGGGTCTAGAATGTCCTTGGCAGCGACCCAGCTCTGTTCTTCAGGGCCATACCCCTCCCAATCTACCAGGTACTTGATTTGTCCTCCTCTTCATCTTCAGTTGAGGATCTTATTTACCTGGTAGACGGGTTCATCTTCTATGTCAAGAGCTAGGTGCTCCTGGACCGGTGCATTCTCAGCAAGAGGCCCCAGGATCGCAAGTTTGAGACTGGAGACATGAAACATGGGTACTATCCTGCTGTGAGGGGGAAGTTCCAGATTATATGAGACCTCATTTATGTGATGAATGATCTTGAAGGGTCCAATGTATTGTGACTGGAGCTTCTTACAGGTGTCATGTTCTCTGAGGTTCCTCGTGGCCACCCATACTCTGTCACTTGGAGAAAAATCTGGACTGTTTGCCCGCCGCTTGTCAGCATACTCCTTATACCAGGCATTGACTGTTTTCAGACGTTGGTGGACCTCTTCCCATATAGTTTGGCTGCGTGAAAACCACTCTTCTACTGCTTGTAGGTGGCTGAGCGCATTGTCCCAGGGGAACAAAGGTGGTTGGTAGCCAAGTATGCACTGAAATGGTGTCAACTGAGTTGCAGAATGTTTCAGGGAATTCTGTGCATACCCAGCCCACAGGAGGAAATATGCCCAGTCTCCCTGGTTGTTCATGCAGAAAATCCTCAAGAAGCAGCCAATTTCTTGATTAGCTCCTTCAACTTGACCATTTGACTGGGGATGATACCCTGATGTGAGACTCAACAATATCCCCAGTTTTTCCATGAAGCATGTCCAAAAGTGTGAAATGAACTGAGGGCCCCGATCGCTGACAATGTCTTCAGGAAGGCCATAATATCTAAAAACATGCTAGAACAGTAATTCTGCAGTTTGAGATGCTGTGGGGATGCCAGGTAACGAGATAAGTTTAAGGGCTTTGAAGAAGCGGTCAATGGTGACCATAACGTTTGTATTGCCTTGAGAGGGGGGGAGGTCGATGATGAACTCGACAGCTATGTGGGACCAGGGTCTCTGAGGTACAGGGAGGGGACAGAGCTTGCCTGCTGCTGGGGTTCTTGGAATTTTGACTTGGGCACAAACGGAGCATGAAGCGATGAAGTGGTTGATATCTATGATCATGCTCTCCCACCAATACTTGTTCTTCAACAGCTGATGGGTGCGTTGACTGCTGGGGTGTCCAGTGGCGGGAGATGCATGAGCCCATGTGATGAGTCTACCTCTGAGGTGACTTGGTACATATAGTAGTCCCAGTGGAAGATTGAGAAGTTGAGTCTGAGGTTGGGAGTCCCTTATTTCCTTATCAAGGTCCCAGGTGATAGACTGTACAAAACACTGCTGTGGGAGAATTGAGTGTGTGACAGAGTCTTGATGAGGCGGGGCAAAGACTCATGATAGTGCATCAGCTTTGGTGTTCTTAGAGCCTGGATGGAATGATATGGTGAAGTCAAAGTGAGTAAAGAAAAGAGCCTACCTGGCCTGACAAGAGTTTAATCTCTTAGCTTTTCTGAGGTACTCCAGATTCTTATGATTCATGATAAATGGATGAGTAGCTCCCTCTAACCAGTGTCGCCACTCTTCAGTGGCTAGTTTGATGGCAAGCAGCTCTCTGTTACCCACGTCATAATTTCTTTCTGCAAGTGAGAGTTTTCTGGAAGAGAAGGCTATAGGATGAGTTTTCAATTTCTCCCCAAAACATTGTGACAGAATGGCCCCTACTCTGGTGTCAGATGCATCTACCTCAAGAATGAATGGCTTTGAAGGGTCAGGATGCTGTAACACTGGGGCTGAGATGAAAGCTTGCTTCAGACGACTGAAGGCTTCTTCTGCTGCGGGGTCCCACTGGAGCTGCTTGGGTCCCTTCTTGAGCAAAGCAGTTAAGGGAGCAGCGATCGTGCTGAAACCCTTAATGAAACAGCGATAGAAGTTTGTGAAACCCAAGAAATGTTGTAGGTCCTTGATGGACTTGGGAGTGGGCCAGGAGGTGACCACCAAAACCTTGGAAGAGTCCATACTAACCCCCTCAGCACTGATGACGTAGCCTAAGAAGGAGATACATTTCCGGTTGAACTCACATTTTTCAGCTTTGACGTAGAGGTGGTTCTTGAGCAGGTGATTGAGAACTGCTCTAACGTGACCCTTGTAGGTTGCTTTGTCTGAAGAGTAGATGAAGATATTGTCAATGTACTCTATGGCATATTTGCCTAACATGTCCCATAGAACATCATTTATCACTGCACTGGAATATGCTGGGAGCGGAAGAAAGGCCATACGTCATTACCCGGTGTTCAAAATGGCCGGCAGTAGTGCTGAAGGTGGTTTTCCACTTGTCACCCCTTTTTATTCGAATGAGATGATAGGCACTGCGTAAGTTGAGCTTAGTGAAGATTTTCGCTGACCTGAGTTGCTCCAGGGCTGCTGGGAGCAGAGGAAGAGGGTAGGGATATTTCACAGACACCTGATTAAGTCCTCTGTAATCATTGCATGGCCTGAGACCACCACCCCATTTTTCCACAAAGAAGGAGCCCACTGCAGCTGGAGATCTGGAAGGACAGATGTAACCTTCCTTGATGGCCTCCTGGATGCATATTCCATAGCTGCATGCTCTTTCTGGGAGAGTGGGTAGATACGGCCTCTTGGCGGTGTCATGCCAGGCAGATAGTCAATAGTGCAGTCATATGGATGATGAGGTGGTAAACCACAGGCTTTTCCCTTGCTAAATACTTCCTTGAGGTCCAGATAACATTCTGGGATGTTGTCAAAGGAATCTGGTAACAGACTTTCCACCAAGGTAGATGAGATGTTTACTTGAGGTCAAGCGATGCAAGCCTGGAAGCAGGTAGGTGACCACTGGAGAATTTCTTTGCTTTGCCAGGAAATCAAAGGATCATGAAGCTGCAGCCAAGGGTAGCCAAGGATGATATCGTGGTCCTCTATAGAGGTGATGTAGAGGGAGATGAACTCTGAATGTAACACCCCCACCTGGATGTGAAGGGGGATGGTGCGCCTTGTGATGAGACCTTCTGCTATGGATCCTCTGTCGATCGCTTGCATGTGGAGTACATTTTGGAGAGCGGTTGTTGGCAGGTTGAACTGCTGGGTAACGGAGTTGCTGACAAAGTTCCCCTCTGCCCCTGGATCGATAAACACAGAGAGGATATGTGTGGAGTTTGCCAACTTTAACAGTACAGGAACCTTAAATGATTTTGAATTGAAAGTTTGTGTG
>JAPEIY010000027.1:23730953-23741616 GCA_026122135.1 Cathorops aguadulce | reverse complement strand
TGTTCTAGCTGCAAAGGGTGGACCGACGTCATATTGAACCCTATGGATTAGGAATGGGATGTCACTTAAGCTCATATATGAGTCAAGGCAGGTGAGTGAATACTTTTGGCAATATAGTGTATTTGTAAGTGATGAATATGCAGTTGTATGTGCTTCGATTCCAGTTATAATTCTCCATTCAGTCAGATTTACTGTACTGATAAATGCTGAGCGTTGTGCATGGCGAGTTTTCTGTTTGCATGTTTGTTTCGTAAATGAGGGCTAATATTTCTAAGCTGTTGACATGACTAATGAAAATGAATATCCCACTAATTCATGTGCAGTCTCTTATCACGCTCTGATTCACATAAAACACCCCCGCGTTAGTTGGATGCAGTGTACAGAGCCCCTGAAGCTGGGGGTTGGAGGTCTACAGATATCATATAAAGGCTTTTCGGGACTGAGTTGTACGCTGTTGCTTGTTCAGGATGTATCTTCACACGGAAAGAGATGTGGACGGAAACTCTCCAACCTCATTTTTGATTGTGGAGTTTCAGTTTTAAAGCATTTAAAGCTTTGCAACAGCGAACAAAGCTCGATCGTCCAATATGCAAACACCAGCGGCACGGAGGCAACCCTCACCAAGCTGCACCGGGTTTGTGCAATCTACAGCAAGCGGATTTCTACAAAAAGGCCTAACACTGGGCGTACCGAACAACCTGTGCCTTTCTCTTTTTCTCCCCTGCCCCATCTGTCCCTCTGAGTTACATGTCGGTCCTGGGATCGAGATGCTGAACCTCTTCTGCTCCTCAGACCTGCCTGGTCCATCCTGGTGCCCTGTGTCTGGTTGGAGTCTCATCACATTGCTCCTGTGGAGGGCGGCCCCATGTGGACAATTGGGGGTCACACCTGGAGGATGCTCTGGACTCTTGCAGTGGTGTTTTTATGCCTGGGGCCTGCAGTTGACTTGCTGACTTTGGGACTGCAGTTGTTGTGAACAGTTTTGCACTTGGGTTTCCATTGGTGGGGGGTTGATCACTGCTATCTGGAACTTGTTACTGTCGCCACACACCTGGCCCATAGTATGGAAAGAATCAAACATCAGCCCACTTCTGAAGATCAATACACCTGAGTTTCCTGATTTTTGTGGCATAAATGTCACTCCCATTATCGCTTGCTGTTTTGAAAAAAACTATCACCACTTCAGCAAAAGGGTGTTTGAGGGAAACCTTACTTTGACTCAATATGCTTACAGAGAGGGCTGTAATTGCACAGACGCTTTGGTCGATATGCAGTATAAGTACTTAAAGGCTCTAGATGTCAAGGAATGTATGTGTGTTAGACTCTTTGCAATTAACTTTTCGAAGGCCTTTGACAATGTTAAGCACTCTCTCAAGTGAAAAACTTAAGTCTCTCAATATGGGCCTGAACATAATGAACTGGTACTTGAATTTTTTAAAGATGGAAAACAAAGGCTCATTTTTAAGGGTTAATACTTATCAGTGGCATCATGTTAATCAGAGAATGACTCAAGGAAGTGTAAGTGGCCTGCAATCATTTAATTTGTTTATTAATGATCTTGATGTTGAAAATCAACTGAATCATATAGTTAAATATGCAGATGATATTACCATCCAAATTAAGGTATGCAAGAGCAAGAATGCTAATACTAATGATCATATACAGTATGTAAGGAAATTGTTGAACAATATTTTGATTGGTCTTGGGACAATTGCATGCCTTGCAATATTAATAAATGCAATAAATTAGTTATTCATAAGAAAAATAAGACATGAATTCAGTTAGTTGCATAAAGCAAGTAGAGAAGCTTAAAATACTAGGAATAAATTTGAGTAATAATAGATTTAATGAGCATGTTAAGGGAAAACTCAGAGGTAAAAATGTGCCTATACATCCTTAGATCCTTATGTAAGGAAGGTTACCAGCAACCTGATATTGATGGTATGTTTTCATTGATGATTTTACCAAAAATTATGTATGGTTAATCCATCTATGCCACTTCTCCTCCAGAACTTACTACTATCAAGAATTTCCTTACATGTTGCTACAAATACAAGTACATTTCCTAACTAATAACTATTTCTGACCTTGTAGAAAAATCAGATCTTTCTCTTTTCAATAGAATTTCCAGTAAGCATCTCCTGACACGATCTAGCCTGGAACTTCCAGGTCCTGATCTGCACCTTGCACTCCATTCTGCATTTTTTCCCCATTCTCACCATGCTGTGTAAGCACTCCTGCTATGCACTTATCAGCAACTCTATATAAACACACCAAGGAGATTCACTCAACACGGATGAACACTCACCATAAGTTTTGTCAGTCACATTCATGCTCACACTCTGTTCCTTGACTTTAACATTTCTTGGATTACAATTTTACCTGTTGTTTTTAGGACCTCTTGCTGTGACTTTGGCTTGGGACTTTGTTTACATTTTGGATTACAATTTTGCCTGCCATTTTTGGGACTATTTGCTGTGATTCTGGCTTGAGACATTGTTTTGGATTATGACTTTGCTTGCCATTTTTTGTGACTTGTTGCCGTCACTCTTGTTGGGGACTTTATTTTTTCTGGCTCCATTTTTTTTCTCCCTGGGATTATCATCAGTAGTCACTCTGCCCTTGCACCATCTTCCTGGATTTCACTGATTGGGTTTTGGACTGTGCTGCTGTACCTGTCACTTGCCTGCACTCCTCATGAGCCCACTCCGCAGATATGCTTCTGTTCATTTTCTGTAGTTGTGCATTGGGTCTTATCTGTTTCTGTGACCTCTGGGTCATGACAGAATTTATCCACCACACCATGGACCCAGCAGACTATGATGCACTCAAATTGGCATTGGCTAAGCAGGGCTCTTTTCTGGAATCTCATCAACAAGATATCATGACTGTTTGCCAGAGCATGTATTCAATCACCAATACCCTACAAAGATTATTCTCACAGATCTTCCAGCTTCGATCGTGGGCCAACCAGTGTCTGTTCTAACTAGTCAACCAGCCACTCTGACCTTCCCCCCCACCCCCACCATGAGCCTTGACTACTCGCTCCTCAGCCATATGATGGTGCCCCTGGAATGTGACATTCATTTCTCTCAGTGCTCCTTGGCCATTGAACTTCAGGCATCTGCTTTCCCATCTGAGAGCTCCTGAGTAGCTTATGTCATCATGCTCTTAACAGGAAAGGCATGGGAGTGGGAAACAGCTGTTTGGGGTGCCAGGGAATCTTGCTGCTCAAGTTTCAAGGAGTTCTCTGAGGAGATGCAGAAGGTTTTTGACCATTCCCCCAAGGGCAAGGAGACAGCAAGACAGTTTATGGGGCTGAAGCAAGGTGCCTGCTCTGTTCATGATTACACCATCGAGTTCTGGACTCTTGTCACAGCAGTTGACTGGAATGCCAGTGCCTTGTATGATGCCTTCTTTCATGGGCTAAATCATGCCATCTTGGATGAGATTGCACCTCATGGTCTTCTTGACACCCTGGATGGCTTGGTCGACCTGGCTGGTCAGGTGGACATGCATCTTCTGCTGCGCAACCTGAGAAGGGACTGTACATGGAGCCAAAGGGCTAAACCCAGAACTGTCACCCCTCCAGCAGAGAGTGCTACCCCTGTAGGGTCAGAACTCATGCAATTAGGCAGAACCCAGGTAACTCCTGAGGAAAGAAGATGCCATCAAAAAACTAGTTCCTGTTTTTGTTGTGGACAGTCTGGACATTTCATCTCCTGCTGCCCAGTAAAAGGCTATGCCCACCAGTAGATGTGGGTATATGGATTGGCATCTCTACACACACTTCCCCTGCTGTTAGGTTGACATTGACCATTGAGATTTTGGTCCAGTCTGTTCAAGCCCTCACCGATTCCAGTGTGGACCAAAGCTTTATCAAGACTTCCTGGGCAGAAGAATTGGGCATCCCTTTGCATCAGCTAGATTGCCCCCTTGTCACCAAAGCTCTGAACAGGGCTGAACTCGGCTTCATTTCCTGTGTCTCTGACCCTGTTATTTTGAAGGTTTCTGGTAATCACAATGAATCAATTTTGTTCTACACCATGAATGACTCCATAGAGTTTATTGTCCTGGGTCTTCCCTGGTTACACCCCTACAGTCCCCACATTAACTGGAGTGAGGGGACCATTCTCTCTTGGAGCACTTGTTGCCTGGCCTCCTGCCTATTATCTGCTCAGACTCTTCTGGCCCTACTTGTCACCAGTCCTGATGAGACTATTGATCTTTCTAAATGTGCCTCCTGAATATCTGGACCTTCATGTGGTGTTCAGTAAGGCTCACATCACCTCTCTTCCTCCACATCAACCCTACAATTGCACCATAGAACGTTACCTGGAACCACACCTCCCAGGGGTCGTATCTACTCTCTTTTCTCATTGGAGTGGGAGACCATGGACAAATACATCTGAGTCTCTAGCAGCTGGTATCATTTGCCCCTCATCCTCTCTAGCTGGATCAGGGTTCTTGTTTGTGGAAAAGAAAGACAAGTCCTTCAGGACCTGCATTGACTATTGGGGACTTAATACCATCACTGTAAGGAACCCTTATCCCCTACCACTTATGTCCACTGCCTTCAAATTACTTCAGGGGGCTCAGTTTTTTACCAAGCTAGACCTCTGCAATGCATACCACCTGGTACAAATAAGAGAAGATGAATGGAATACAGTATTTAACATGCCTATGGGCTACTATGAATATCTGGTTCTCCCCTTTGGGCTCACTAATGCACCCTCTGTCTTTCAAGCCCTAATCAGTGATGTTTCATGAGATTTCATTAACCAGTTCATCTATGTTTACCTCGACAGTATAGTCCCCCCCCCCATTGGAGATCCATTGGTCCCATATCAGACAGATTCTGCAATGACTCTTAGAGAACCAATTCTTTATCAAAGCAGAAAAGAGTGAGATTTCACAAGTGCACCATGTCCTTCTTGGGCTTTGATTTCTCCTGGGGTGGTCCAAACGGACCACAACAAGGTCAAGGTGGTCCTTGAGTGGCCTGTTCCCTCTTTGCATAAAGAATTGTAGCATTTTGGGGGGGTTACTAACTTCTATATTGAAGGTTTATCAAGAACTATAGCATCATCACTGCTCCTCTGACCAAACTCACATCTTTGGAGTATCCCTTCTCATGGTCCAACCAGGCTGAGAGAGCCTTCTCTTCTCTTAAGAGGAGCTTCACCACAGTGTCCATTCTCATTCCTAACACTACCATTCAGTTCATCCTCAAAGTGGAGGCCTCTGACACTGGCATCAGGGCTGTCCTGTCCCAGAGGTCAACCAAAGATAAGTTGCACCCCTGCACTTTTTTTTCTCATCAAATGACTCCAGTGGAATGCAACTGTGGCATTGGGGATTGGGAATAGCTATCAAGCTGACCTTAGAGGAGTGAAGGCAATGGCTGGAAGGGACGGAGATTCCATTCATCATTTGGATGGACCATAAGAATCTGGAGTATCTCAGGTTTTCCAAACATCTCAATGCATGGCAAACCAGATGGGCACTGTTTTTCTCCTGCTTTAACTTTGTAACTCTCCTTTTGACCAGGCTCCAAGAACATCAAGCCAGATGCTCTTTCCAGGCAGTTCTCTCTAGGCTCTCAGCAAGACACCACTAAGCCCATCCTCCCTGCCCATTGTCTCATGGCTGCTGCCCACCTCAACATAGAAGCTGCTGTCCAAAATGCCCTGCCCAGTGATCCAGGACCGGGCAATGGTCCACCTAACTGGTGGCCGATCATGCGGCGAGATGTTAGGACCTTTTGTAGTGGCCTATGACATCTGCTTCATTAACAAGACCAGCAACCAACCTGCTGCCAGACTGTTAAGACCCCTACTTGTACCTTGGCATCCTTGGTCCCATATTGCAGTGGATTTCATTACTGGCCTCCCCAGCTCCAAGGGTAATACTTGCATCATCATGATCATCAATTGCTTCTCTAAGGTGGCTCACTTCATTCCCCTCCACAAGCTGCCTTCAGCTAAAGAGACAACAGAACTTCTTATTTACCATGTGTTCCAGATTCACGGTATGCCTATGGACATTGCATCTGACAGAGATGTCAGTTCTCTGCTCACTTCTGAAGTTCTGTAAGCTCATTGGGGCCACACCCAGCCTCTCCTCAGGTTACCACCCCCAGATGAATAGGCAGATGGAACATACCAATCAGAAGCTAGATGTCACTCTACAATACCTAATGTCCAGTGACTTTTCTTCCTGGAGCCAGGAGCTCCCTTGGATCGAATATGCCCACAACAGTACTCCCTCAATCCACTGGGCTGACCCCTTTCCAGTGCTGCCTCGATTACCAACCCCCTCTTTTCCCTGAAGAGGAGGAGGCATCTGTTCCTTCAGCACAAGCCTTTATCTGAATGTTGCCACAGAGTTTGGGCACATGCCAGATGTCACCTTTTGCATACCAATCATGTATACAAAAGGATGGCAATTCAACATCCCAGGCTTGCTCCTGTCTATTGCCTGGGACAAAAGGTCATGTTGTCCATGGCCAATCTCCCTCTCAGGGTCCCCTCATGTAAGCTGGCCCCCAGGTTTGTTGGTCCCCTCCCCGTTTCTAAACATCATTAACCCCATGACTGTGAGATTTGGCATTGCCCAGGTCTATGCAGTATCTCAACTGATCTTTTCATGTTTCTCAACTGAGACCCCTGGTCTCCAGCCCCTTATCTCCTCCTTCCAAACCCCCCCACCCCCCACTCCCAAGATTGGCAATGGAGGGGAGGCCTACAGAGTCAGAAAACTACTAAAGGTCCGTCAAAGAGGTCAGGGGCTACAGTTATCTGCTCGGCTGGGAAGGCTATGGCCCAGAAGAGAGGTGATGGGTGCCAACACAGTTCATCCTCAATCCTGCGCTCATCAGGGATTTCCACTGCAAGAACCAAGGAGCTTTGTCTGGGACAGCCAGAGGTGTCCGTGGGGGGTGTACCATCACAATCCAGCTTTGAACTTCCAGATCCTGATCTGTGCCCTTGCACTCCATTTCACATTTTTCCCTGTTCTCCCCACACTGTGTTAGCACTTCTGCTACATACTTATCAGCTACTCCTATATAAACACACCAATGAGATTCATTCAACACGAATACTCACTAAGTTTTGTCAAGTTCACATTCATGCTCTGTTCCTTGACTTTGTTGTTTCTTGGATTACAAGTTTGCCTGCCATTTTTGGGACTAGTTGCTGTGACTCTGGCTTGGGACTTTGTTTACATTTTGGATTATGACTTTGCCTGCCATTTTTTGGGACTTGTCATCACTCTGATTGGGGACTTTTTTTTTTCTGGCTCTGTTTTTTTCACCTCTGGGATTCTTATCAGTCACTCTGCCCTTGTGCCATCTTCCTGGATTTTACTGAGTGGGTTTTGGACTGTGTTGCTGCGCTTGTCACCTGCCTGCCCTCCTTACAAGTCCTCTCCTCAGGTATGCTTCTGCTCATTTCCTGTAGTTGCACATTGGATCCTCTCTTTCTGTGACCTCTGGGTCGTGACAATTGCCATCCTCTTTCATCTTTTACCTCGCACACAGTTCCTCACACCTTAGAAATCCAGGAAGTCTACTTCCATGTGTAAATACTGAATGTTTTTTTAAGTCTAGTTTAGTAAACAGATTGCATTTTCAAGATGTAAAAGTTTCAATAATTTATTTGTGCATTTCTTATCCACTTATTTTATATTTAATTGTAAACATTTTAATATGACTATGTTTTTGCAAAGTTGTAATACTGACATATCACATTATCAGTACATTAAATGCTAAATAATGACAATAATGCATATAAGGCTAAATTTAATAAACAGGATTCAAAATTGTTCAGACTGTATGTATTCAAGTACATTAAATAAAATGGCAATCACAAATTCAGAGTAATAATGCTGAGCTGTCTGAACATGGAAATGGTTGATGTGGAAAAGGTGAATTTGTAGCTGAGAAACTTTTTAAGCACATGTTTTATTTATATATAATATAAATATATATTTATCTTTTTTATAATATCTTTTTTGGGGGAGGGTTTAAGAAATCAGTAAAATCCAACTAAAATGTTCCTTCAAAAATCACTTTTTTTAACTAAATTCCAAATTCTCTTATGTAATGAGTCTGCATTAGTGTGAGTGTGTAAAAACATTCTTGCCTAAACAAAGTGCCATTGAAATTCCATGACACGCTTCAGAAGAGTGGAGACATGACTCTGAGAAATTTCTTGTTAATGATTTTACCCTGCCCCAGCTAATCTTTGAACCCCTCGCTTGGTTTATCCCAATGAAGCATCTCCAAACACAGCAGTATACAAGAGCTTGTTTACTGGTGACTTACATTTTTATCTGTCTTACATTTTTGATTGATCTTACATTGATCTGACTTACATTTTGATCTGTGAAGGAGGTTGAATTGACAAAGTAATGATATCTAGGAATGTAGACCTCTGCCACCTAAGAGATTCTGCCTCTCAAATACCCAGGAGATTCTGTCTCATGGATCAATCTGGGAGCAAAGAGTCACTGACAGACACAGCTGCTGAGAGATGTTTCTCAGTTTACTATGTCAGACAAACATGAGTATACAGTATATATTCACATTCAAGAGTGTGTTGTAGCTATTTGATTGATGATGAATTAATTGACAAAGCTAATTTATCTACAGCACCCTCCACAATTATTGGCACCACTCGTTAAGATATGTTCTAAGGCTTCTAATATATTTTTTTAATAATATAGGACAACAATGCAAAAAAGAGAAAAATCCAACCTTTAATTCAAGTGCACTTATTCAGTGGGGGGAAAATTCCCACATTAAGAAATAATTATTTTACATGAAATCATGTGTACCACAATTATTGGCACCCCTGATGTTACTTTGTACCACCCCCTTTTGCCAACAAGACAGCACTTAATCTTCTCCTATAACATTTCACAAGATGGGAGAATACAGAGAGGGGTCTTCAACCATTCCTCTTTGCACAATCTCTCTAAATTATCCAGAGTCCTGGGTCCTCTCCTATGCACTCTCCTCTTCAGCTCAGCCCACAGACTTTCAATTGGTTTGAGGTCTGGGGACTGAGATGACCATGGGAGAAGCTTTGATTTTGTGTCTCATGAACCATTTTTGTGTAGATTTGGCCACATATTTAGGGTCATTATCTTCCTGAAAGACCCAGTGATGACTTCAGCTTTCGGGCAAAGGCCACCATATTTTGATTTAAAATGTCCTGGTATTTCAAAGAGTTCATGGTGCCATGCACCTAACAAAGTTCCCAGGGGCTTTAGAAGAGAAACAGGCCCACAGCATCACCAATCCTCCCCCATAATTCACAGTGGGCATGAGATGCTTTTCCACATACTCATCTTTTGTGTTATGCCAGACCCACTTAGTGTTTGTTGCCAAAAAGCTCTATCTTGGTCTCATCTGACCAAAGTACTTGGTCCCAGTTGAAGTCCCAGTACCACTTGGTGAACTCCAGATGTTTGTTTATGCTTGTAAGTGAGAAACGGCTTTTTCTGTGCATGCCTCCCAAACAGCTTGTTGGTATGTAGATAGCACCTGATGGCTGTTATGGAGGCTTTGTGACCCCAAGATGCTACTCTTTGATGCAATTCTCTAACAGTGAGCTTTGGAGAACTTTTTCCTTCTCTTACCATCGTCCTCTCTGTGTGTGGTGGCAAGATAAACTTGCATCCTCATCCAGGCTTGTTTGCCACTGTTCCAGTTGTTTTAAACTTATTGATGATTCCTCTGACTGTAGATATGGGCAGGTGTAGGTGAGTGGCTATTTTCTTGTAGCCAATGTCTGATTTATGCAGGTTAACACACACCTGCCTTTCTTGAATGGTGTGTTCTCTTGTCTTTCCCACTTTGAAGAGTGGATAAGAGAAATAGGTCTCTGTCACATCATATTTATACCCCAGAGAAACAGGATGTGATGAATTACTAATTAAAGGTTCATAGATACTCTGATCAACTTTATAAACTACAGTATAAAATGACAATGCTTCTATTGCACTTATTTTCTAGGAATTGTTATGGGTGCCAATAATTGTGGAACAGGTAATTTTATGAAACATATTTTAGTCAGGGATTTTTTTTTATTCACTTGAGTTAAAGGTTACATTTTTCTACAATTTTCAGTGTGAGATTATGATTCTGCAATAAAAATAAGAATTTATTTTAAGGCTTTTAACACGTCTTAACCAGGGTGCCAATAATTGTGGAAGGCACTGTCTCACCTGGACCCCAGGAACTGTCTCATCCCTTTTTTGGTCTTGAGCCTCGGGCAGGCCGCAATCACTGCCATCTTATTAATTTAGGGATGCACCTGCCCATTGCCCAAGTGGAAGCCAAGATACCATACTTCCACCCGCCCAATCGCACACTTTTTCAGGTTGGCTGTAAGACCCGCTCACCTCAGCAACCCAAGGATGGCCCTCAGGTGTTCCAGGTGCCGCGGCCAGTCATTAATTACTATAGATGATTATGTCATCTAAGTACGCGGCCACATAGGTGGCGTGGGGGCGGAGAACCCTGTCCATAAGCCGCTGGAACATAGCGGGCACCCCAAACAACCCAAAAGGAAGCATGATGAATTGGTGTAAACCAAACGGTGTGGAAAAGGCCGTTTTTTTCTCGGGATAAAGGAGTCAAGGGGATCTGCCA
>JAPEIY010000027.1:23696672-23709476 GCA_026122135.1 Cathorops aguadulce | reverse complement strand
CTGGTTCTATATCAGTGCTTTACAGTACTGCTAAATAGAGTCATTATATGATAAACAAGATGCACAATGATGAGGGCAGGGGAAATCTTAATATCAATCACTTATGGTGGAATTGTCCTGGCTCTTTTCTGTTCTGCCTGTGATACTTTCTCCTTTTCTCCCATTTTCCCCTTTCTTACCCATATGCCACCTTGCATTTTTTTTTCCTAGTATCATTCCTCACTCATTTGGTACTGGGGGTAAAAAAAAAAAAACACTCATTCTCTGTGACAAATATGGAGTGCTTACTTGATTTCTCCCATTTGCTCACTCCTTGGAAACATTTGTTCAGCCCTAGATTGTAAAAATACAACAGAGAGCTAATAGGAGTCAATGCTGCATTTAATTTGCTATTTCATCAGTTGGACATGATTCTGCTGTGGGCATAAACCACCATGAGCTATGCTTCTCTCATTACTATTCTAATAAGGCGCTGCTCCTGTACCTCCACACACAGTGATGAAGCAATTCATATCTATCTGTCATTTATATGTGATTTACTAATGCTGAAGCACTGCTAACCCAATAAAACACTGTTTTCTTACTGGGTAAAGTGGACTATAATGAAACTTATAACTCTAAGCTCCAGCACTGTGTACATCTTCCATGATTCAGAGGAATGATTAGCTCCAGTTTCATCAGCTGCTTGGGTTTGGAGTTTCAAACTTTCAACAGTGACAAACCAGAAAGGCCAGAAAGTCATTCTGTCAAATCTAAATTGTATATTGTCAAGTATATTGCACAAAGAATGTAATGTTGAACATGCATAGAAAAGCTAAAACAGAATTTCCATGGCAAGTCTATGAACTGTAGAATATGAACAAATAGAATATCAAAGAGATTCAGCAATTTTTAGTGTTGCATTTTATTTAACTTAATCACATGAGAAATTTGTTCAAATTCAAACGAGCTAGGTGTGTGGGTTCTTTTTTTTTTTCATTTGAATGTCTTGGGGAACTGTGGTGGTGCAGTGAGTAGCATTGTTGCTTCATAGCTCCAGAGTCCTCAGTTTGAACCTGAGCTTAAGTCTGGTTGGAGTATTGCATGTTCTCCTTGTATTGCATGGGTTTCTTCTAGGTTCTCTAGTTTCCTCACACCTCCTAAAATGCCATTGGATTGGCAAGTCTAAAATCACCTCTAGGTATTAAAGAGCATGTTCCTTGTACCTTGTGTTCATCACTTCCAAATGGTCCACTGTGGACTATAACCAGAAGTTCAGATGCAGGTTAGAGTGGGTAGTGTGCTAAAATTTAGTTATTTTGCTGGAGGGCAAGTTTGAATACTACACTGTTCCTAACGTCAATTATGGATTGGGGTAGACCATTCCAAAGCTGGACAGTTTCTGGGAAGAATGACTAGGTGAAAGGTGTCGATGAACAATGGAAGGTGCAGAACTGTTTATCATGAGTATGCCTGCTCCTCTATGGCTTGTTTTCAATGTATATGGATGGTGAAACATCTATCTTGCCACTAAGCATTTTGTACAGGGTAACTGATTTTTGGACTTTTCTTCTTGTATCTATAGTGTCCCAGTTGAGGTCTTCTAACATTGTCGTCACACTTGAGTTGGAATTGTAAATCACTCTTGACAAACCGAGTTGCCCTGCATTGGACTTTTTGAAGGGTGTCCTTGTTTTTCTTGGTTCCAGGGTTCCATTTTGCATTTACATATTCAAAGTGGGGTTGCACTATGGTTTTGTACAGGTTTTCCTTCACCATTCTCGAACAGGAGTGGGAGTTCCTTTGAATGAAATTTAGCATTCTGTTTGCTTTTGCTGCAGCTTGGTTTGTCTGCTTGTCCCACTTAAGGTTGTTTTGGATGATGAGTCTGAGGTATTTGCTTTCTTCTACTTCTTCAAGGGGAACACCAATAATTTGGTAGGATGTTTTTCCTAGATTTTGTTTTCTGGAGATTCTCATCACTTTGCATTTTTCTGTGTTGAACTTCATGCCCAATTTGTGTGACCATGTGACCAGGTTGTTTAAGTCTGTCTGAAAACAGTTCATCATCATCAGGGGTGTGTATTGATCTGCAGAAGATGCAGTCATCAGTGAATAGCCCAAGACTAGTTTGATTGACATAATTTATGTAGAGGATGAATAGATATGAACCTAGTACAGTCTCTTGGGGTGCTCCACTTAAAACAGGCATCCAAGTAGATGAACTTATATTTATTACAACCTGCTAAACATGACCAACTAGGAATTGGATTGGATCCATGCCAGAGTCTTGTCTCTGATTCCATAGAAGCTCAAGTTCTGAAGTAGTTGTCTATGTGGGATAGCATCAAATGCCTTGTTGAAGTCAAGTAGTGTGATGTCAATGGTTTGGTGGTTATTGTGGTTTAATACTAAGTCATGGAGTGTAGAAATAACTTGCGATTCACAGGATCTCGACTTCCTGAAGGTATGTTGGGCATCCAGAAGGATCTTGTTCTGTGATACATGTTTCATTATTTGGCTATCAATTATGTGTTCCAGTATTTTGCATGAAACACGTTAGTGAGATAAGCCAGTAGTTGTTTGGGTCTGATTTGGCACCTTTTTTGAAGATTGGAGTGAAAATAGCCCTTTTCCAGTTATTGGGGAGTTCACTTTCCATTAAGCTTTGCTGGTAGATGAAATGGAGAACTGGTTCAATCTCGGTGACTGTCAGCTTGAGTTCAGTGTTCAGGATTTTATGTGGTCCGGCTGCCTTGTTCACCTGGAGGTTCTCAAGTTGATTTTTCACTCCCTGGACAGTGATGTGCATTATCTCAAAGTCTGGAAATGGACTTACTGGTATTATAGGTAGAGTAGGATCATCACTGGTAAATACAATTTGGAAGTGTTATGCTAGTGCTTCTGCCTTTGAGTCATCATCAATTACTTGCTTGTTTTCTACTTTAAGTGTTTGAACACCAACTTTGTCCTTTTTTACAGGCTTTGATGTATTTCCAGAACTTCCTAATATATTAGGAGATTGCTAGGTCATAAATCTATTTTCTGCTTGCTCTTTGGATTTCTTTGTCTACTTCCTTCCAAATCAACTTGAACTTCTCCCAGTACAGTGGATTAGTTTTGTTCTGTTTGGCTTTGATATAATACTATTCCTTCTTTCTGCATAGCCTCTTGAGGTGCTGAGTAAACCACGGTCATTGATGAGCCTTGGCAGACTTCTAATGAGGAACATAGTTTTGGAGGAGCTTGGGGATGGTGTCTTGGAAGGTACACCAGTTATGGTTTACAGTTCTGTTTTCTGGTTCACTGCTAAGAAAGTCTTCAGAGAAGGTCTTGAGATCTTCCTGAAAGGCTGCTTCATCCATCTTGCTTCACTGGTATACTAATCTGGTTGGTTTGGGAGACTTGGCTAGCACTATGTTGATGTTGAGTATGACTACAGAGTGGTCAGCTATTGGTGTGTATGGGTAAACCTTCTGGACATGTGCTGGGTGGGTAGTGAAGCAGAGATCTAGCATGTTTTCAGTGCCATTTCTGTATCTTCTTGTTGAGCATTTAACTTGCTGTTCTAAGTTGAAGTCATTTGCTAGCCCAAGGACACACAAGGACTACCTTGGTTCTTGGAGGGGACCCTGTAGGTTGACCAGTTCATGTTCGGTATGTTAAAATCACTTACTAGTATGATGTAGGGAGATTTTGTTTCTTGTCTAATTTTGTTGAAGGTAGTTTCTAGCAAAGTGAGGTCATTCCTTGCAGGTGATGGTCTTTAGTAGCAACCTATGTATTTTTTCTCATTTCCTGATAATATTTGGCACCATATCTGTTCACTACCTTCTTGAGATAGGTCTGGTCTTTCAATGATTGGTATGACATATTTAACTGACTCCCCCACCTTCCCTCCCATCTCTGTCTTTCCTTAATACAAAGTATTTGCTTGGGAAGAATTCTGAGGCTGCTATGCTCTCATTGAACCAAGATTCTGTTTCTAAAATTATGTCTGGATACGTGTCCCCAACAAAAGCTTGAAATTCACTTGTGTGTTGTTTGATATTACTTAAGTTAATTACAGCAACCAGTAATGTTCTCTTCCCTGCTAGTCTAGGCCCCATTTGGTTATTTCTCATTGTGCTTGTTTTCCCAGGGATGTCATCTTAGGATTCTCCTTTAAGCCCATCAAAGAATAGTGTGTCAGATATGTTCCTGATTGAACGTGGTGGACAATACCATAGTTTACCCCGGTTTAGTTGATGAAATTCTTATGAGATGTCTGATAAATCTGCACACTTGGTATCTGCCCATGTATTACATCCACAACATTGCATTAGCCTTATCTTTATTCCTTATACCATAATCACACATGATACATGGGTGCTTTGTTTTGTGATCCCTTTTGTTTGGCCCTGGGTTTTGGTCGTCTCCACTACAAATAACATTGATTTTCATCCATTTTAAGTGGCTTAATTTGATTGTTTTAAGCAACATATACATGTTCCATAAATAATGAATGAGTTTACAGTGATCATGAAATTACATGAGATTTGTAGACCTATTTCTAGTTTTTACGACTAAGGTTGGGCGAATTCTATATCTAAGATTAAACACTAATGCACATTCATTTAAAAAAAAATCAGAATATTCTGAGTAAAAAAACTGAAATCTGTCAGTCAAAATCCCTCTGTCTTGTCTGTAGGTACAGGCTGTATGTAGTGGCTAATTTTGTGTTGGTAAAATCATTGCATGTAGTGAGTGGTGTATGGGCTGCATTGTTGCTGCTGGTAGTGTTGCAGTGCAGAGTAACTGTGTAGGCTCCCATTGACAACATGGCAGCTTCTTGGTGCAAATTTCCAAATTAAAACTATCAAAAATATTTTAGTTCACAAAATAATAAAACAAAATGTTCTTTGATGAAGCCACAAACATTTAATAAGCAAGTTCATCATAAAAAAAAAAACTGTGGCAGCAGGGGCATGGTCAAGCATCAGTTTGTGAATGGAGGATGGGGCCAGGGAAGGTGAATGGTAAAGTGATCTTGCCTGTTGTTAATTGATGCTGTGTGTGTGTGTGTGTGTGTGGTTCAGTGATGGCTGAGGGTTGATAAGGAGAGGGACAGTGGAGACGTGGGATCTCCTGACCAGAGGGTGTGTCTGTGTGTGTGTGTGTGTGTGTGTGTGTGTGTGTGTGTGTGTGTGTGTGTGTGTGTGTGTGTGTATAAAAAAAAAACCTTCGTTTTAAATTCATCCAAGCTAAACTTCTCTTCCAAAAAATAAAAAATTAAATACGCAAGCGTTCTCATGCGATTGACTTAGTGTTTGCTGTTTTAATTTTCAGCTTTCTTTCTACTTCTAATTACAAAATTACACTGAATTCTGAACCCCAAACACATTTACGCAGATGAAAACCTGCTTTGGAAAATGCTTTCTTGGGATCGTGGACAACAGCAGCAAGGCTTGAACCGTCGTTCTCATTTCCCATGTGTTCTTTTGGGACCAAATCTTCTTGATTCCATCGTAAACGACTCGCAAAATTACACGTTTTTCTGAAACCCCGAACACACATTTCGTCGATCAGCGATGTCTGTCTGTCTGTCTGTCTGTCTGTCCAAGAATTGCTTTGGCAGGATCGGTTTATAAAGCAAGCGAGCACGGGAAACAAAAAGGGCCGAACTTGCGTACGACTTCTCCGCTCGCTTCGCGGCCGTTTCTTCTTCTTCGTCTGAAGGTCTTTGATGAACTATTGTATATTAGAGGGGGGCTGATATAATCGATGGAACAACAGATATGACGAACAGCCTTGCTAAACGTTGTGTGACGAGCAAAGATAGCATGACTTTTTATACTTCGCATGAATAATATAATAGATAATCTCTCAAAATGACTAAAATATTTGTTCTCATGATCAAATCTAATAAATGATCAATGTTCCGATGGCGGATAAGTGACTTTGTGAAATTTGTTAATTTTTTCTCATATGTTTCACCTTTGTACCCCTGGATCCTGTAACTGATCTTATTCATAAGCTATTGGTTTTTTTTTTTTTAATCCCCCGCTGGCTGAAAGGCCTGAAGGGGGATTATGTCGTGGCGATTAGCATCCGTCCCTGGAAGGGTTCTCGCATTCTGAAATCAACTCCTCTCACAATTTTTAGAGGAATTTCACAAAACTTGGCAGGATTCTTTGTTATATGTCGGTAATACGCGTATTTCAATTTCGTTCAATTCAGTCGCATTTTACCGGAGTTACGGCTGAGTCATATGGATATTCTGCTCTCGGAGCATTTGTAATAAATGATTAATTTGTACTTGGCGTGGACTGAATGGTATCGATCAGATCATTCAGGTCCTTAAAAGCGTACAGAAATGTTATTGTATGTGTTATCGCATCATAAGCTGTAACAGCCTGTCAGGTTCGATATGCAAATTAGTTGAGCTCTGTTTAATCAAATATTCACAGTTTATTATTTAGTTCTGCTTAAAAAAAACAAAGCGAACTTGTTCCATTTTCAGATCAGACGTTGAACCTGATATCAGTCTGCGTTTGTCCTGCAGGCGTGTCTTCTCTAGACGTCTCAAGTCCAGGCAGAGGAAGAGCCGCACGGAGCCGAGGACGACCCAAAGGCTCGGGGAGCGGCGGGAAGTGTGCAAGCAGGAAGGGTCGAGGGAGGAAGTCGACGGCAGGCAGTGCAGCAGCGATGGCTGGAGCGAAGGCAGGGGCAGCGGCCGCTTCGGCTGCAGCGTACGCGGCGTACGGCTACAGCGTGTCGAAAGGTGGGTTCGTCAAGAAGGACAAGAAAACTTCGTAACCAGTCATCGCTTATCCTGATCAAGTTCGAGTCCACATTCTACCTCTTGATAAACTTCGTAACCAGTCATTGCTTATCCTGATCAAGTTCGAGTCCCTTTTCTTCTACTTGATAAACTTCGTAACCAGTCACCGCTTATCTTGATCAAGTTCGAGTCCCCCGTTCTACTTCTTGATAAACTTCAGAACCAGTCAGCGTTTATCCTGATCAAGTTCAAGTCCCCTTTCTATTTCTTGATAAACTTCGTAACCAGTCAGCACTTATCCTGATCAAGTTCAAATCTCCATTCTACTTCTTGATGAACTTCAGAACCAGTTGGCGCTTATCCTGATCAAGTTCGAGTCCCCTTTCTACTTCTTGATAAACTTCGTAACCAATCGGCGTTTATCCTGATCAAGTTCGAGTCCCCGTTCTACTTCTTGATAAACTTCGTAACCAATCGGCGCTTATCCTGGTCAAGTTTGAGTCTCCGTTCTGTTTCTTGATAAACTTCGTAACCAATCGGCGCTTCTCCTGGTCAAGTTCGAGTCCCTGTTCTTCTACTTGATAAACTTCGTAACCAATCGGCGCTTATCCTGGTCAAGTTCGAGTCCCCGTTGTTCTACTTGATAATCTTTGTAACCCATCGGCGCTTATCCTGATCAAGTTCGAGTCCCTGTTCTTCTATTTGATAAACTTCGTAACCAATCGGCGCTTATCCTGATCAAGTTCGAGTCCCCGTTCTACTTCTTGATAAACTTCATAACCAATCAGAACCAGAAACAAAATAAGAGAAATCTTGTTATAACTTCGTAGTATCGGAAGATAATCCACAGATAAAAAGAGAAACGAAATTCACCTCGTGGTTCGCCGAGGCTACTGATTCGATATTGCGTAAGTAGTGTTTATTTTAAGAAAAGTTACCTTTTGATTATCACAGCTTTTGTTTGGTCCTTCTGAAAGGTCAAATGTAAGGTTTTATTTATTTATTTTTAAAAGCTTTTTGGGAGATATATTGAGAAGTCGATATCAAACTTCTGCTATTCGCTTGAAATTTTTTTTTTTTATTTTAGAGTGGGACGTGGGATCAGGAAACTTATTTATAAGCATTTTTTTTTTTTTATGTAGTGACTCAATAATGTCGACGTTATAAAATGGAAATCGATAAAGTTTGTATGACGGGGGAAAAAAACAAGGCGCTAAAGACTTTCCACAGTGTACTGGTCATGTGACTTATTGATTTTCTTTCCCTCAGGTCTTGCTGCTGCTGCTTCTGGCTCCTTGCAGCCAGTGATCGCTCGATCTTCAGCCTCGGCAGTGTTCGTCCCCGTGGGCACGCCATCCACCCAGGTGAAAGGCTCGTCCCTGGGTTCCGGCGCTCAGCTCCTCCCACACGGCAGCTCACACATCCTTCACGCTCACTCAAAAAGAGGCAAAGCTCCAAGCGGACATGGTGGTGGACGGTAGCAGCGGCACCGCGTCGAGGTTCTCGTTCGGCCAGTAATTTTAGTCTCGGGGTCTGGGATTGTGTCTGTCTTTCTGTCTGTCCGTCCGTGCGGAACGGAAATCATTTCACCAGGCCTGTCGTCACTGTGAAAGAGGATCGTTGTTTTGGTTTTTCGGCTGAAATTCGACAGTTTTTGCACTTCTCCATCAACTCGTTTTAATCCAGCATATGAACAGGAAGTTCAGTCTCAACCTCAAATAATCGTCTCGACTCCAAAACGCCAGATTGTGAAACGTCGAGCGTTGAAACCTTCTTCTCTTTATCCAGTAGTTTGATTTGAAGAACAATCCACTTGAGCTTCGTTAATATATAAATATTCTGAAAATATTCCTGCAAGGAGAATTTTTTTTTTAATGAAGGTGTAAAGTGTAAATGTGATGCTGCTTTAAAAAAAATGTGGGGGAAAAAACTTATAACTACTCCACCGAATGTGGAATATTTCTGACCTGGATGTAAAATGTATAGCTTAAGTTAAAAAAACAAAAAGTGTTAATTTATGAAAATTTGTGCAAACTGTAAATTGTAACGGAGCTGTTTATTTTTAAACGTATTGTTTGAAATCGCATCGTTTTTGTGGCACCTGTGGGGGTTTTTTGGGTGGGGGGCGGAGTTTATTTTGTCTCCGAAGCGTGATTTTCTGCAGTGTTTGTATATATGACGGCGGATCTCGCACATTTCGACGTTCTCCGTATTTCCCATGATGCTCGTCTATTTTTATAGGTCACCGTGTACATACGAGAGAAAGAAAAGTGTTGTTTTACTAACGTGGAGTAAATCCGAAATATTATTATTATTATTATTATTATTATTAATAATCGTAACAATAAAGAAACTCGGAAATAATTTCAGATGTATCTGTGATTTATCTGGTGATGGCTTAGCAGTGTTGTGGGTTTTTTTTTCTCCAAAAGATAAAAGCATCTCATTCATTCATGATGTAAAAAAAAAAGGTAGTACTTGGTCGTCATAAGCCTATATAACACCTACATAAGCAGGTTTATGACACCGAATGGAATGTAAACCTAAATATAAATGTTTACAGTAATAAGCATCAAGTTGCCATAACAGGAAGTTGTCATGTCAGAAGTCAGAAACACTTTTATTGCCAGGTATGTTAACACGTACAAGGAATTTGACTCCGGTTCCACTTCGCTTTCATAGTACAAACAGATAAAAACGTATACACAAAAACAACTAACAGAACAAAACAAAGTAAAGACAAAAACAGATAAAAACGTTTACACAAAAAACAGAGAGTGAGTCTCACTGCAGTGATCTTCAGTGGGGGAGAATGTAACCACAGCAACAACCTTGCAAAGGCAGTGCTGGCTGGGAGAGCCTAAAAAGATAAGATTGGAATTTGTGTAGGCTTGAAACGGGTAGACGTGTCCTTTTCCGACTAACCCGTTTGCCCATTCTGGCCAAAGTGATCCATATCCCTCTGCAAAGCCATCAGCTTCTCCAAGATGGAATCCACAGTGCGGCTCAAGTTCTGAATAGCCACAGTCTGAGTGCCGACAGCTCTGCCCACCGCCTCAGTCATGTCGGGCAGCTTTATGGGGCTTTGAACAGCTGCCACCGTTTTTTGATTCCCTCGATACACCAGGGACGTATCGTTCATTCATTCATTTATTCAAATAAATGAATAAGTGAGTGAACAAATGAATGAATGAATGAATGAATGAATGAATGAAGTCTTTGGGACAAAGTTGTTCACATTTTCTGGTTTCTCAGGATCATGATGAGCTGCACAAAGGAGAATAGGAAAAAAAAAAGGAGCGGCTGGTGAGGAAACAACATGTAACTAGAAACGGATAAAAAGTACAATGAGTTCTGTAATGAATGAAACATCGTAAGGATTGGAACATTGCCGTGATGCAAGAGGAATAAAACACTTTGGGATGTGATGTTGTCCGATAACTGGCTTAGTAACAGTAATTCCACATGCTCGCTGATTAATTTCCCAGAACAGCACAACCCCAAGTGTATTATTCCTTACCTAAACCCGTATAGTCTGCGTGGCCAGTGTTTAGAGTATATCAGCTCACGTCCCACGCCCATAACCACGGAGCGAGTCGATTTGTCAGTACGTTCGTAGGAATTTGTTGGTATTTGTTCCAAAGCCGTCTTCCAGTCGCTGTGTTTTATGGAAATGACTGACTCCATGTCTGTCGTGTTCCTGTGAGTCGTGAGTGTGTTACATTGATCTAATAACCAACGGCTCGATTCCACCGCATGTGAAAACGAATGAACGTGTGCACGTATACAGTGTATACATGTGTGTGTGGCTCTCAAACACACTTATTATTCATGACAGTGTGTTTTGTTTCCACTCCGGGCCTCGGATTAAACACCAAACTGGAGAATCAATCAAAATGCAGACGCAGAGTAAACAGCGGCATCTGTTCCTCATCGGAAACGCGAGAAGAGCGACGGAAATATCACAAAAACGAAGAATGAACGACTTTCATTAAATGATAAACGATGACTGTGAATCATCCCGGCTTTCTGACTGCTTCAGGTTTTATTCTCGGCGCTGTACACATTTCAGGCTTCTCGAAGCTTCGTGATATTCTCTTTATTTTATACCGCAGCAGCACGGCGGAATTCTCGACTCGGATTGGTCAGAAAGCGCACGTTGTGTTTGTGTTACCCAGGGAGTAGTTCAGGCGACGGCTCGCACACAGGGACGTACACAGCAGACCCGACACGCGATCGCAGGTTTAAAACACAGGCGCTGCTTAGCAAAGGAAAACGTACGGTCGCCGACGTGGAGACGTTTATTTAGCGTTTATGGGAGGAGTCCCGGGCATCCTGGTGCTTTGTTTATGCTGTAGTTTAACACGGAGGAGTTTACGCTGTACGGTTTCACTGTGAACCGAAAAGCAGTGAGAGAGAGAGAGACAGAGAGAGGAGGAGAGAGAGAGAGAGAGGGAAAGACAGACAGGGACAGAGGGAGAGACGGAGAGAGGGAGAGACAGAGAGAGAGAGAGGGGGAGGGAGAGACAGAGAGGGAGAGAGAGACAGAGAGAGAGAGACAGAGAGGGAGAGACAGAGAGAGAGGGAGGGAGAGAGAGGGAAAGAGAGAGAGAGAGAGAGAGAGGGAGGGAGAGACAGAGAGAGGGAGAGAGAGAGACAGAGAGAGGGCGAGAGAGAGAGAGAGAGAGATGTGGGTGATGGAAGAGCTGTTTATAGCTTGTCTAATGCAGCTGATCAGAGGAAGTGACTGATCTCGAGGACGTTTCATAACTTCATAATCTAAATATAAACCTTTAAAATGTGCGACACGTCATTCGTTAATAAAGAAAAGAAAATAAATGCATCTTTACTGATATTTTTATCTGCTAATATGTTGTTTTGAACAGACACACAGCCGGATTTATATATGTACTGGTTGTCTGGAATTGTTGGGAGGTTAGAGTCCTTAAGAAATAATAATAATAATAATAATAATAATAATAATAATAATAATAATAATAATAATAATAATAATATGAACTCACGCCTCTGTCCTGTTACTCAGTATTTTTACCCATTTTCAGAAAAGCATGTGTGTGTGTAAGAGAGAGAGAGAGAGAGAGAGAGAGAGTATGAAAGAGAGTATGAGAGAGTATGAAAGAGAGTATGAGAGAGTATGAAAGAGAAAGAGTATGAGAGAATATGGGAGAGAGAGAGAATGAGAGAGTATGAGAGAGAGAGTATGAAAGAGAGTATGCGAGAGTTTGAAAGAGAGAGAGAGAGAGTATGAAAGAGAGTGAGTATGAGAAAGAGTATGAGAGAGAGAGAGAAGGAGTGAGGTGGAGAGACAGAGCATGAAAGACACAGAGAGAAACAGATAGAAAGGCAGAGAGAAAGACAGAGAGAGGGAGAGAGACAGAATGAGTGAGGTAGAGAGAGAGAGAAAGAAGGAGTGAGGTAGAACGAGAGAGACAGAAAGACAGAGTGAGAGAGACAGATAGAAAGACAGACAGACACAGAGAGAGAGAAAGACAGACAGACAGACACAGAGAGACAGACAAAAAGAGAGAGACAGAAAGACAGAGACAGACAGACAGAAAGAGAGAGAGACAGACAAAGACAGAGAGAGAGAGAGAGACAGACAGACAAAAAGAGAGAGAGATTGCCTTGTCTCACTGCATATCCACACTGGTCAGACGTGTTGCTTTCAGTTTCTCTGAATCCTTTCCGTCGTCCTCACTCCCCCTCAGGATCACCACTGAAATTCCACTTAAACGTTATTAAAAGGTGCTTAAACCCTTTCAGTGGACTCCGGATCAGCGATCGGTTCCGTGCTTCAGCGCAGGTTTACAACCCCGATTCCAAAAAAGTTGGGACAAAGTACAGATTGTAAATAAAAACAGAATGCAATGACGTGGAACTGAGAAAATGGATCATTTAAAGAGAAAAATGAGGGGATTTTACATTTCTTGGCAACACCACATCTCAAAAAACTTGGGACAAGGCCACCTCATTTTTCTCTTTAAATGATACATTTTCTCAGTTTAAACATTTGATATGTCATCTATGTTCTATTCTGGATA
>JAPEIY010000027.1:23595377-23607010 GCA_026122135.1 Cathorops aguadulce | reverse complement strand
GACTCTATTAACTAATTAGATGACTTCTGAAGGCAATTGATTGCACTGGATTGTATTTAGAGGTATCAGAGTACAGGAGGCTGAATACTAATGCACACCACATTTTTCAGATTTTTGTTTAAAATTTTGAAGACCATTTATCATTTTTTTTCACTTCACAATTATGTGCTACTCTGTGTTGGTCTAGCACATAAAATCTCAATTAAAAAAAAACTTAAGTTCGTGGCTGTTAGGTGGAAAAATGTAAAAAAAAAAGTTCAAGGGGTATGAATACATTTTCAAGGCATTGTAGGTGTATCGATTTTACGCTGGGGGGGGGGAGGAGGAACTAAACTATGATGGCTAATGCTTTGTGTAAAAATATTGCAAAATAATTTTTTTTTTTAAATGGCTACTGCCTTATCTGTCTAAATGTTAACATTTTATTAATCTATTATGCAGCAAATGGACTGATCTGAAGATGATCCTCAGCCAGTAATTCCTGGGTCTTTGGATGATCAGATCTACATCAATCCAAAATACAAAGTTTTGAAATAAGTGAAATATAGAAGTTGTGATTATGTCATGTTGCCTGATGAAATTGGAAGAATAACTATTTTGTCCTATGTCAGACATTTCTTTTATTACTACTGAAATTCTATAAATTTGCATTGTTATATTCTGCAGTTTGATTTCTGTGAGGCTAGTGAATGCTTCATGATAATTTGTTCATCATAGAGAGTGTATTATTGTCATTAATTTTGTGACAAATAACACGCGTGTAGGATTATAGGCATGTTTAACACAATGTGTGTAGCCAAGGACAGCACATATTGTTAATATTACACGTTTACACATCTGTGTGTTAACCTTCCTGACACAAACTGTGTTAAAATCATGTAATTTACACAGTGAATGTGTCAAAATTAACAAAAGCATTGTCCCAAAACGCCCATTAATGAAGAATTTCAGTTTGTGTTTGTTTTAACACATCCTTTATAAAAGAGTGTACACATCACACAACATTTAATGAAATAATCTCTTTCTAAAATGTTGTGAGAGGGGAAATTTTATTTTTGCCCATGAAAAGTGAATTGGTCAATGGTCAGTATTAACAGTACTGCAATATTTTTATTTTATTTTAAATTAGTTCAGTAAGTAACCCATTCACAAGGTTCTTTTAGTGATTTTACAAAACATCTCCAAATATTCAGACTGATGTGGAAGTCATGGAAACAGAAGTAACCTTGAGCCAGAACTCTTCAGCATGAATAAATCTGGCTCCAGTGTCTGATTGTACAAACATGTTAAAAAGATGCCCGGGAGAAATTAAATTGCTCTTTGATTGTCCCAGTGTGTATTCCTATAGACTCCAAAAGTATTGTTTTATCCTCATTCTGGCATCACTGCTTTAATGAATATGCATCACAAGTTGTAACTGAGCTTGTCCTTTTAACTGTTGTCTGATTGGATATTGTGTTCTTCTCCTTTCTTGTTCCCAAGTTATAATTCTCATAACCTTATTTCCCTCTTCCCTTACAAATTTATTATGCTTACTGAGCATATAAAGTACTTTGTGATATTGCTTATGCAAGAGCATCTCTGGTCCAGGAGTCACCAACTACCAGTTTGTTTTTTTTTAATTACTACTTCTTTTTATTTACTTTTTTCTTGCGCTCTCTTAGACCATGCTTAAAGACGACTCCTTGCTGCTCATACCCAATGTGTTGAAGGTGTTCCTGGAGAATGGGCAAATCAAGTCCTTCACTTTTGACAGCCGCACCACAGTCAGGGTAAGCGCGTTTTTGGACTAGATCAGGTTTCAAAGCCACTTTTTTTTTTATAAACATCAGGGCATTTGGTGTGATTGATGATTACCACCATACCAGGCTACATAAAGAGAAACTCAGACTGTAAAAAGCTGCTACAATAATTCCTTTTGGAGTCACTATAAGTTCCTGTAATGTGCCAAAGTTTCACAGATGACACATGATTAATAACAGGAGTTACATTTCATAAAATCTCAGTTTCTGAACTAAAAATCTCAAACTCATTAAATTCAGTATGCACCTCATTCTTGGCAGAGTAATGCAATTAATTACTGGTATTTAAATGAATCAGTCTTGTCAATGACATGACTGAAAGTAGAAGAAAAACCATTAGTATTTTTCAAATTACACATCAGGAGGACACAGGCATTTTCTAGCTGATTCATGAGGCTACATTATTTGATATTTCAAAATCTTTCCTTACAATAAAAGGGACATATTGGAGGTAGACCTTTTTCCTTCTTAAAGAAAAAAAACACCTTGCATCTACTTGTTCCAGATTACTTTAAAATCAAATATGATTTTTGAAGCCTGCAAAATGTATTACACTGAGCAATTCATAATCATTAACTCAAACACATCTGCTCTGAAAGGCTCTTTATTTTTATAGAATGGGTTATGGATCATTTTTCTAAATGGATTCAGCAGCAAGAATGATGAACAATCAGATAAAGCAAAATGCTCCAGTGCAGGTCTAAAATAAATATAAAAATCATGGATGATATGTGACTAGACAAAAAAAAATATCAAGGCAACAAAATTAGTATTCAACTAACTGTTGTATAATACAATAGCTAACAAGCAACAAACATTTCCCTTTCGGAAAACACATAGAGGTAACTGTTTAGATGTGATGTTCAGGGAAGCAAAATTCCATTTCACTGAGTGAACCCAATAACATTTTCACTGATTTAGCCTTTAGTCAGTATTAGCAAAACAGATCATAATTTGAGGGACAGAGTGGTGCTTTAGTAAACCTGTATGTATCAGTAAATGTGTGATTAGAAGAGAATGAGATTAAAAGCCCAACCAAGCACACATGTATTCACTTCACTTCAATATAGATCCATGATGCACTTTGTGTAATCCTCAACAGGAAGCTTTCAGGAACACTAAGGATACAGTGTTTGCATACAACACATGATTCGCTCATTTATATTCCAAGAACTTTTCCCAAGCACAGCCATGAGATACTAAGAACCCCCACACATCTGTTTCTCAAGATGAATGCTCAGGATAAATGCTCAACTCAGTTCAATCAATTCCACAGTTCCATTAGTGGAGTAAATGCCAAATGTGTTTACAAAGGACACTCGTAGGTGCAAGCCTAGGCAAAATTAAAAAGTAAATAAAATAATTTCCACATTATTATTATTCCACTTTCATTCAATCATCTTCAGTAACCATTCTGGTCTGTGTTGTAGTGTATCCAGAACCTATCCCAGAAAACATGGTGATGAGGCAGGAATACACCCAGAATGGGACACCGGGCCATTGCAGGGCACCATGCACACACTCATTCATACCTAGGGGCAATTTAGCATAGCCAATCCACTTACTGGCATGTTTTTTTTTGGTTTATGGGAGAAAATTGGAGAACCCTGGGAAACAGCCATCCCTCCATCTATTATCTATACAGCTTATCTGTCAGAGTCACAGGGGAAGCTTGAGTCAATTCCAGCTGACTTCAGGTGAGAGGTGGGGTACCCTGCCATTTCAGATTGCCAATCTATCACAACTATTCACACTCATTCACACCTATAGGCAATTTAGAGCGAGTTGACCTAATCTGCAGGCACTGGTTTTGGACCTATTCCACATGGACTGTGGTTTACTCATGCAGGCACAGGGAGAACATACAACTCCATACAAATCATGCTGCCCCCAGAGAAATATATTTATAGTTTCGTAAAGTTGATGCATATCATGTAGGCATAAAACCCCAATTTTGCCAAGAACCCTGACATCTGATGGGTGTGAAAGTTACATTTTATTTGGGTCAAAATTATTTAACAGATTTTTAATATTTATGCAACTTGGGGAAGTACTTAAAATTATTTTTAAGCATTAAATATTTTACCCAAAAGTGTTAATATTGACTGATCTTTGTAATAAAACAGTAATTCTTTCCTCCTTCTTTGCAACAGGATGTCATATCTTCACTACAGGACCGCCTCTCTCTACGCTACATTGAGCATTTTGCTCTGGTTCTGGAGTCAGGAGGACTCGATCACAAACAGAGACTGCACCTGCTGCAGGAAAGCCAACCTCTCTCTCATGTGAGTCTGCCTATACAATGGAAATGTCATGCCACACTTTCTTCAGTTCTGTAATCTGGAATACTCTTTACTCATAACATGCACTAATAAAATAAATAACTTTTTAACCATTTATTAACTATTCTGTAGTTGAGCAGGAAGAGTCTTGTACTCCATATTGTCAAGCACAGAAGGTTATAGATTTTTATGTTCTGGACAATGCATTTTGTTCTCTTACTCTAGGTGGTACATAGAACCTATTTCCAGGGGATGCGCTGTCTATTCCGGATCTGCTTTTTCCCAAAAGACCCTGCTGACTTACTGAGGAGGGATCCTGCTGCATTTGAGTACCTGTACATACAGGTTGAAGTCCTTTACTACTTACCAAGAAAAAATTCTACTTTGATACTTTGCTTGTCTAAAATGTATCACATATAACACTGAACAGAGTCGCAATGATGTGATCAAAGAACGATTTGGAATGGACTGGAAGTCTGATGTAACACTTAAGCTGGCAGCCCTCCACATTTACATCACAGTGTCAGTTGCAAGACCCAATCAGAAGATCTCCCTCAAGCATGTGGAGTAAGTCCTGAATCAAGCTCTTGTGATATGAACCTATTCCTCATGAATAATAGATACCACCCTGAGTATCCCATCATGTACTTTATAAATTGTTTGAGGACAGAAACAGAGTTCTCAAATCAACAATATCACAAGGCAATGAAAAGCACATTCATTCATTTTCAGTAAGTGCTTTATCCTAGTCACACTTGCAGTCAATCTGGACCTATTCCAGGAATACACACTCAGAAAAAATATATTTCCTTGTTGCTGTTGTGATACCCTTAGCAGTATATATTTTGTACCTTTTTAATATGTTTTTTTTTTAAATCTGAAAATGTGGTTGTCAAAGTCTCTCCCATGCCAGGACCTGGTCTTCCCAGGCAGTCACCTGTCTCAGTACTAACCAGGCCCTTCAGGCATATCGGACAGTGCTGATCTCAGTTTTTATAACTCTCTGCCTCTCACCTATTAAATAGCTAGGGTTACAGTGGGGGGCTTGTCCTCTGGTAACAGAGAGTTTGACTCCCCACTCGCATCTGTATTGAAGTGTGCCTCATCAGACAGCAGTAGGTACCATTTTTATGATGGTCTTTGGTATGACCCAACTGCAAGTAGAACTCACGATCTAGTCGAGAGGCAGACATGCTAGCCAACTCACAGGCCAACTCGTGGTCGAAATGTGGTTATAAAAAAAACTTTAAAAATCAGTTAAGGTACATACAGTAAATAACCCACATTAGTATTTAGAGTAATGCTTTGAAAATATACTACATGCCCCTTTCGAGTTTGCAAATCCATACTAAAAGGTATACTCTTGAGGCTACCACCTAAGTGATGAGAAAAGAGTAAGTATAGTACCCTGTTTTTTTTTTTAATCTGTTTAATTTTTTAAAAAGTTAACTTTTTAAAAAAGTTTAAATTTTTTAAACAGAGAAAACATGCAAATGTCCACAGAGAGAGTAATCTGAGCTCAGGATAAAACTGTAGATTTAAAAGGTGTGAGGTGGCAACGCTACTTGCTGTGCCACCATGCCACCTTTTAAAGAACACAGTGTTTCTTTAAAAAAAAAAAACATGTTCAAGAAGGCTATGAAAGCTCAACAGTCTTACCTTTTTCAGGAAAGAATGGGGTCTGGAACCTTTCCTTCCTCTTACCTTGTTGCCAACTGTCAAGGAGAAGAATGTGTGCAAGACACTTTCCCAACTTCTCAAGACTTATCAGCACCTTCCACCTGCTGGTAACAAGGTGCAGATCCAACATGAAAAGATAGTATCACAAGAATATTTAAGCTCATGAAGATGTACATTAAAATATGATATTAGTATTGCTAAAACCATAATTTCCATAAAATCCATAAACAAGTAAAATGTTATGGATTTATAAAATCCATAAAAACAAAATCCATAATTTCAGCCAGAGCCTCTCAATGCATGGTATATTTGATATATATTTTACATTTAATTGTCACCTTGTAGTTAAATTTGTTATTTTTAAGCACCTATCTTTCTAAATGAAAGAAATTAATTTATCAGATTTGGACAAAATATTTACAAGCATTATGCATTTCATTAAAAGACGTTTGTGCCAGTTCAGTAATGAATGTGAATATCAGTAAATCTGTAAATTTGTATGGAATTAAATAAATAAATATATATATATATTTTTTTACTCAAGTGCACCACTTAACAACTGCAAGCAGACAAAACTCACGTTTTCATAACAAGGCCTGAAGATTTGGTTCAAAAACACACTTTCGTCCATAGCAGTGTTTTAACACTTGCCAGAAACACAGCCTTGAGAACATTTATTGAATGCTCTCATTTTGTAACATTTACCTGTTCTTCAAATCAAAGTTGGATTTACTTTTGAATTTTCATAGAAACAAATATTTTCTCATGTTATATTGTATATGTGATAATTTGAAGGAGAAGCGCATGCTTCTTGAGTCCTTAGTCAAGTTGGAGTAGAAACACATTGCCCCCTGCTGGACTGATTTTTTTCATGCATTATTTAATAATAATATTTATTTGCAGGTGCCACCTCTTCAAGGAAAGTTACAGTACATACGTGTGCTAAATGACCTTCCACCATTTGGAGGCTTGTTGTTTCATACAGTTGGACTGGTAAGAATGGACTGGGCTGAATAACAATTGCTTTTTCATCTTCACTTCTTACATTTAGAATTCTCTTTCTGTCTCCAAGGATGAAAAACATACAGCCACTACACTGTTGGTAGGGCCTAGACATGGCATCAGTCATGTAATTGATCTGAAAAATAACCTCACAACAGTCTTGGCTGAATTCAGCCGTGTAGCAAAGGTGCAGCTGTTCCGTGAGCACCAGGGAGTGGCCCGTGTAGAAGTGGCTATTCTTGAGGCAAAGGTATGACACTAAACTCAAATTATCATTACTACTACAAGATTTAGAATATTTAGACATGAGTGATTTGTTGCTTAACTCTTTAGCCCCTGGTCTTGCTCATGGAGTGGCCAGATGCATCAAACTTTGCCTGTTTAATTTCTGGGTATTACAAGCTCTTCGTGGATCCCAAAAGGACCATCTACTACAGGACACCTGGTCAGTCTCATATGATCAAGGCAGGTATGGTAGTAGTCACATCCTTGTTTTTTTTTTTTTTGTAATTAATTTGATTATTAATTAATTATAAGGGCAGGATACTCACCTTCACCAAACTGTATTTTCTTTCTATTTCCATAAAAGGTATTTTTAAAAACAGAATTTTAACTAACAAACATCACTAAAAAATGATTGGGATATTTATGTGGTAATTGAAGAGGACCAGACTTTTCCTTCCCATTACTGTATTTTTTTTTTAATGTAAAACAGTATTAAAGCAGCTGTAAGTATTTTTAGGACACCTGGTCTGAACTGTAAAAGAAACCGTGTCTATTTGCACCCAGAGAGTAGTCATATGGCAGCTATTCAGCTATTTACAACGGGTTACGGTTTGGGTGTAAATAGTATTGTTGGCTGTGGACACCTAGGCACTTGTCTCTGGGTGGTGCTATATACAATCACTGACGACTTTATATTAAGTATACTTTGCTAGTACCAGGTTGGACCCCCATTTTGCCTTCAGAACTGCCTTAATTCTTCATGGCATTCAAAAAGGTGCTGGAAACATTTCTCAGAAATTATGGTCCATATGGACAGAACAGTATCATGCAGTTGTTGCAGATTTGTTGCACATCCATGATGCAAATCTCCCATTCCATCACATACCAAAAGTGCTCTATTGGATTGAGATCTGGTGACTGGAGGCCATTTGAGAAGAGTGACCTTATTGTCACATGTTCAAGAAACCAGTTTGAGGTGATTTGAGCTTTGTGACATGGCATATTTTCCTGCTGGAAGTAGCCATCAGAAGATGGGTACACTATGGTCTTAAAGGGATGGGCAAGGTCAGCAACAATACTCAGGTAGGCTGTGGCATTTAAATGATACTCAATTGGTACTAAGGGGCCTAAAGTGTGCCAAGAAAATATCCCCTGCACCATTACACCACCACCAGCAGCAGCAGCCTGAACCGTTGATACAAGGCAGGATGGATCCATGCCTTCATGTTGTTTATGCCAAATTCTGATGCTACCATCCAAATGTCACAGGAGAAATCGAGACTCCTCAGACCAGGCAATGTTTTTTCAATCTTTTATTGTTCAATTGTAGTGAGCCCATGAGAATTGTACCCTCTGTCTCCTGTTCTTAGTTGATAGGAGTAGCACCCGGTGTGGTCTTCTGCTGCTGTAGACCATTTGCTTAATCAACAAGGCATTTTAGCCTAGAGAACTGTCACCCATTGGATAGTTTCACTTTTTTGGACAATTCTCTGTAAACCCTAGAGGTAGCTATGCATGAAAATCCCAGTAGATCAGCAGTTTCTGAAAAACTCAGACCAGCCCGTCTGACACCAACAACCATGCCACTTTCAAAGTCATTTTAAAATCACCTTTCTTCCCTGTTCTGATGCTTGCGTTGAACTTCAGCAGGTCATCTTGACCATGTCTACATGTCTAAATGCAATGAATTACTGCCATGTGATTGGCTGATTAGATATTTGTGTTAATGAGCAGTTAAACCGGTGTACCTAATAAAGTGGCCAGTGATTGTACACTCATGCATAAATTGCCACATTTGCTATACACCCCAGGTGCAATTAGCTTTGTTGACTACTGATACCTGGGTGCAAATAGCATTACCAAAGAGAAAAAAAGGCCTAATTTATTAATATTTTAGTAAAGTATGGAAAAGTTTAGTAGGCTACACTGAACTAAAAGTGCCTGCCAGATTTAAAAACTTTCACTTATGCTGATTTTCTTCATACTCACATATGCTGATAAATGCTAATCACCTGTAGAGTGCACAGCATGTTCATGCTACAGCTGATTTGCATTTAGTCATGCCCACGTCTCCATAAAAAGAAATGCTCATGGAAAGCTGAAACAAAAGAGCAAAAGTAAAATAAATTATCAGAGGCAGAAGTGGAAGTTATTTTGACTCCCATCTCAGCCAGGAGAAACCATTACAACCCTGATTCAAAAACAAAAAAAATTGTGACACTGTAAAATAAGAATTAAAACAGAATGCAGTAATTTGTAAATCCCTTTTTACCTATATTCAATTGAATACAATAAAAAGACAAGATATTTAATGTTCAGAATGCTACATTTTATTGGTTTTGTAAATATACACTCCTTCTGAATTTGATGCCTGCAATAGGTTCCAAACAGCTGGGACAGGGGCAACAAAAGACTGGGAAATTTGTGGAATGCTCCAAAAACACTCCACAGGTAAACAGGTTAATTAGTAACAGGTGATAGTATCATGATTGGGTATGAAAGGTGCATTCTTGAAAGGCTCAGTCATTCACAAGCAAGGATGGTGCAAGGTTCACAACTTTGTGAAAAACTGCATGGGCAAATATTCCAACAGTATAATCGCAATGTTTCTCAACATACAATTGCAAGGAATTAAGGGATTTCACCATTTATAATACATAATATGATCAACAGATTCAGAGAGTCTCAAGAAATCTCTGCACATAAATGGGCAAGGTTGAAACCCAACACTGAATGTCTATGACCTTCATGCCCTCAGGCAACTTTGCATTAAAAACTGACGATATATATAAAATAAGTCATTACTTAAGAAAACACATTTGGAGTTTGCCCAGCAGCACTCCCCAAACACATGGAAGAAGATTCTCTGGTCAAACAAGACTAAAATTGATCTTTTTGGCCATCATGGGAAATGCCAGGTGGAATGCAAATCCATCACCCTGAGAACACCATTCCTACAGTGAGGCATGGTGGTGGCAGCATCATGCTGTGGGGATACTTTTCATCTACAGGAAAAGGAAAGCTAGTCAGGACTGAAGGAAAGATGGATGGCATGCAATACAGGGCAAACTTGGAGGAAAACCTGTTTGAGTCAGCCAGAGGTTTGAGACTGGGATGAAGGTTCATTTTCCAGCAGGCCAATGACCCTAAACATACTGCTAAAGCTACACTGGAGTGGTTTAAAGAGAAACATTTAAATGTCTTGGAATGGCCTCGTCAAAGCCCAGACCTCAATCCAATTGAGAATGTGTGGCATAACTTGAAGATTGCTGTACACCAACGCAACCCATCTAACTTGAAGGAATACTGAAAAGGAAAACTGAACAGTTTTGCCTTGAGGAATGGACAAAAATCCCAGTGGCTAGATGTGCTAAGCTAATAGAGCTATACCCCAAGAGACTTTCAGGTTTAACTGCAGCAAAAGGTGGCTGTACAAAGTATTGACTTGGGGGGGTGAATACCTATGCACACTCCAGATTTCTGTTTTTTTTTTTAATCTTAATTACTGTTTGTGTCACAATTAAAAAAAATTGCACCTTTAAAATGGTACGCATGTTGTGTAAATCAAATGGTGCTCATCCCCCAAAAATCCATTTTAATTTCAGCTTGTAATGTGACAAAGCAGGACAAACACCAAGGGGGATACATACTTTTGCAAGACACTGTAAATGCTTGGCGCGAAGGGGGTTACATGACAATCACATTTCCTAACCTTCATCAAGTACCTGATCATTGACGTGAATCGAAATGGGAATCTATTTCCTTACAAAGGACCAGTCTGAGCCCAGTCAACATAGAGGGAACAAAGGTGGACATTGTGGAGGAAAACAGGTACCTGGGTGTCCATATAGACAGTAAACTGGACTGGACAAAAAAACACAAATGCACTATACAAGAAAGGTCAGAGCTACCTGTATTTCCTCAGGAGACTCAGGTCTTTCAATGTCTGCAGAACCATGCTGCAGATATTTTATCACTCTGTGGTGGCCAGCATCATTTCTATTCTGTAGTGTACTGAGGCAGCAGGGTGAAAGCAGCTGATGCCAACAGACTGTCTTGGGGGTGGAACTGGAGTCGTTGTTGGAGGTGTCAGAGAGGAGGATGCTGAGGAAACTTCTCAGTATTATGGACAATCCCTTCCACCCCCTGCATGACACAGTGGTGTCACAACAGAGCACCTTCACTGGGAGACTGAGGCCACCGAGGAGCACCACAGAACACCACAGGAGGTCTTTTCTACCAGTGGCCATCAAACTGTATAACACCTCTCCCTTCTGCAAGATGGATAGCTGATCAGTCATGACAATACTACCGATATCATGTGCAATATTCTGAGTGGTCATGTACAATAATGTTTTTTTTTTTCAGAACATCATCCATCCATCCATTTTTTGTAACCGCTTATCCTGTGCAGGGTCGCAGGCAAGCTGGAGTCTATCCCAGCTGACTATGGGCGAGAGGCAGGGTACACCCTGGACAAGTCGCAGGGCTGACACATAGAGACAAAACCATTCACACTCACGGCCAATTTAGAGCCACCAATTAACCTAACCTGCATGTCTTTCGACTGTGGGGGAAACCGGAGCACCTGGAGGAAACCCACGCGGACACGGGGAGAACATGCAAACTCCGCACAGAAAGG
>JAPEIY010000027.1:23575112-23589346 GCA_026122135.1 Cathorops aguadulce | reverse complement strand
AAACAGATGGTTAGGTGGTATGTTGCTTGAATTACCTTCTCCGGGGTCCTGCTCCAGGGCCTTCTGCACCAATGTCTGTACCACAAGTAGGGCAGCCCCCACCAGACAGCATGGAGGGAGGATGGTTTCAGGCATACTAAACTCCTCCTGGTGGGCAGAGAATATCCTGGACAGGGCATCGGGTTTGCCGTTCTTGGAGCCTGGGTGGTAGGAGAGCATGAATCGGAACCAGGAGAAGAGGAGAGACCATCGGGCTTGTCGTGAGTTAAGGTGCTTGGTGGACTTGAGGTATTCTAGGTTTTGTGGTCAGTCCAGACAAGGAAGGGGAAATCTGACCCCTTGAGCCAGTGCTTCCACTCCTCTAGGGCTAGCTTGACAGCCAACAGCTCCCTGTTGCCAATGTCATAATTTAATTCAGCAGGGGACAGTCGGCGAGAGAAGGAGCAGGGGTGGGCCTTGTTATCGTTGGCCCTCTGGGAGAGAATGGCTCTGACCCCGAACTCGGAAGCGTCAACCTTCACGATGAACTGTGTTGTCGGATCGGGTATGGCGAGAATGGGTGCTGTGGTGAACTTGCGCTTGAGCATGGAGAAGACTTTTTCTGCTTCCTCCCCCCACTCAAACAAGGTTTTAATCGAGGTCAAGTCAGTGAGAGGTCCGGCCATCATGCTGAAGTCACGGATGAAGCACCTGTAGAAATTGGCGAATCCCAGGAAACGCTGGAGCTCTCATCACAAGGATGGGGTGGGCCAGTCAGCGACTACCTCAAGTTTGAGGGGGTCCATCTGGATCCTAGCCAGGGAGAAGACGAACCCCAGAAATGAGACAGAGCTCTGGTGGAATTTGCTCTTTTCTGCCTTGACAAACAGCTTATTTTCTAGCAGGCGCTGGAGGACCTGCCGGACATGGCCCCGATGTTCCTCCAGGGAGTGAGAGATCATCAGGATGTCATCCAGGTACATGAAAACAAAGATGTTAAGAAAGTCCCTTAAGACGTCGTTGACGAGTGCCTGGAAGACTGTGGGCACATTGGTCAGGCGAAAAGGGACTACGAGGTACTTGTAGTGGCCAGTGGTGGTGTTAAAGGCCATCTTCCACTCATCCCCCTCCCTGATCCTGATGAGATGGTAGGCATTGCATAAGTCCAACTTTGTAAATATCTTGGCTCCCTGGAGTAGTTGAAAGGCCGTGGCCATGAGTGGAAGTGGGTAGCGGTTCTTGACCATGATGGCGTTGAGACCTCGATAGTCAATGCAGGGGTGGATTGACTTGTTGTTCTTCTCCATGAAGAAGAATCCCACCCCTGCTGGGGAGGAGGAAGGGCGGATGATCCCAGCTGCCAGAGACTCAGAGATGTAGTTCTCCATAGCCTGCCTTTCAACGGGAGAGAGAGTAGTCACCCTTTGGGTGGCACTGTCCCAGGCAGGAGGTTGATTCCGCAGTCATAAGGTCTGTGAGGAGGGAGGGACACTGCTTGGATCTTGCTGAAGACGAGTCTTAAGTCCATGTATTCTGGAGGCACGTGAGAGAGGTCGGGAAACTCGCTGGCTGAAGGCTGCGGTGGTTTGGTGGGAGGCAGAGCAGAGTTCAGGCAGGAAGCTAGGCAGGAATGGCTCCAGCTTAGGATGGTGGTATCGGCCCAGTTTAGGTGGGGGGTTGTGCTGTGTTAACCAGGGTAATCCTAGGATGATGGATACATGGGGGTTGTTCATGACATGGAGTTGGATGGTTTCAGAGTGGTTGCCAGAAATCCTCAGGGTGAGTGGGGTGGTAAGGTAGGTGATGGTGGTCAAGTCGGTGCCATTGAGCATCAGGACTGTGAGAGGGACGTCGAGGGCGAGTAGCGGGATTCCCGGACACTTGGCAGTGGCGGAGCAGATCAGGTTCCTGTCTGCCCCTGAGTCGACGAGGGCCTGGAGATGGTGATGCTGGTTGTCATGGATGATGATGACGACAGGGAGTAACAGTCGATCAGCAAGGGGCTGGTTCCGAGCGTTGCCCACCAGGGCCCCTCGGTTCACTGGTGGTCTCGTTCCCTTTAGCAGACAGGCTTGGCAGATGTGTCCTCGCTGACTGCAATAGAAACAGGCCCCTGTGCTCCACCGGCACTGTTGTTCCTCCGCTGACACCCGTACCCAGTCTACCCTGCATGGGTTCAATGGACGAGGCAGGAGGTGGAGAGGAGGTGAAGCTGGGGCAGGTCTTCTCTCTCCTCCATTGCTGGAACCAGGCACCGATACGGTTGGTGAGGTCCATGAGGCTGGAGAGGTCCGGCGGCAGTTCCCGCGATACCAGTTCATTCTTAATGGCGTTGGACAAGCCATACAGGAACACGTCAACCTGGGTGCTCTCATTCCAACCGCATGATGCTGCCAACATCCGGAACTCGATGGCATAGTCCGAGGTAGACCAGGACCCCTGCTGCAGCTCCATGAGTTCCCTAGCCCCCTCCCAGCCAGAGAGAGAGCGGTTGAAAGTTCTCTCCATCTCCTCGGAGAAATCTTTGAAACTGGAGCAACAGAGCTTCGGCGTCCCAGACCGCTGTTCCCCACTCCCTGGTCTTGCTGGTGAGGAGCATGATGATCTATGCCACCCGGGAGTGTTCTGTAGGGAAGGTCAGAGTTTGCAGCTCCATGATCAATGAGCATTGAAATCAGAACGATCTGCAAGTACCTGACTCTCCATCATAGGGCTGAGGCGCTGGGAGTCTCAGTTCATGGAGAAAAGCAGTGGCAGGAGTTGAAGTAGGAGACGGCTGGGCAGAGGCAGGCATGGCTTGATAGCGCTGCATCTGTGTGGTGAGGAGGTTGAGAGAGTTGGACAAGGTGGCAAGGTTCTGGGTGATCTGCTGGAGGTCTTGTTGATGGGTCCTGAGGAGAATCCCTTGCTGCTGGATAGTCGTTCTCAGACGGGTGAGTTCCGCTGGATCCATGTTGGCCAGAAGGTACTGTTAGGGGTGGTGGAGGTGTGGTGAGATAGGATCCAAAAGCAGAACACAGACAGTTTTCCAATAAATAAGGTGATTTAATCCAGGGAAAAAAAGCATGGCAGAAAGGTAAACAAACAGGACAAGAAAAATGGCAAAAATTTGTCTTGGGGGGAAAAAAAAAAAAAGAGACAAAAAACTTGCCAAAAACACAAGACAGGCAAGGGCAAAAATGCTAGTGCAAAATCATGAGCAAGAATAAACACTAGTGCAAAAAACCATGAACAAGAAAAAAAAAAACCTTGGTGCAAAAAAACATGAACCAGAAAAATAGAGCAAAAAAACGAGACACAAAAAGGCACAAAAACAGCTAGAGTAGCAAACGAGACGTTGGACAAAGTCAGAGTCTGAGAATGGTGTATTTATAAGCAGCGGTGAAAACCAGGAAGTGAATACAGGTGAGATGGAATTCCCGTCCTGGATCCGGATCGGTGCTGCCGTGAGAGATCCATAATCTCTGGAGTGGATGTCCGGGGCGGAGCATGACAGACTTGTATTTCATTGCAGACAGTATGAACTCATAATATTTCACTTTTTTTTGTGGTCAAGTTTCATTTGTTAATATACATCCATTCCTGCATTTCAGGCCAGCAATACCTAAAAACAAGTTGGAATGGAGGCAATTTAAAGCTACTACTGAGACAAAACAATTAAATAATGATGTGATTTGAAACAGGTGACTGTAATCATCATTTGGTACAAAATCAGTATCCAGGAAAGGCAAAGACTGTGAGGAACACAGATGGGCTGAGGATCTTCAGTTTGTCAACAAAGGCATGAGAAATTAATTAAACTGTTTAAAAACAATCTTCCTCAAAGAAATGTATGAAATGATTTGGAGATGTCATCCTCATAATGTCAAACTATTTAAGGAATCTGAAGGAATTTCAGTGCATAAAGGGCAAGGGCACAAGCCTAAGCTGAACACCCATGATCACCATCCCTCAGACAGCATCATTCATCTATAGCTGATGGGCTCAGGATTACTTCGGCAAACCTTTGTCAAGCTCAACAATACAGTTACACAAATTCCAGTTAAAACATTACGGTGCAAAAATTAAGCCTTATGTTAACCCTGTCCAAAAGCACCATCTACTTCTGTGGGCTGGGAGGCATCTGGGATGGACCATCACACAGTGGAAATATGTATTGTGGCCAGACAAATTAGTATTCCAGGTATTTTTGGGAAGAAATGGATGCCATGTAGTCTGGAACAAAGATGAAAAGGACCATCTAGAATGTTACTACTCAAAAAAAAAAAAATTCAAAGGCCAGGGTCTGTCATGGTATGGGGTTATGTCAGTGTCCTTGGCAAAGGTAACTTACACTTCTGTGATGACAGTATTAATGCAGAAAACTACATTGTGATTTTGGAGCAACATATGCCTGCCTTCAAGACTACATCTTTTCCAGGGATATTTCAACAAGGCAATGCAAAACCACTTTCTGCAGACATAAAGGCATGGCTGTGGAAGAAGAGCGTGCCTGTCCCCAATACAGAATGTGTGGCAAATTTTGAAATGAAAACTATGACGACCTACCCAAACACCTTAAGATCTGTTTGCAGGAAGAATGGGGTGGGGGTGGAATAACACCTGAAACACTTCATCACTTGGTGTCCTCAGTCCCTAAACACCTTTTAAGTGTCGTGAGAAGGAATGGCAACATTAAAGTAGTAATTACTTTAATGTTACAATTTTGTTTTTAAATGGGTTGCAAGAATCAAAATTGAAATAAGTATTTATTTTGAAGAAAAAAAAATCATGAGGTAAAATCAAATGTCCTGTTGTACTGTTTTGAGTACAATGCAGATCAAAGATTAGTTGTAAATCACTGTTTTCAGTTTTAATTTTGATTTCAACATACCGTCTCAAATTTTTCTGATTTGGGATTATATACATTATATTTATTTGTACATAGAAGCACCTGAAAAGGCTACAATCTGGAGCCAAATTACAGAAAATGTAATTAAGTGGGGTGAAAGGAAAATGATTTGACATGAAAATGGAGAACAAAAAAAAAGATCTCTGTAACAAGGCAATCATGCACAAGCACATCACACAGGGAAACTTATGTTTAACTATTAATTATCTCACCCGCTGTTAGCCAGAAGTCTCTCATTCACACAAACGCTCCCTCCTCAATGTCAAGTGAGAAAAGCATGCGTCATAAGGAAATCCGACATATTTGGGATGACGCTGATAATGGCACACAGAACAATAGGGAGTGTGTATGGCTTATCTTAAGTTGAAATATATCAGAATGGTCACTTGGTCATTTAACCCTGACTGTAAAGTGTTTTGCAGCATTAAAATAAGGTGTCATGGCAAATGCAAGTGACATTTTTTTTTCTTAATGTAATGACATCTTGTTTTTCTTAATTTATGGATTTGTGTTGGCTTGCATTGTTTCTTTTTTTAAATAATGGCATTATTATGAAATCACTTGGTTTCACAAAATTATTAGTTTGTGTAATTGAAATAAATAAGCAATTTAAACTTGACGGCATAATCTGTATATCACACTGCAGTAACATATCACTAATTATATAACATGGAGCAGATCAGTTGAGGTTTACATGAGTAAATCTCCCTAAATTCACCCAAATTCAGGAACTCCCAAAGGATATGAATATTTTTTCAAACTGAATTTTTATGACCAGCACATCTCATGTGAACGTGCCTATAAATTATTTGCAAATACGTTTGTTCATATCCAGCTTGATAAATTACGTTTAATATGTCTAAAACTGCCCTGCACTTGGACTGAGCAACTAAAACTATATAATGATGGCAAAGTCATCGAGAACATGTTCTGGTTCCACCATTGCTGGCAATATCTTATACAACAAAACAGCCTGCATAAATGAATGCCTCAAGAAAATAATGGGACTGAGCTCTGAGCTAAACATGAGTGAACCTCAGTACCACATTTCAGTGCTGTGAGACTAACATCTGAAGGGCTTAAAAATTTGTGCTGACTTGCTTTGCTTCTAGTTAACAAGTGATATCAACAACATAAATATTAGCACCATTCAAAAGAAAGTGCAAAGGTGATAAATTTTGTCTAAAATAAACACAATGATTAACATTTTCCCAGAAACTCTGTTTAGAAAAATAATTTTAATAACAACTAGAAGCTGTTTCGTAAGGTTGGATGAAAAAAAGAATGCAGAGACTGCTGCATGTGAATGTTACCAAACCTCACTGGAACTTGAGTTAGGTAATCAGACTTTAATCAAACCTTTTGGCCATGAACACCATCAGCAAGTTTGTTACCCTCCCAAACTAACAATGTGTATGGCATAGTTAGATAGAGATCATTAGTGAGTAACCTTAATTGTGTAGTTGCACTCTATTCAGCCCTACTTGCCATACTGCATGTGTCATGTATAGATATGTTAGGTACATAACTGGTTCGACAAAAGAATCCTGGAAGTTAGCAGGGAGTACTTACAGCAGCTTTAATAACAAGAAAAATATACTTCTCAATAAGTTATAGAGTTTTGCCTGAAATGACATTTATGTTTCAAGTTCTCTGGGACTTGCATTAGTCATGAGTATCACTCATTTCTTCTTGCTGTTCCTGATCCTTCCACCTTCATTTCAAATTAATGCATGGATGTTTGATCCATTTTCTGTTCCCAACTGAAACTACATTCTGGATGTGCTCATTACTCTGACCCAAGAACATGCATTCATAATATTCAACCATACATTGGAAGCTATCACTGTCTACCCTGATCTACCAGTGAGGATGACCACATTACATGACATTCAAAAAGACTTTTCTTCAGCCTCCGTATCTGTGGTCTCCATCAGTCTCTGCTTTTCCCATCTGGACTCATGTCCATCTACCATGTAACTCTTGCTTTTTCAACTCTTCTGATGGTTCTGTTCTTCAGATTTCAGAAGTCCCCATCCTCATTCCCGTTCTGGGGTCTCTGTGTCAAGCAGCAGTCGACGTGAAGACAGAGAGGGTTCCAGAGAGGTGTCACAGAAGATATCACCACCACCACCACAACACCTTGGCCTCTGTCACATACATTTGAAAGAGCAACAGCAGCTGCATGAGCTCCAAATGCACGCAGAAGAGCAGCTGGATATTAATGAAAACTTCATATCCAAGTCACAGAACCGCTCACGTGCCAAGTCTGATCCTACCCTCAAAAGCACTGAATCAGTAGTTGATTCAGTGAGCCCATCTCGAGGCAGGGCGAAAACAATGGAGAACTCAAAGCGTTCCGGGAGATTCTTCTGCGATTCTTGCAAGGCAAAGCTTAAGGCTGGGGGTATAACAACAGAGAAAGGCACATCTGGGAAACACGCTTTGCAATGCATAAATGCCTGTGCCTCCTGTGAAAGTGGTGCTGTTGATCTCATGGCTCTTCCTCCTCCTGGAAGTGAGGAGGATGAAGAGGTTGAGGATGGAGTAGGGAAGCTGCAACCTCCTCCTCCTGCAATAGCAGCACCACCTCCAGGGTTTCGAGATAATAGCTCAGATGAGGATGATGCTAAAAAGAATCGTAAGGCTGCTCCCACCACTAGTGCTACCGCAGCTGCAGCACCTTTCGCAGATACTCAAGAGAAAGTACCTGTGACATTAATTGATAATGTGACCCCAAGGACAGTGCGTGACCATGCTCAGGAGCTAGATGATGCTTTAGTGTCCACTCTGCAGGCACTGGAAGCACTAGCTGCATCAGAGGACTACCCTCATCAGCAGCAGACTCCACAGACAGCAGGTGGACAAACCAAGTACTTCTTGATAAGTGCAAGATGTCCACAAACTACTTCTTGTGTACATGTGTTTTGTGGATTCATTTTAAATGTTGTAAACTCAAACATAAAAGTACATGAAAAAAATTACAGGAAAGCACATCTACAATTTGGCTATATTGGCATTAAGTTTGAAAAATAACAAATGTCCCATTTTTTCCCGGAAACCAATCAAGTTCAGAAATAAATTATATATACCAAATTGCCTTGTGGACACACTGTATCCATATACATAACCAAATTAACAAAGTAAGGATAATTGTGAGCTTTCTTTTTACAATGCAAAACTGATGCTTGTCACACCCACAAGTTTCATGGTCACTTGGATTTTGGTCAAAAGCTAACGTATCAAATGGGCATAATATGATCGTTCAATTATTTGCTATAAAATGAAACTAGACCTATGGTGGAGTTAAGCATAGTACATCCTTTTTCTATGGAAGCTTTGTATAATACACTTAAACTTTTATCACATCCTCAATATGTACTTAAGTACACCATATATTTGCTGTTAAAAAATAAATATATGAACAAATGAATAAATGTTTTAAGTTATTAAATATATTCATAACTATTCATGAGATATCTTCAAGATTATCCTTGACTTTAACACAAAGTATGTCCTTGATCGTGTCCTGTTTTTGTTCTCCCATAGGGTTGATTGTTCTGGCAGCCATTACTCCAGAGTCTTCACTCGACTCTGGCCATGAGACCAACTCATCAGAGCTAACTGATGTGTCAGAAATGGTTTCTGCAATGAAACACCATCAAAATCAGGCCTACCTTTTGGCCCACCACATTAACAAGGAACGCATATTTAGTCGACGTGACTTCCCTTTGACAATTCCAGGCTGTACAACACAAGCAATTGGAGGAGGAACTTTTTCTATGGGTCAAATCCGTGGTGGGTGTCCACCTAGGTCTGTGATCCTTAGTAAAACTGTGCCTTTGAAAGTCAGTCAGAGTCAAGGGACTGCACTTTCTAGAAATCCCATGGAGCAAAGTAAGACCGAAGATGAGTTAAAGAATGAACAAGATTCAGAGAAAGCTAAAGAGTGCTCTGTTAAACATGCTCCACATGCAGGAGAGGAGTTAAAAAATCCTGAACAGGACACCTCTGAAAAACAGGAAAGATCATCATATTCTACAGAGGGTAAGCTAAATTCTAATATCTCTGAAAACATCAAGGAGAAAAGCCCTAGCCACACAACCCCAGAAACTACCAATAAAGCCTTACCTATTCTCTTACCTGTGGACAAAAATGCTTCTGCCAAGATGTCCCCAAAGATATGCCAAGATACTGAGGTTGCCTCATGTGAGACAGATAAGCCCTCAAGTTCAAAGGGTCTACTGCCAGTTGATGATTTGTTCTGCACATGTCCAGTTCGAACAGAACCAGGGCAACAACTGCGCCTGAAGGACCCACCAAATCAAAAGGTAGTGTTGCATTCATCATCTCCCACTGACGACAAGCAACTCTGTGCCAAAGAACTACAGCTATCTAGCAACAAAGAGAGCACAGTTAAGACTGCTGATCTAAACTTGGCTAAGCCTAAAGTCCTGCCTGCAGCAAAGTTCTCCCCAGTGGTGCCGGTCAAAATGGAAGGGAATGATATACCTGAGGTCACAACAGATGGCTCCAAATGTACAGTCCTTGCTGAACCACAGAAAAACACTAAAAGTGTGCCAGTCCTCTTAAACACAACACATGTTTTGAGCTGTGGAGAAAAAGGGGCAACTATTCCTGGTGCAGAATATAAGAAGCAAGCAAACAGTAAAGCCAAGTCTCAGCGCAGTGCTCCATTTCTCAGTATTAGAAATCTGATTTCAGCCACATTTCCTGCACGCCTACGTCGGGAGACAGATGAACGTCGTGCACAGCTCCAGAAAGTGAGGCAATATGAACTAGAGTTCCTTGAGGAGCTTCTAAAGCCTAAGACATCACAGGGAGAGTTCCTGTCCCAGGGTTCATCTCCCATCCCATCAGGTACTCCATGTTCTTGCCAGCTGCGCACAAGCCCAGTGCAGAAAGTCCCTGGCATCTCACGAGAGCAGAGACGTAGCTGTGACTGTAAGAGGATGTGTAGGGCAATGCGTCTCCCTGATACTCCAGTGGGTTCTGCAGTGGAGCCTAGAGGCAGAGAGAGAACCATCTCCAAAACTCCCCCTGCAAAACCCAAATCTCCACAAATTCAAGGGACTGCTACACAACATCAAACTTTGGAGATCAAAACCACACGAATTCGTTCCACAAGTCTGGAGTCAAGGGAACTCAGTGATACACATACATCCTGTTTACCTACATGCACCTTCCATTCAGAATGCACTGGAGCCCCACAGTACAAAAAACTACAAAGACGATATAGCATAGGGGAAATTGATAATGATAGCACACCCCTTTATGCTGAGGTTAAGTCAACCAAAACAAAAAGCCTGGAGAAGGAAATGGAAAGAGTTAGGGCTACAGGCCTACAACTTCCTACTCCAGTAGAACCCATTCATACTCAAGGTGGAGACTCCAAAAAGAAAGGAGTGTTCTTTATCCAGGGTGAAGAACTACTTCGTCAAGGTCGAGAGGGAACCACGGAGGTTCTACTTGGTTTAAGTGAAGAGAATGAGGACAGGGAAAAATGTTGCTCCTTTTGTTTCTGTTATCGCAAGTGTGAGACTGCTGATGAGAGCAGTGAAAAAGATGAACTTTCATATTCCATTCCCCTACAGGTCTTGCCTGGAATGCAGCTAGATTCAAGAGCGATGCCAGTCGTCAGCAAGACATTGCAGGTACTTCATGCTGAGGACTGCAGTGGAGAGGAAGAAGAGGAGGAGGAGGAACCACAAACACAGGAGATTGACCTGCGGGTCTGTGGTAATTTGGAAACAAGCATGGCACGAGTGCAGACACTGCAGGGAAAAACTTTTGGTTTACCCGATGGCTTCCTAAATGCACAACTTGATGCTAATGAATTGCTTTCTATTTTACGGCAGTGTGCCAGCAGTCCACAGATAGAGGGTGAACCATGCATGCCTCCAGCAAAGTTGGTAGAGTACAAGCAAGAACTTGCAGTCCGCTTCAAAGAGTTCAGGGCCTCATGTAGAAGAGTGGCAAGTGTTGAGAAAAGTCCCTCACGAATGTTAAGTGCCGTCACAGCCAGCTTTGAGGTGTTGTGCAGCCTAACTCAGACATTCATTAGGTTAGTACGAGGTGTACGATCAGAAACCCAAAGGCTACAGCTCTTACGAAAGGTAGAAGAGGTTGCAGTGAACTATACTCTGCTTCTCCGGGCTGCTGAGGAGTCAATGGGACATTCTTGCAGCTTACCAACAAAGAGCGCAAGCCTCCCCACCTCCACCAACATGGGCTCTCTTACTCGTTCCATCAAAACCTTGCCCAGCAAGTAACACATTCTCTTTGCACAATATATCACCTAAGGTAACTCAGCAGTGTTGTATAACACTCTTGGATGATCTGTTATACTTTTTTTTTTTAAATAAACATTTTTACATCCATGTTTACCAAATTACATAAAACGCCATGATATGTTTACAGAATTGTCAGCATTAAGTTGCTTAAATGTCCAGAAGACAAAGGACCTCTGACTACCTTGCACTTTGTGCCAAGGAGGGAGAACAATAGTACCATCCTTTGCCATCTGCTGTATGGATGATCAACAGGGCTACACACTAAAAACTTGCATAATGATTGTTAAGGCTGATTTTTTTAACCATTATAATTGTTCTTATGTTTAAATACATGCAGTAATACATCATATAAAAATTTAAATATTGCAGAGGAATAATAGATCAACGGACTATATGCCTGGGGGAAAAATATTGCAGAGAAATGTCAAGTAGCAGATTCTGTGAAATTAGATAGTGAAAGCAATGGTTATGTGATGTGCTTGTTTGTATAATTTTGATTGTTGTGAGATTTAAGTATTTCCTTGTTGCAATATCACATTTGACCTATTTCGATAAAAGCATAAATTTACACGTTTCAAATGATTGCTCATGAACACACATGGCCCACTCACAAGGTGGTGGAACGGAACACCTGCTCAGGGCAGACAATGTAGCAGATATCCAAATTCATGAATAAAAATTTCTCTCTTTTCATCATACATCACTGAAGTTGAATTCACACCGAAAATTCAAAAGTAATACTTTGGCATACACAAAAACACTGAACTTTCACTTTAATGTAAAAGGCATTTTTCACCACACCTTTGAAAGTTTTAGAAAGAAGTGTGATCATGAAAATCTCTACAATTCACAGGCAATTTATGTATTAAATCAGCTCCACGATTCATGCTTGTATTGAAAAAAAAAAATCTATTCATGTACAGATGTTATGGCTTAAAAATTTCACATTTCCAGTTTCTTGACATTTAATCCTCTCGTCTACATCAAACTTGAAATCACTTTGAATTTATGTAGTCATTGTGCACTCCAGAGTATATTAAACAAGCCCAAATAAGAGCTTTTATATATTTTAATAAAATCAACAGCCTTTTTCTGTCTAAAAAATTATGTCTCCTGCGCTTGCAATTTATAATCTGAATATAATCATACCTCTCGTATATCACTGTTTTGGTGTCTTGCATGGTAACACTTTAAATCCTTTAGTGTGAATTTACATTAAGTGGATACTATAAAGTCAACAATTTGCTGGATGACTGTTATAGGATAAGACCGAGTGTATACAATATGTTTGTCAAAGGAAATACAAAACCAAACATTTGAAGTTGGACTTTCTCACAAAAGTGTTCTATTTAACTTGTAAAAATGTAAAGGACATGAGATTGTGCAGCTTAAAACCATTTTGAAATTATTCTAACATTGCTACAGATTTATCCAAATTCTTCAGTTTTGTAAAGCAAAATATCACGTGACTGTATAGTTTATAATTTATAGCAGTAATGTATCATAGTTACATAGTACCTATATTTTAACAAATATATATTATAAACATATATATGAACAGCATGTCACATGTTTATTTTTATAAAAACATTACAGTGCTATTCAATCATGGTTCAGAAATATTTTTGTCGTTATGGTTTGGTTGCATCGCCAAATATGGCTTGTCCTCGTGTTTCATTTTTTTCTTTATGTATATGTAGCCATCTTAAGTTATTATGGGTCTCTGTCAATGTGTCTGCCTTCACTGTGTTTTGTCTATGTGCAAGCTTTATGTTTACAAGCAATAAAGAATAGTAAAATTAAATTATTTCATGCAAGTTTGCCAGCAGTATTTTAACTATTAATTTCTTCACAGCTTTGAATATTTTGCTTGTAATAGAGGTCTCTCCAAAAATGGAAAAAAAATGTTTTCATGAGGATAAAGCAGGTAGGAAAATAACTTCTTGTGGTACCACTCATTTATATCATTTGGAAGTGGGGGCGCAAGGACATATCAAAATACTTTGCCAGTAATACTTCATTACAAAACATGTTGTAAATATACTTGACTACAGCAGGCACCAGTTTGTAGGTGCATGAAAATATTAGCTCAAAGCAATTCTCGATAATATCCATCCATTTATTACACTACATTGCTAGAATAATATTTCAGGCTTTATGTATATTCTTGGACAAATTATTAGATTTGTGGAAAGAGCTTAAAGAATGATTACTAATATGGAGATTTATGAATAGATTATAACTGATACTATAATAAGGGTGTAACCATATACAAACTTAAAATCTTGATACATTTTGAGTGCAAAAAAAAAACCCAAACCATTGTCTGAATATGTATTTGGTTTACATTTTAAACTGATTACAACATTCAAAGTAAAAAATTCAGACTCTTAGCATAAAAAAGGTGGGGGGAAAACCCACCGCACTACATCACAAACCAGACTATCCTGAAACTAGACCTGAAACTATCCCATAAAGTTCAGGCATTGACAAAAGCAGATGTGCTTTTTCTTATTTTTCCAAATCCTTGCCTGGGAAATAAGATCACTGTGATGTACACACATTTCTGATTTGTTGTTTCAAAACACTCGATATAAATATAAGCAGTCTGCACAACCTACTTTATGATGCAATCTGTTGAATATATTTTGTGATGCGCATACATACTGAATTGAGAGCCTTGTATCAATGCAAATACGACACTTATTAAATACTAATGTCTAACATGCAAACTTATTCCTTAGAATGGACTTAAATCTATTCTGCCATGAAAAAAAATTATTAATTAAGAAACTAGAACTGTGAGCAAACTCACTATAGAATACCCCCTGCTTGCAACAAAATTTGTCAACTGGAATGGTGTGAACAAACTTATTTCTCATCTCATCATCTACCGCTTATCCAGGGCCAGGTCGCGGAGGCAGCAGTCTAAAGTCTAAGCATGGAAGCCCAAACTTCCCTTTCCCCAGCTCTTCAGGAAGAACACCAAGGCGTTCCCAGGCCAGCCGAGAGACATAGTCCCTCCAGCATGTCCTGGGTCTTCCCCGGGG
>JAPEIY010000027.1:23357325-23370409 GCA_026122135.1 Cathorops aguadulce | reverse complement strand
TGCTGTGGGTGATGCCTGTGCTCCCAGCTGTGGACTGCAGTGAGCTCGTTGCTCATTTTAACATCGTGGTTGTCCAGAGCTCTGTGCTTTAATGCTTGGCGTGATGTTCCAAGCGATGTTACTTGGTTGCATCGCGGCGGCTGTGCAGGCGGTTTGGGACATACACACACACTGCATGGCAGTGCTTCTGTGCTCACTTTGTGGATCCATGGCGTGGTGTTCAGGCGATGTTGCTGGCAGCGTCACGGCAGCTGTGCTGGAGATGTGGGACTTATATTTGGGCGCCTTTTGGTGGGACTGTGACTGCTACATCTCGGGAATTACATCCTGACCCCTATTTGGTGGACTTTTTTTTTGTCTATAATTGTAAAGTGTCCTTGGGTTTTCTGAAAGGCGCTATATAAATTTAACTTGTTTTCTTTGGTATTTTCTATAAATATTTCTAAAAACAAGGTGATTTTTCCACGTTAAACCCGGCGGCTGTATGTTACGGCCAGTGGAGCGCATGGCGAACAGTGCAGGTAAGCGACCTTATGAACCTTTATTGTTGGTGCTCTATTTATCTCTTCCTTTGTTCTTACTTTATTTTTAATGTGGAAGTATACCATTTGAACAGTCTGTGAGTAACAAGTATGCTGTTTGTGACTAATGAGAAAGTTCGGCGACATGCCGACAAGATCTGAGAAATGTTTCTGATTTTACCTTTGCTGAGGTTGAGAGCCATGCAAAAACCATGTCTGGGTGCACAAGCACCACAAAAGCCTGTACATTTTTCACTGAACCTGGATATCTACATGACATCCAAGGTAAGCATACTTATAGCATAAGGGTTGATAGGGTTTTCCCGAAATCCCAGAAATAGAAAATCCTGAACAAAACAAATCCAGAGACTCAAAACTTTAAAATAATTGACTGATACTGATGTAGAAGTGAACAGATTGCTAATATTTTCAACATATAACTTCAAGTATGGCTCCGTCATGGTATGAATTCAATACGGCGCTTTGAACACTTGCGTCCCAACATGGCGTTGCTAAGCAGTAGCCAGGCATGTGACCTAATCCTGCAAAGGGCCTATTAACTAGACCAGCAGGAATGGCTGAAGTGCCCTTGAGCAAGGCACCTAACCCCCAACTGCTCCCCAGGCTGCTCTGGGTATGTTGCTCTGGATAAGAGCATCTGCTAAGTACTTGTAATATAATGTCAACAATACTGATGGCCTTAAGCTGTCAGTGGTGGTGAGCTGAGGTGAAGTGAGGACCCAAAAGCAGACTCAGAAAACAGGCAGTGTAAAAAGAAGTCTTCTTTAATGAAGTAGATGGCAGAAAGCCAAAAGGTACAGTAGGGCTCAGGCAAAAGTCAGTCGTCAAAAAACAGGCCAGGAGGCCAAAAACATAAAAGGAGCAGGTAGACACAATCAGGGACAAAAAAAAAAAACAACACAGGACATAAAAGTCTTCACAAAAACTGATGAACACAGAAACAAGGGAAATCCAGGCAGAGGTAGCAAAAGACACAATTCAAAAGAAGAGGCAGGCAAAAAACAGGGAAAAAAACTGCACAGAAAAACTTGACAAAAAAACAAAGGAGAAATTCAGGCAGGGGGAATCAAGAAGACACAATACCAATGAGCTATAGCAAGGCAAGGAAAGTCTACAAGAAACAGTCTAGCAAATGGAATAGCTCCAAACAGTTCTCAAAAAGCCCTGACTGATGGGAGGGGAGTGGTAGCAGGTGTGGGAGTGCCACTTCAGGAAATGGCCTTCAGCAAGGCAGGACTGAATTCTTGTCCTGGATCCAGCCTGGAGCTGGCATGGAAGGCCCACAATCTAAGGCATGGATGGACTGGACCAGACTGTGACAGTAAGCATGCAGCAGTTTTTGTAAGAAGTGTCAGTGGTGGGTAGAGGAACACCGATGTTGTTTTTACCCGTTTTACAATGGAGGATACATTGATATCAATTTCTTGCTGGAACATGCCCCCCAGTCAGATTGAATGGCAAAACATGCCACAAGTTTAGTAGGGGAAACAGCAAAACAAGGAGTAAAAAAAAGTCAAGTTTAAATTTTATAGTGCTTATCAATAGACATTGTCACAAAGCAGCTTTACTTAATTTTAATGACTTTAAACATGAGCTAATTTTATCCCTAATCTATCCCCAATGGATAGCATTGTGGTGACAGTGGCAAGGAAAAACTCCCTCAGAGACATGAGGAAGAAACCTCGAGAGGAACCAGAGTCAAAAGGGAACATGGGTTCTGTTATCACCCAGATGAGGATGGCCTCATCTGGGTGATAACAGACAATGTGATTGTAACAGTTTTAACATAAAGTCCATTTCATTAATGTTATAACTCTTCACTGATGAAAATTTGAGTGCAGAACTGTTCATGACAACTGCAGTCCTAAAGTTAGCAAGTCAACTGTAGTCCTCAGCCATAAAAGCATTACTGTAAGAGTCCAGAGCATCTTCTAAGTGTGACTTTCAACTGTCTATACTGTATGGGGCCGTCCTCCACAGGAGCGATGTGATGAGACTCCAGCCAGATGTAGGACATCAGGATGGATCAGGCAGGTCCAAGGAACAGAAGAGGTCAGCATGTCGATCTCAGGATTGACATGTAACTAGAGGGACGGGTGGGGGGGGGAGAAGATGCAGGTTGTTGAGTATGCCCAATGTCACCTGATGAGAAGAAGAAACAGTATACATTTTATGCTGAGTGCAAGCAGGGACTCCAGCAAAACTAATTATGACAGCATAACTAAAAGGGGAGAGCTAGAAGTTAACACAGGCATGAGGGAGCCCCAGGACATAAAGCAGCAGCCACTACGCCATTAATAAACTCGAGTGAGCAAGCAAGTAGGGGACTGACAGCATCCATACATCCCAGTTTACCAAAGCACTCGATGTCTGAGGACACTCCAGATATACTCCTTTACCTCATAAACACTAGTAAAAGGCTTGACCAAACATGTTTTCAGCCTAGACTTAAACGCTGAGACTGTCTGATTTCTGAACACTACTTGGAAGGCTGTTCCATAACTGTGGGGGTTTGTAAGAAAAAGTTCTGCCCCCTGATGTTGCCTTCACGATACGAGGTACCAGCAGATAGCCTGCACCTTTTGATCTCCCTAGGTGTGGTGGGTCATAAAAGACCAACAGTTCACTCGGGTACTGTGGTGTGCGACCATTCAGTGCTTTGAAGGTTAATAGTAGTATCTTATCAATACAAAATTTGATTGGGAGCCAATGCAGTGTGGATAAGATGGGGGTGATGTGATCGGTGTAGTTTTTTTTTTTTAAGTTCTAGTAAGGACTCTTGCTGCTGTATTTTGAACTAACTGGAGCTTATTTATACTCCTCCCATAAGGCATTATAGTAATCCAACCTGGAGGTAACAAAAGCATGAACTAGTTTTTCTGTGTCATGTAGCGACCTTAAATTTCTTTTCTTATCTTGGCAATATTTTTGAGGTGAAAGAAAGCTATCTGGGTAATATCATTAATGTGAGTTTTGAATGAAAGATTGGGGTCAATAATCACCCCGAGGTCTTTTACTGCTGCACGTGAAGAAACAAAGGCCATCCAGAGTTACTGTGTAATCAGAAAACTTACTTCTAGCTGCATGTGATCACAGTACTTCAGTCTTGTCAGAGTTAAGCTGAAGGAAATTAAGCATCCAGTGTCTAATGTCTTTTACACATTCCTCAATTCTATTAAGCTGGTGTCTCATCAGGTTTTGCAGAAACATGCAACTGTGTCATCAGGATAACAGTGGAAACTAATACAATATTTATGAATAATAATCACCCAGAGGTAACATACAGTATATAAAGAAAAAAAAAGCAGTGGACCCAAGACAGAACCTTGTGGAACACCAAACTTTACTTCAGTATGTTTAGAAATATCACCATTTACATCAACATACTGATAGCAATCAGTTAAATAAGAGCTGAGCCAGCAGAGGGCTGTTCTCTTAACTCCCACAACATTTTCTAGTCTATCCAGAAGAAATAAGCTGCACTAAGGTCAAGCAACACAAGCAGCAAGACACAGCCCTGATCAAACGCCAACAGTAGGTCATTTACTACTTTAACCAGAGCTGTCTCTGTGAGCATGGTGTTGTCCCAGACTCTCTTTGCAACATGGGCCATTGCTGTTGCTGCTTTGCCGATCCGCACACTCAGCTCTGTGTCGAGAGAGAGGTTGATGGAGATGGTGGAGCCCAGATAGGTGACCCTATCCACCACTTCGAGGGTGTGGTTGCCAATGCCGATGTGGGGAGCTCTGCTGACATCCTGGCCCATGATGTTGGTCTTCAGGCTTATAGTGAGCCTAAACTCATTGTAGGCATCTGCAAAGCGGGTGGTGAGTCACTGTAGCACTTCCTCCGTGTGGGCGGCATCATCTGTGAAGAGCATTTCTCTGGTGAGGACCTTCCGCACCTTCATCTTTGCTCGGAGGCATGCCAGGTTGAAGAGGGCCCCCATCACTCCTGGTGTGGAGGAAGATGCCATCTTCAGACTGTCGGAAGGCGTGGTGCAACAGCAAGGAGAAGAACACGCCTGGACGCACCCCTGCTTGACACCGCTCTTGATTGGGAAGGGGTCTGAGAATGATCTGTCATACTGAACAGTGCCTCTTATGTTGTCATGGAAGGATGTGATCATCCTCAGTAGCTCTGGGGGGACCTCCAATCTGGTGTAGGAGGGTGAAGAGTCCTTCTCTGCTGACCAAGTCGAATGCCTTGGTCAGGTTGATGAAGGCGATGAGCAAGGGTCATCTCTGCTCACAGCACTTCTCCTGTAGCCATCTCAGGGAGAAAACCATGTCGATCTGGCTGCTCTAAAGCCACACTGTGCCTCTGGGTACACCTGCTCAGCAAGGAGCCGCAGTCTGTTGAGGACGATGCGGGCGAAGGCTTTGCCAAGGATGCTGAGGAGTGAGATACCGCGATAGTTGTTGCAATTGCTGCAGTCCCCTTTGTTCTTGTACAGCATGATGATCTTGGCATCATGCATGTCCTGAGGTATGGTCCCTTTCTCCCAGCACTGTAGCAGAAGCTCGTGTAGGTGGTCCAAGAGGGAGCTTTCTTTGCTGGCTTTGATGACTTCAGGTGGGATGGCATTGCTACCTGGCGCTTTACCACAGGCTAGCGAGTTGATGGCCTTGCTGAGCTCCTCAATGGTGGGTGGGGTGTCCAGCTCCTCCATGATGGGCAGTGGGGTGGTCTCTTCGATGGCTGTGCATGTGATGGTGTTCTCCCTGGAGTAGAGCTCCTGGTAGTGCTCTGCCCACCTCTCCATCTGTTTGCTGCAGTCAGTAATGACTTGCCCAGCGGCAGATTTGAGGGGGGCAGTCTTGATGACGCTTGGGCCGAAAGCTTTCATGACATCGTACATGGCTCGGACATTGCCAAGGTCTGCCGATACCTTGATGTCCTGGCACAACTTCAGCCAGTACTGGTTAGTGCATCTCCTGGCTGTCCGCTGGGCGTTGCTTCGGGCTGTGCATAAATCAGCAAACATTTTCTCTGAGGGCTCTCTATTGTAAGTGAGGAAAGCGGCTCACTTGGCGGCAATGGCAGGCTCTATCTCGACAATCCCTGCCTCGAACCAGTCCTCATTCTTCCTCTCTCTCTTCCTGAAGGTGTCTGTGGCAGACTGGTACACAGCGTCTCAGACGTAGTTCCACCGCGATGTGGCACTGTCAGTGGGGCAATCCTCAAGGTCACCATCGGTGACTCTGGCAAAGCGCTCACGCAGTTCAGGCATTGACGTCCTGGCTGTGTTGATACAGGGATGATCCTTCTGCTTGGAGCAGTGGATTCGTCTGGGTGAAGATGTACCTTGCTGACGACCAGGGAGTGGTCGGTGTCTCAGTCGGCACTGTGGTAGATTTTTAGAAGTGGTAGCTTTTTAGAAGCAGTTCAGTTACTTCAAGTATTATCTGTTTGAATAGAAGTGTAGGTAAGGGATCTAGTACACAAGTTGAGGCTTTTGATGCGGAGATTAATAAAAGTAATTCAATTTCTCTAAGGGGAGTAAAACATTCTAATTGCTGATCTGATACAGTTATATTGTTAACTACAGGGTCACTTACATTGTCTGACCTTAAATTAGTAGTTTGAATTTTTTGTCGGATATTCTCAATTTTGTCATTAAAAAATTAATGAAGTTGTTGCTACTACATACTGCAGGTGTGCATGTGTCTATAGTGGACTTATTCCTGGTTAATTTTGCTACAGTATTAAATGGGAATCTAGGATTATTTTTATCTCCTATTAGGGAGAAGAGATGTGTTGATCTAGCGGCACTAAGAGCTTTTCTATACTTCAGGAAGCTCTCCTTCCACGCTAATTTGAACGCTACCAATTTTGTTCGACGCCATTTACGTTCCAATTTTCAAATGGTCTGTTTTAAAGTGCAACTGTCATTATACCAGGGTGCTAATTTTTTCTCTCTGATAGTTTTCCTTTTAAGAGGAACTACATTTATCTAAAGTATAGCGAAACGTTGACTTTAAGCATTCAGTTACCTGATCACGTTCTGCAGGGGCTGACAGTGACCCAATCAAAGTTGATAACTCTGGGAGATCATTGATAAAACTCAGTGCAGTAGTTGACGTAAATGTACATTTAGCATGGTGAGGTGCATATATCATCACACAGAGTTTACATTTATTTATTCCATTTTCATACACTACTTCAATTCCTCATGCCATCATACTCCTCAACTCGGGCTGATGCCCACGGACTGTTGAACACACAGTGCACAGCGGACAATAATGCACTATTGACTTACAATGTTTACAGTGCCTCTTGCACACAATTTACATTTATTTCCTTTCATATACTACCTCAATATTTACACTCAACTCTGCACCTTATGTTGCTTGTGTCTGCACTTTGTGTCATTTATTGTGTCATCGCTGTCTGCAGTGTTGCACTCTTGCCGTTTTTTGTTATGTAGATTTGTTGTCCTGTAATGTTCAATGTAGCACCATGGTCCTGGAGAAACACAGTTTCATTTTAACTGTGTACTGCACTAACTGCACATGGCTGAAATGACAAAGACCTTGACCATAGAATTTGAGGTAAAATATCAAATAATATGCTGTTTAGTTTTGAGTGCAATACAGGTCAAATATTACTTCATTATTTTAATTTCAATTTCAACGTGCTGTCCCACCTTTTTCTGATTTGGGGTTGTATAATAATAATAAATAAATCTCACAACCATTTTTGAGGAGTTATACAGAGCATGGCCCATAAATACCACAGGAGGGCACCAAAACACCTGATGTCACTAGAGAACAGTTAAAAATCACATACCGAAGTAAAATTAAAGTGAATACTGAATGCATCTATGAAGCGTATAAATGGAAAAAAAATAAACTAAGACCTTGCTTTTAAAAAAATGCATAAAAGTCTGAGTGTTCATGCTGCTGATCACTTCGATAGAAAGATTTTTATCTCGGTACATTTATTTCAGAGTCTAAGCAGCACATTCCATATACTAGGTGACATGGATAATTGTGATGCACCTATTCTAATTTAAAAATAAAACCGCTATTCAAAGCCAGTAGGTTATTTCAGGTAGGTCAGATAAAGCTGTACCACAAAGATTCATTTTATCTTTTAGTTGAGCAAAGTTATCCAACAGAGAAGTGAGCATCTGAAATCCAGTCATTTGAGCATTAGGTGGGTATTCATCCAATATAATGGTTATCCACTCTAATTTTTTTTTCCGTTTGCAAAGCCTAGATAACATTTTTTAAATTATTATATTTCGAGTAATTGTGTACGAGATTATATTCACAATTCACTTGATGGCATGCAAAGATTCTTGTCCTTCTAAGTAGAATACATTTTGGCACTGGTCTTGACTTTAAAAGTACCTCTCTAATATTGTAACCCTGAGATAAAAGGCTTAATGCCCTCAGGTGAATAGAGAGTTCTGTAAACTATAGGAAATACCGTGCACAAAAAGATTGACTGACTGAATTTTTGGTATAGTTTTATTTATTTACTTCACTTTAAGACCTGGCCATGTTGGTCCAATGAACTATAATTTGCTGGCGAAACAATATTGGTTAAAAATACTTGGACTTCCGGTGGCGCCATGACGGAGACGGCAGCCTAATATTTCGCTCCAGAGGAGAACTTTGAAATAAATAGCCAAACTCTTTGTTTTTAAGAAATATCAGTTATACTGCTCACAAGAAGTAAATGTGATGTCTGGCATTCGAAAAGACGCAGAAAAACAACAGAAAAAAACGAAGATTGTCAAACAAACCCAGAACGGCTCAAACTTAGATGGAGACAACATGGCGAGCATGGTGGAAGAGTTACGCGCATTGAGAAGAGAGCATGCTGAGGCCTCTAAGGAAACTAAAGCTGCCTTAGCAAGAGTTGAATCCGCATTGAAAGAAGTGACGGAAAGAACAACCAAATTGGAGGGCCGTATGACAGACGCTGAGCAGAGACTTTGCGATACGGAAGACGCAACACAAAGACACCAACGAGCCCTCTGCTACCTACTACACCGAGAGGCTAATCTTACAGCTAAATGTGAGGACTTAGAATCAAGGGCAAGACGGAATAATCTTCGAATCTACGGCATACAGGAGGGCGAGGAAAAGAACTACATGATCGGTTTCATATCAACGGTCATCCACAGCTCGCTGTCTTTATCGGAAGAATTTGACCTGAATATTGAGAGGGCTCACCGATCCCTGACCCAGAAACCTACTGACCCAGACAGCCCCCCAAGATCCATCATCATCAGGTTCCCGGACTATCGAGTCAAGGAAATGATCATCCAAGAAGCATGGAAGCACAAAGGTGGGGTGACACACAATGGATACAAGATATTCTTCGACCAGGATTATACAGCTGAGGTGCAGAAAAAGCGCAAAGACGTCAGAGACGTGATTAAACAACTGAAGGAGAAGAATATAAAAGCACAGTCGCCATATCCTGCGAAATTGAAAATTCACCTGGATTCCGGAGTAAAGACCTTCCCGACCCTTGCCGACGCCTCAACAGTACTGGCTGAATTGGGCATCCATATTCATGTTGAGGAACGGGACAAGCTTCAGGCAGAACTTCTAAGAAACAGCTGGGCGCAAGCATCCGCGAAAAACAAGACGAGAAAGCAGGCGAACCCCCCATCAATGACGAGCGCGGACCTGAAGAGTTTTCTGCGAGCGACCAATGAATAAGCACTACCATCATATAACTGTGAACTGTGAGTAGTGAAACGTTATGGCATGTTGAAAAAAAAAAAAAGTGTTGGCGAGATATTGAATATTTAGGTTAGTTAAATGTTCTCCTCCAGTGAAGAGCTACTTAGAGAGGCTACTTACCTTTCCTCACCCATACCCCCTTTCCCTCCCACGTTTTTTCTTTTCTTTTCTGGGAGGCTCTAGCAAAGGCAATTTGATGCCTTTTTGCAATTACACTAGGTGTATGTTCTTGGAGAGGCCGCCACAACTCTCCTTTTTTGTTGTGACTGATTTTATGTTGGTTAATTCAGACATGTTTTTGGAAGTCAGATTTCTTATTTTTTGTTCAATTTTCAAGTTTGAGATGATTGTAACTTCTTACCATGCAGTCGTGCAACATAAGTCTTACAGATACAGGTTTATATTTAGGAAAACGTCCTTAATGTTCAAATTGAAGTGCTTTATTTATCCAAATGGATAAAATAACTTTAGTGACCTACAATGTCCATGGGTTGAATCATCCTATCAAAAGGAAAAAAATTATGTCTCAAATAAAAAAGATGCAATGTTCCATTATGCTACTGCAAGAAACACATTTAACAGAGAGTGAACATACAAAATTAAGAAGAGAATGGGTGAATTTGGTGTATAGTGCTTCAAATGGCAAAAAGAGAGGTGTGGCCATCCTAATAAGTAAAAATCTGCCATTTTGTACTGAGAAAGTGGTAAAGGATAAAATGGGGAGATATGTTATGGTAATTGGAAAAATGGCAGGTGCTGATATATCCATTCTGAATGTATATGCCCCCAATGAGTATGACAATGCTTTTTTCAGGGAAATTTCCAATATTGTTGCAGATAACACCAGGGGATTGCTGATAATAGGTGGGGATTTTAATGCTGTCCAAAATGGGAAATTAGACAAGACACCAGCTGATAAGGAGGTGAAGAACAAAAAAACACAGACTTTGAATAATATGTTTTCAGAACTAGGACTAAAGGACCCATGGAGGGCCAAAAACCCAAAAGGGAAAGATTTCAGTTTCTTCTCCTCTGTCCATAATAGTTACTCCAGGATTGACTTTTTCTGCCTACCTCAACAAGACTTATATAGAGTCATAGATTGTCATATAGAACCAATAACCCTGAGCGATCATGCTCCTGTGATATTGAAAATAAATTTTGCTGCTCATTCCTATTTCAAATATTGGCGACTTAATGTATCATTACTGAATAATGCAGAGATAGTAAAAGAAATAAAACAACACTTAAAAGAATATTTTGAAATAAATGACAATGGTGAGGTTAACCCCTCTATTTTATGGGATGGGGCGAAAGCTGTCATAAGAGGAAAATTTATTCAAATATCCTCAAGATTAAAGAGACAACGACAGGAAGAGCAATTAAAATTAGAAAATAAAATAAAACAGCTGGAAATACAACACAGGAATACAGGATCAAGTGGCATCTTATCTGAGCTGAAGGAGGCAAGAAAGTCATTAGATAAGCTCTTGTCTTATAAAGCAGAAGGAGCATTAAGATTCTCCAAACAAAAATACTATGAATCAGGAAATAGAGCTAGTCGCCTTCTAGCTTTTCGACTTCGTAAAGCTCAGGCAGACCGCACTGTTTCAAAGGTTAACCATCCTACTGCAGGGAAAACAGTATCCCACCCTAAAGATGTTGCCAATGCCTTTGCATCATTCTATAAAAACTTATATAATGAGACGAAACCAAGCCCAGCATCAGACGATATTGAGACCTTTCTTGCTAGCTTAGATATTCCCTCATTGTCAGAAGAGGCTTCAGAGCAAATGATATCAGCAGTCACTGAAACGGAAATAAGAGATGCAATTAAAAGACTGAAAAACAATAAATCACCAGGCGTGGATGGACTATCAGGGGAATTCTACAAATGCTTTGTCGATGATCTTATTCCAATATTAACAAAGGTGTTCAGATACTCTCTATCTCAAGACAACCCCCCCGAAACATGGTCACAGGCAATAATATCAGTGATTCATAAAGAGGGAAAGGATCCAACACAATGTGAGGGATATAGGCCAATTAGTTTGATTTGTAATGATCAGAAACTACTGACCAGTATTTTAACACACAGAATTCAAAAACACATTACAAAGCTAATTAATGTGGACCAAACAGGGTTCACACCCAAAAGACAGGGAGCGAATAACATCAGAAGAACCCTAAACATTATTACCTGTGCTAAAAAACAAAAAAAGACTTCTTTGTTAATTAGTTTTGACGCTCGAAATGCTTTTGATACTGTAAATTTAAATTTTCTATACAAAACTTTGTCTGTGATGGGATTCCACTCACAATTTGTAGACTGGATAAGAGTAATTTATAAAAATCCTAAGGCACGAGTGAGGGTCAATGGTTGCTGCTCAGAGTTTTTTGGCATACAGAGAGGGGTGAGGCAAGGAGATTGCCTCAGCCCTCTGCTCTTTGCTATAAATATTGAACCACTGGCAGCTTCTATACGTCAAAATATAGATATAAAAGGCATTAGTGACATGAATAAGAAAGAACACAAGATATCACTCTATGCAGACGATCTATTGGCCTATATTAGCGACCCAATCACGTCCATTCCTTCTCTAATGGATACATTAAAAAGATATGGACAACTCTCTGGATATCAGGTAAATCAGTCAAAATCAGAGGCAATGATGTTAAATGGAAGCTGGCCAACGCAATTATCAGGTAAACTCAACTGCCGTTGGTCCCAAAGCTTTAGATACTTGGGTATTATATTAACAACAGATGTAACTAATCTATTTAAACTTAACTATGGTAAACTGATGGGCCAAATAAAAGATGACCTTTCAAGATGGGAAATCATACCACTCTCTCTTATAGGGCGAATAGAGACAATACGAATGAACATTTTACCCAGACTACTCTTTCTCTTTCAGTCACTACCAATATATGTCTCAACCTCCACCTTCAACACAATAGATAAATGGTTATCAAGGTTTATATGGCAAAGTAAACCACCCAGACTCAAATTTAAGAGGCTGTTATGTTCAAAAGCTGATGGAGGACTTAATCTCCCGAACCTAAGAAAGTACTACTGGGCAGCCCAGATTAGGTCTATGGCTGCTTGGCTGTCAAGAGACACGGACACAATATGGGTAGACATGGAACAAGGTGACTGTCCTAATACCCCACTAGATTCAATCCCACTCCTAGGTCAGAATCATTGGGGGAAAGGGAAGATAGATAATATATGGATTAAAAACACTCTTAGAATATGGTCTACTGTGAGGAAAAAATTATATCTTCCTATGACCATATCCAGGGCCGTAAGGATTGCAAGCAATGTGGACTTTGTGCCAGCGGGTCTTGATGGATGCTTTAAAAGATGGGAGAAGGCAGGTTTAGTTATTTTGGATCAGCTGTTTGAGGGACACACTATAAGATCATTTGAAGATCTAAGACACAAATTTGAACTGCCGCAACAGGATTTCTTTAGATATCTACAAATACGACATTACTTACATAAACACGAAGAATGGGAAAGCCTTTGTAACCCAACATCTAAATTAGAACACTTCTTTATTGCTACTATTCAAGGCACAATAAAAACCAAGTTCATATCACATATCTATAGTATACTGCAAGAAGATTTGAAAGATAATAGTATGGATATTAAAGAAAAATGGGAATTAGAAATGAATGTCATAATTTCTGATGAACAATGGGTAAATACTTGCAAACGTGGACATAAATTAACCAGTAGCCCCAACTGGAGAGAGTTTGGATGGAAGATGAGAATGAGGTACTTCAGGACCCCACAAATAACATCAAAATGGAGCAATACCTCAAGGC
>JAPEIY010000027.1:23232153-23244820 GCA_026122135.1 Cathorops aguadulce | reverse complement strand
GTCCCCATGAACCCAGTATTTCACAGCAGCAAATCCCACAGCTCCCCCATTGTCCTGGCCCCATTATTGCACCCCTACTCCCATTCAGTCCATCCGGTTACACTAGAAGAATTTGTTTTTAACAATGGAGTTAGAAAGCTGAATGTTTTACAAATACCCACAATTTGCAAGCAAACAGAACATAATTCATACATTCCCCATAATTTGCAAATATACACACCACGCTTTACAAATACAACAAACACCTCTCAAAGAAACACAACATGCTTTGGAAATACAAAACATGGTGTGGCAGTGTGGGTGTGGCCGAGCGTTGGTTTGTGAATGGAGGGCGGAGTCAGAGAAGGTGAATGACCAAGTCACTACACCTGTTGTCAGTTAGTGTGTGTGTGTGTGTGTGTCTTGCAGTGATTGAATATAAGAGGAGTAGGAGAGCAGAGGAGTGGTGGTTGGGACCAGAGCACAACTGTATGTGTGTCTGTGTGCGTTTGTGTCTTAGAGTGCTCATTTCTGTGCTGAAAAGCAACCAATAAGCATGTGTTTGAGTACTAGCAACCGCCTGCCGTACTTCTGTACTCCACCCACATCAGGGAAGCTTTCACAGTGGTGCCAAAACCCAGGAGTGCAGAAGGGAGCCCATCCATGGAGTCCTTCCCGTTCAAGGACCTCGTTCATGCCCTCGCCACAGCACAAGAGAACCAGCATCAAGCACTGATCACCCTTCGAAAGGAGCAGGAACAATGCTTGAGGCTTTGATGCTGGCCCAGTAAGAAGACCACTAGGCGTTCCGACACTTGCTCATGTTGGTGGGGTCCTCGACTGCCACTGCATCGGACCCTCCCCACCCCATCCTAATGAAGATGGGTCCGCACGACGATTCAGAAGCCTTCCTCGCGCTCTTCGAGCAAGCAGCAAAAGCGTGGGGGTGGCTGGTTTAGCAGTGCACAGCATGCCTACTTCCCCTGCTGACCGGTAAGACACAACCCACCGCGCTGCAGCTCCCCACCGACAGCCGGCTCATATACACCAACTTAGTGAGCCATTCTCCAGCAAGTTAGCTGCTCCCTGGAACAACAGCATCAGCGCTTCCGTGCACTGAGTTTGGAGAAGGTCGGTCGGCCGTTCACCCAATAACTTGGAGACACCCGCCGGCGGTGGCTGAGAACAGATGACCACTATACCAAGGAAATTATAAACCTGGTGACACTGGAGCAGTTCATCGCATGACTTCTGGAAGGAACGGCAGAGTGGGTCCAGTGTCATTGCCTGGCGTTGCTGGAACAAGCCATCGAGGTGGGAGAGAACCACATGGCAGCAGTTCTGACGGCAGGAAGACATGCTTCCTCTTCTCCTTTTTCCCCTCCCTCTCACTTTGCTCCCTGTCCTCTCCCTATTCCCCCACCACAGAGGCGGGGGCCGGCTCCCCCCCAGCCAGCCTGATGCACTCGTGGTGCCCTCCCGTTTTCCCCTTCTGTGTCTGTCTCTTCTCCCCCCAGGTGAGTGACAGCCATAACACCAGTGCAGAGGGACAGCCTGGGCCGGTGTACTGGCACTGCAGGAAGCCGGGGCATCTCCAAAGTCAGTGCTCTGCAATGGAGGTGGGAGCAGTGGTCCAGGTCCCCAACGTGCTAGAAACTGCCCTCAATTGGGCCAGAGCGTATCGTATACCAGTAAGTGTATAAGAGGATATGTATCAGGCCTTGGTGGATTCCGGCTGTAACCAGACCTCAATCCACCAAAGCCTGGTGTAAGGTGAGACGTTGGGGAGAGCACAAGTGGTGAAGGTATTGTGTGTGCATGGGGATGTTCACAACTACCCTTTAGTGTCCGTCCACATTCTATTTTGGGGAGAAAAGCATAGCGTAAAAGCAGCGGTTAATCTTTGTCTCACCCACTCGCTGATTTTGGGGACTGATTGGCCAGGGTTTAAAGAATTAATGGAACACAGTAAGAAGTGGGACCTGCAGTAATATGTCTTGGGAAGATCCTGGTCTAGCATTGGCTGGGGAAGCTGGCACAGAGCTGTCTACATTAGCACCATGCCAGGGCGATACGCGGAGCAAGGAGCAGCCCGCCCCTCCTCCCTCTCTCAGAGATTCCCTTGAGGATTTCCCACTAGAGCAGTCGTGAGACGAGAGTCTGCGGCGTGCATTTGACCAAGTGAGTGTAATCGATGGTCAAATTCTTCAGCCGAGCGTGACACCGGCCTTCCCCTATTTCGCTATTATTAAGGATAGGTTATACAGAGTGACACAGGACACTCAAACTGGCGAACAAATAAATCAGTTATTAAATCACAAAGAGCCATAGGGAACTCATTCTATGTGGCTCACTTTAATCTCATGGCCAGACACTTAGGGCAGGATAAAACACTAGCCCGAATAATGGCCTGGTTCTATTGGCCAGGGATTCACGGGGATGTTCGTCAGTGGTATGCGGCGTGCTGCAAATGCCAATTAGTAAATCCCATGGCCACTCCAAAAGTGCCCTCTCCCTCTAATAGAGACTGCTTTTGAAAGAATTAGGATGGATCTCGTCAGGCCATTAGATTGGTCAGCACGGGGATATCACTATATTTTAGTTCTGGTGGACTATGTAACATGATATCCGGAAGTGGTGCCTCTCCACAATATCTCAGCACGCTGTATTGTGGAAGTGCTTTTCTGTATCATTTCCTGGGTTGGGATTCTGAAAGAAAGCCTGACAGACCAAGGCACTACATTTATGTCACGCACACTGCACAAACTGTATGGGTTATTGGCAGTTCAGCCTATCTGCACCAGTGTCCATCACCCACAAATGGATGGCTTAGTGGAACAGTTTAATCAAACACTCAAAAACTTAATTTGGAAATTTGTAAGTGAGGATGTGCATAATTGGGATAAATGGCTCAAGCCCTTGTTATTTGCAGTTTGAGGTCCCGCAAGCCTCCACAGGTTTTTCACCATTCAAGTTATTATATGGGCATAAGCTGTGCGGCATTTTGGATGTGCTATGGGAAAATTGGGAGGAGGGACTTTCGCCTAGCAAGAACAAAATTCAATACGTTCTTGACCTGCACACAAAATCCACATACTCACTCACACAGGAGAATTTGCGGCAGGCACAAGAATGTGAAGTTGGACTGTATGACAAGGGCATGTGCCTTAGAGAGTTCACATTGGGAGACAAAGTGCTCATATTATTGCCCACATAGAGCTCCAAATTAATCACCAAGTGGCAAGGGCCCTTTGAGGTCACATGGTGATTCAGAGACATTGACTATGAGGTGAGGTGAATGGACAGCGGTGGGGCATTGCAAATTTACCACCCCAATCTGTTAAAATGCTGGAATGAGGAAGTCCCTGTGGTGTTGGTAGTCCCAAAGAAGGCAGAGCTGGGGCCAGAGGTACAAAAAACAAATCTCCAGCTACTCTGGTCCCTTGTAGAGACCACCTCTCACCGGCCCAACTCACGGAGGTGGCCCAGTTGCAGAGGGAATTTTCTGATGTGTTCTTACCCCTGCCCAGCTGCACCCACCTCATAAAACTTCACATTGAGCCGCCCCTGGGGGTGGTGGTGCGGAGCCGCCCTTATCGCTTGCCTGAACACAACAAAAAGGTGGTCCAGGATGAACTGCCATGCTCAAAATGGGCATAATCCCACAGTGACTGGCGCAGCAGTGACTAGAGCAGTCTGGTGGTCCTGGTTCCCAAGACTGATGAGTCGGTCTGGTTCTGTGTGGACTATAGGTTAATGCAGTGTCTAAATTTGATGCATACACAGTGCCTCGCATTGACGAATTGCTCAATCGATTAGGCACTGCTCATTTTTACTCGACACTGGATCTATTGAAGGGATATTGGCAGATCCCCTGACTCCTCTATCCTAAGAGAAAACGGTCTTTTCCACACCATTTGGGTTACACCAATTCATCATGCTTCCTTTTGGGTTATTTGGGGCTCCCGTGATGTTCCAGCAGCTCATGGACAGGATTCTCTACCTTCATGCCGCCTGCATGGCCAAGTACCTGAACGTTATCATTATCTATAGTAATGATTGGCCCCGGCACCTAGAACACCTTAGAGCCATCCTAAAGTCGCTGAGGTGTGCGGGTCTCACGGCTAACCCAAAAAAGTGCGCAATTGGGCGGGTGGAAGTATGGTATCTGGGTTTCCACTTGAATCATGGGCAGGTGTGTCCCCAAATTAACAAGACTGCAGTGATTGCAGCCTTCCCAAGACCAAAAAGGGGGTGAGACAGTTCCTGGGGCTGACTGGCTACTATCATGGGTTCATACCTAGTTATTCGGATGTCACCAGCCCACTGACTGAGCTCACTAAAAAGGGCGCCCCAGATCCGATCCAGTGGATGAAGCAATGTCAACAGGCTTTCTCTAGGGTAACAGCTGCACTGTGTGTGTGTGTGTGTGTGGGGGGGGGGGGGGCACTTTTACACACCCCTGACTTTTCTCTCCCCTTAATTTTACAGACAGATGCATTGGACAGGGGGCTGGGGGCCGTTCTGTCCTGTACATTAGCCAGAAGTTGTCAGTGTGTGAAAGCAAGTACATCATGATAAAGAGTGCCTAGCCATCAAGTGGTACTACCTGCTGGGATGCCCTTTCACCCTCTTTTTGGATCACACACCCCTCCAGTGGCTCCACCGCATGAAGGATGCCAATGCATGGATCACCTGTTGGTATCTTGCCCTCCAGCCGTTCAAATTCAAGGTGGTCCACAGGCTGGGGGCACAGATAGTGGCGGTGGACTTCCTGTCCCATTGGGGGGATAGTCTGCTGCAGGCCAGACGGCTCCCCGGCCTGAGTCGGGCGGTGGGGGTATGTGGCAGCGCGGGCATGGCCGACCATCAGTTTGTGAATGGAGGGCGGAGACGGAAGGCGAGTGGCCAAGTCACTACACCTGTCATCAATTAATGTGTGTGTGTTTCTTACAGTGATGGCGTATAAGAGAAGTAGGAGAGCAGAGGAGTGGTGGCTGGGACCAGAACACAACTGTGTGTCTGTGTGTGTTCGTGTCTTAGAGTGCCCATTTCTGTGCTGAAAAGCAACCAATAAACATGTTTGAGCACTAGTAACTGCCTGCCATACTTCTGTACTCCACCCACATCAGGGAAGCTTTTACACATGGCTATCAAGAAAAAAAAAAGAAAAAAGAAATACCATGTGTTTTGCAAATATAAACACTACTTACACAGATGCAGGACAGGTTCCACAAATGTAAATAAAGAAGCAAAATTTTGCATGTCTGTCATCGGTTTTACAAATGCATCAGAAGTATACAGCAACATATGTTATTTGTAGATGACATGATTTTTGGTACTGTTATTCTGCTTGAACAAGTTGCACATGAAAATGCCCCAATTTTCTCACAAATAGGCTGAGCAGCAAAACAGCAGGTGGGACCAAACGGACATCTACCTTTAGCTCATTTAGCCTTCCAAAGGATTTTTCCACATCAGAGACATTATAAAGAAGACATCCCACTTTAAGAATCCTGAATAGAAATCTATGGGAAAAAGTTTGTAATGCCAAAGGTGGTGATTGTGTGCACATATCCTAGCCCTCCCCAAAAGCCAGTTGTCTGCCAAACCAGGAAATATATTAAGCCAATTGTTTTGTTGCACTGACACAAGCATGCAGGTGAGCATGCATAGTAGAAGTATAGCAACCTTGTAGCAAACTATGGTAGAAGTATAACCTGTAGTAAAGAAGAAAAAAACTTTTTAAACCTTATTTTGGCAGAAAGTCACTAAAATCTTTAAGCAGTTTTTCTCTGATTTGACAGGTGATTCTATACATGTTTTATGTCCCAGTTGCCACTGAAAGTGCAGTTTTAATTTTCCCCCCATTCATTTACATAGGCATTTGGTCTTGTTATCCTGACTTGACAGCCCAATGACTGCCAAGTCGCAAGACTTGCCTATAAAGACTTTGTCCACATCCAGTAAACATAGCTTTATAACTTAGTTTTAATAAACATTAATAGATCATTGTTTTTCAAGCTAACGCTAGTTGTGGTAAAGAGAACAATACATTATCTGTTTTATTAACACTGTTAATCACATGCTGGATAATTTAATGTTTAATCTGGGAAGAACATTTCAAAACATTTTTTTTTTTGTGCAAAGTATGAAAAGTATAGAGTGGCAGCTACAATTATTGACACTTTAATGATCTTTTGGCCATTCCAAAAGTAGAAAAGACTTTCAATACGCAAGTTGTGCATGAATAGTTACTCAAACGTCCACTGGAAAAAAGTTGATTCCCGATTACTTAGCATATCAAAATCACGTGACACCGTTCCACAAGCATTGACCCCTTTGTCCACAGTTATCAACACCATTCCACAATTACTGACATCCAGATGATTAAAAAAAAAAGGTATGTGGTATTAAGTTAACAAAAGCTTATTTAAATTGTTTTACATAGACTTATATTTAGTACAAAACATGTTTTATATAAATATATCTGTTAAGGTTGCTGGAGGTGGGGGGAATTAGGACCCAAAAGCAGAACATGTACACAGACAGTAATCCAAGAAGCGTAGTAGGTTTAATCCAGAAAAAGGTATGACAAAAATGTAAACAAAACATGATTAAGAAACAATAATGAAAATAGGCCAGGCATAAAAAGAAAACATGAAACTTGACTTGGAAAACGAGGCAGGCAAAGACATGAAAAACACTTGAGGGAAAAAAAAAAAAAACATGAAAACTCTCAAGGCAAAAAATGGCTAGAGTCTACATATGAGATGTCCTGGCACTGTCTGTGGCTGAGAATGGTGTTTAAAAAGGCAGCAGTGATGATCAGGAAGTGAATGCAGGTGAGTGCTTGCTGAACGGGGAAGCAGGCAGGATAGAATTCCCGTCCCGGATCCAAGCTGACGTGGAAGATCCGCAAGCTCAGGAGCGAATGTCCGGGGCGGATCGTGACAGTACACCCCCCTTTCAATGAGCGCCTCCAGGTGCTTTAGGAAGAGCATCAGGGTGTTGCCAGTAGAAGTCAGTGATGAGGATTGAGTCTAAGATGAACCTGGTGGGGACCCAACTTCTCTCCTCGGGACCATAACCTTCCCAGTCCACCAAGCACTGAAGTCCTCTGCCTTGCAGCCGCACCTTCAGCAGCTTTTTGATGGTGTAGGCTTCGCCGCCATCTATGAGCCTGGGAGAAGGAGGGGGTTTGGAGGGTGGTGACGAAGAAGTGGAGACCAGAGGTTTCAACTGTGATATGTGGAACGTGGGGTGAATGCGTCGCATGGTGAGTGGTAATGCCAGTTTGACGGAACATGGACCTTACTGATGAGGAAGGGTCCTACGTATCTGGGAGCCAGCTTGCAGGAGACAGTTCTGAGAGGCAGATGGTGCGTGAAGAGCATGACTCGCTGCCCCACCCGATAGGTGAGCACCTTAAAGTGGCGTTTGTCGGCCTGCCTCTTGGATGCTAAGGTAGAGCATACTAGTCTTCTCTGGGCCAATGCCCATGTCCTCCTGCAGCGGCGTATGAAGGTCTGGGCTGAGGGTACAGCAACCTCCTCCTCTTGGTTGGGGAAGAATGGTGGTTGGTAGCCTAGGGAGCACTGGAAGGGCAAGAGACCTGTGGCAGATGAAGGTAGAGTGTTGTGAGCATATTCAACCCAAGGTAGGTACTTACTCCAAGAACTGGCATTGGTGGATGCCATGCATCGGAGTGCTGCTTCCAAGTCTTGATTTGCCCATTCCGCCTGGCCACTGGTTTGAGGGTGGAATTCTGATGACAGACTACAGGTGGCCCCAATGAGTTTGCAGAAGGCCCTCCAGAACTGCACAGTGAATTGAGGAACCTGGTCAGAGACGATGTCAGAAGGGAGTTCATGTATGTGTAAGATGTGGAGGATGAGTAGTTCGGCAGTTTCTTTAGCTGTGGGAAGCTTGGGCAGTGGGATGAGGTGGACTGACTTAGAGAAACGGTCAATGACTGTGAGAATGCATGTGTTACCACCCAAGTTAGGGAGTCCTGTGACAAAGTCCAGGGCAACGTGCGACCAGGGTCAACAAGGAGTCGGGAGGGGTCTTAGCAAACTGGCAGGGGGCCGATTGGCTGTCTTGTTCCAGGCACACGTGTCACAGGCTGCCATGAACTCCTGGACATCTTCCTTGATCAATGGCCACCAGAAGTGTTGTTGAATGAGTGCCAGGGTTCGAGCAGCCCCCAGGTGACAAGCCAACTTGGAGCCATGACCCCATTGCAGCACCTGGGTTTGCAGAGAACAAACAGATGTTTAGGTGGTAGGTTGCTTGAATTACCTTCTCCAGGGTCCTGCTCCAGGGCCTTCTGCACCAATGTCTCTACCTCAAGTAGGGCAGCCCCCACCAGACAGCGTGGAGGGAGGATGGTTTCAGGTGTACTAGACTCCTCCTGGCAGACAGAGAATATCCTGAACAGGGCATTGGGTTTGCCATTCTTGGAGCCTGGGTGGTAAGAGAGCATGAATTGGAACCAGGAGAAGAGAGACCATTGGACTTGTTGTGAGTTAAGGAGTTTGGGAGACTTGAGGTATTCTAGGTTTTTGGGGTCAGTCCAGACAAGGAAGGGGAGATCCAACCCCTCAAGCCAGTGCCTTCACTCCTCCAGGGCTAGGTTGATGGCCAACAGCTCTCTGTTGCCAAATGTTGTAATTTCGTTCAGCAGGGGACAGCTGGTGAGAGAAGGAGCAGGAGTGGACCTTGTTATTGTTGGCCCTCTTGGAGAGAATGGCTCCAACCCTGGACTCAGAAGCATTGACCTCCATGCTGAACTGTTTGGTTGGATCGGGTATGGTGAGAATGGGTGCTGTGGTGAACTTGCGCTTGAGCACAGAGAAGGCTTTCTCTGCTTCCTCTGCCCATTTGAATGAGATCTTAATTGAGGTCAAGGCAGTGAGAGGTCCGGCCACCATCATGCTGAAGTCGCGGATGAAGTGCCTGTAGAAATTGGCAAATCCCAGGAAACGCTGGAGCTCTCATCGTGAGGATGGGGTGGACCAGTCAGCAACTGCCTCAAGCTTGAGGGGGTCCATCTGGACCCTAGCTGGGGAGATGATGAATCCCAGAAATGAGACCAAGCCTTGCGGGAATTTGCTCTTTTCTGCCTTGACTAATGGCTTATTTTCTAGCAGGTGCTGGAGGGCCTGCCGGACATGGCCCCGATGTTCCTCCAGGGACCGAGAGAAGTTCAGGATGTCATCCAGGTACACAAAAATGAAGATGTTAATAAAGTCCCTTAGGATGTCATTGACAAGTGCATGGAAGACTGCGGGCACATTGGTCAGGCTGAAAGGGACCATGAGGTATTTGTAGTGGCCAGTGGTGGTGTTAAAGACCATCTTCCACTCGTCCCCATCCCTGCTGCTGATGAGATGGTAGGCATTGCATAAGTCCAACTTAGTAAATATATTGACTCCCTGGAGTAGTTCAAAGTCCATGGTCATGACTGGTAGTGGGTAACGGTTCTTGACCATGATGGCATTGAGACCTCAATAGTCAATGCAGGGGTGGAGTGACTTGTCCTTCTCCTTGAAGAAGAATCTTGCCCCTGCTGGGGAGAAGGAAGGATGGATGATCCCAGCTGCCAGAGAATCAGAGATGTACTTCTCCATAGCTTACCTTTTGATGGGAGAGAGAGAGAGAGTAGAGTCACATTTTAGGTGGCACCATCCTGGGAAGGAGGTCAATTCCACAGTCATAGGGTCCGTGAGGAGGGAGGGACACTGCTTGGGTCTTGCTGAGGATGAATCTTAAGTCCAGGTATTCCGGAGGCATGTGAGGAAGGTCAGGAAACTCCCTGGCTGAAGGCTGTGGTGGTTTGGTGGAAAGCAGAGCGGAGTTCAGGCAGGAAGCTAGGCAGGAATGGCTCCAGCCTAGGATGGTGTTATCGGCCCAGTTTAGGTGGGTGTTGTGCTGTGTTAACCAGGGTAATCCTAGGATGATGGGTACATGGGGGTTATTCATGACATGGAGTTGGATGGTTTCAGAGTGGTTGCTGGAAATCCTCACTGTGAGCAGGGCAGTAAGGTGGGTGATGGTGGTCAAGCCAGTGCCATTGAGTGTCAGGACTGTGAGAGGGATGTCGAGGGCAAGTAGTGGGATTCCCAGACGCTTGGCGGTGGTGGAGCAGATCAGGTTCCTGTCCACCCCTGAGTTGATGAGGGCCTGGAGGTGGTAATGCTGGTTGTTGTGGATGACAAAGACAGGGAGTAACGGTTGATCAGCGGGGGACTGGTTCCGAGCGTTGCCCACCAGGGACCCTTGATTCACTGGTGGTCTCATTCCCTTTAGTGGGCAGGCTTGGCAGATGTGTCCTCACTGACCACAGTAGAAACAGGCCCTTGTGCTCTGCCAGCATTGTCATTCCTCCACTGGCACCCGTACCCAGTCTACCTGCATGGGTTCAACAGACGAGGCAGGAGGTGGAGAGGAGGTGAAGCTGGGGTGGATATTCTCTCTCCTTCATTGCTGGAACCAGGTATCAATACAGTTGGCAAGGTCCATGAGACTGGAGAGGTCCGATGTCAGTTCCCACAATACAAGTTCATCCTTAATGGCATTGGATAAGCCATGCAGGAACATGTTGACCTGGGTGCTCTCTTTCCAACCACACAACACTGCCAACATCCAGAACTCGATAGCGTAGTCTGAGGTAGACCGTGACCCCCATCCGCAGCTCCATGAGTTCCCTAGCCCCCTCCCGGCCGGACAGAGAACAGTCGAAAGTTGGCCCCATCTCCTTGGAGAAATCTTTGAAACTGGAGCAACAGGGAGCATTGGCATCACAGACCACTGTTCCCCACTTCCCGGCCTTGCTGGTGAAGAGCGTGATATATGCCACCGGGAGCATTCTATGGGGAAGGTTGGAGGTTGCAGCTCCATGATCAATGAGCATTGAGAGAGGAACAATTTGCAAGTACCTGGCTCTCCATCATAGGGCTGAGGTGCTGGGAATCTTGGTTCATGGAGAAAGGCAGTAGTAGGAGCTGAACTTGGAGATGGCTGGGCAGGGATAGGCACAGCTTGATAGCACTGCATGTTTGGTGAGGAGGTTGAGTGAATTGGACAGGGTGGTGAGGTTCTGGGTGATCAGCTGGAGGTCTTGTCGATGGGTCCTGAGGAGAGTCCCTTGCTTCTGGATGACTGTTCTCAGACTGGTGATTTCTGCTGGATCCATGTTTGCCAGAACATACTGTTAGGGGTGGTGGCAGTGTGGTGAGATAGGATCCAAGAGCACAGCACAGACAGTTATCCAATAAATATGATTTAATTCAGGGAAGAAAAGGGCATGGCAAGAAGGTACACAGGACAAAAAACAAATGGTAAAAATAGTCCGGGAAAAAAAAAAGACAAAACTTGACGAAAACACAAGACAAGTAAGGGCAAAAATGTTAGTGCAAAAAAACATGAACAAGAATAAACACTAGTGCAAAAGAAATACATGAACAAGAAAAAAACCTTAGTGCAAAAATCCATAAACCAGAAAAACAGTTAGAGCAAAAGCCATGAGATGCAAAAAGGCACAGAAACAGCTAGAGTAGCAAATGAGACATTCTGGCAAAGTCAGAGTCTGAGAATGGCATGTTTATAAGCAGCAGTGAAAACCAGGAAGTGAATACAGGTGAGATGGAATTCCCGTCCCGGATCCAGATCGGCGCTGGTGTGAGAGATCCATAATCTCCAGAGTGGATGTCCGGGGTGGAGCATGACAGTGTGGTTCAGTTAAATGTTAAAACAGCTTGCCATGTTGTGTAAATATCGATATAGCTAGTTTTGATGGGAATGTTCTAAAGCAGCCTGCAAAGCATATAATTTAGAATGACGGATATGTGTGACTTGTGATTGCTGTTCTCTAACAGCTCCAATACAGCTAATCAGCCATTTGGCCCAGAACACAATACACCAGGAGTTGTCATTTTCACCTTGTGCCCTGTGTCCATCTTAGAAAATCACTTGATAATTTGTTACGTGAAATTATTTCTGTGGATTGAACATGACACAAACCACCCTCATCCAGTTTCTTCTGCTTGACACCAATATCAAAGGTAACCTGTTTTCTTCTTCTGAACCCAGAATGGCAAATTTTGCTGAAAAGTAAGGCTAATATATAATGTTTTTAAAGTCTTAGGTTGAAATGTTTACCCTCATGAGCCAAGCTGCAACAGCAGCCCCATGGTGCTGGCAATATAAAAGTTAAGATAATGGCATCCCTAAATAGCAAGCAGATAAACCTGGCACTCAATTATAACAAAACAGCAAAATGGTTTGTGGAAGGGGAAAATACTTACTAACCAAATCAGTGTGCCAAGCACAAGAATCACTGTAATGCAGACAATAATGACCACTTGGGGCGTAGCTGGGGGTGGTGGTCCTGGGGTGCCCATGACCCCCCCTTGTCGGTTCATACATTTTTTCAATAGCCGCATAATAATATTAGAAAAGTGCCCACTGTAATTTTTCAAACTTTTTTTTTAACTAGATTGTCACCTCAGCCTCATTAGGGTTTCTATAACCTTGTATGGATGTCCTGTGGTTTCGGGCGCGAAAACCCAGTTTGTCAGTTTGTGTGCAGGAGAGGTGGATGCAAGTGCAGATATGTTAAATAATACACAGTGCGATATGAGCATAAAGTGCATGAAATGCACACAACAGGCAAACAGTCCAA
>JAPEIY010000027.1:23068933-23080345 GCA_026122135.1 Cathorops aguadulce | reverse complement strand
TGTTGATCATGAATTATAACCATACCCTTGAATGTAGAATGTGATTTTATTTTGAATTCAAACAATACTCCTATTGACTTGAAACATATATTTTCATGTAAATATATAAAAAAAACAACAGATATATTTTTTATCTACTACAGCCTAGATTGCAGGAAAAGTGGTTTGTAAGGCCTTATTTGTCAAAAAAGCGGAAAACAAGATGGCGCCCAAAGCCAACCCCGGGGGGTATCGCTCCCAGACCCCCCACCCCAATTGACTTCGGGCGCCATCTTGTTTTCTGCTTTTATGATGACCACCCACTCTCATCCCTGATTCAAGCCACAGGCCTACTTTTCGATCTGATTTTTTATGTAAACAAACCCCGTAGTTTGTGATTGCCGTAAGCAGTTAATGCTCACGTAACGTGAATGTATCATAGCTAGCACTGATGGGGTACGTTGGGTGTTTCTCAGCATCATGACTGGTTAAGCCTACCAGAGCTAGATCGATACTGAACTCAATTCGGTTATTATGTCGTTTAAAATGCATGGAGCTGTTCATGGTTATTGTAAGCTGTGTTTGGTGTGCGAGATTTTTTGGGGGTCAGTTGCTGTAAAAGGATGCATTATTAGTCATGATGCATATCCCTTTATTGCAACTGGTTTTGTCAAAGCATTGGCTTCACTGGATATTAATTGCATTGTATTGTATTGTCCCTTCTCCCCAGATGCCTAGTTGAAAGCAATTGTGGCGTTTTTGTCATTCTCAACCGGACCTGCATGTGGCAACATAGTTAGTAAGTATAATCTTATTTCAAGATGTACAGTTGTATCTCAAATGTACTTCATATTGTTACATTAAAGTTGGTTGTTAAATGAACCTGAAATGTGAAAAGTTTGCATTTTAACCATACAAATGATTTGATTTACCTAACAGAAATGGCCATTCGGTCTATAATGTCTGATTTTGAAAGATGTATTTGTATGTGTGGTGCAAGGTATTGTTGTGCAATACGCTCTTTGCAAAGAGGCTGCGTTTGAGTGCTTTTCATGGAACATAATGGAAATCTTTTAAAACCTAACAAACTGAAGCTGGTGGGCAGCTCCTCTAAGTATTTCAATTGATTTATTGTTTGTCTTCATTCACAGGTGCTGTGTGAATGTGGCCTTGTAAATTGTGTGATCGCGCTTTATCTAGTAGGTATGAGTTACTAAAACATTTGAGACTGAGACATTTTCATCCTAGCTTTACAAGCCGATACCCATGTGTATATCCAGACTGCCCTTGTACGTTCACGTGCTGGAAGAAACTTTTAAGGCATACATACAGAGAACACAAGGCGTTAGAAACAGCAGGTGCTCAGTCCACTACATTCTCATGTCAAACATGTGGATGTGACAAACTTCCAACAGAGAAGGAATACTTCAGTCATGTTAACCAGCATCTTCGGAAGTACGAACATGTAACTTGTATGTTTGAGGGATGTACATATCGGTCAAATGTGTATACTACCTTTTTGTCACATAAATCTCGGAAACATAATCCCCACAGTCTAAAAGATTTTAAAGCTGGTGTGGTTAAACTCAGTGTTCAGTCTGGTCAAGCAGATGAGGGGCCCGCATTAACTGCAGACATAGATGATAGCCTGTCAGATGCAGATAGTAATCTTGATTCAGAGTACCTTCCTGAAGTTGTGGAGGCAAAACTTGGGTCTATTCTATTAAAGTTAGAAAACATCTTGCATGTACCCTCTACAGCAATAGATGAATTGGTTGATGTGCTTCACTACTTGCTGAATACTGTGTCTCCGTCAATAACTGGTAATAATATTTCAGATTTTTTCAAAAGCAAAAACATAGCGGTTGATGGCTTGATTGTTAAGGAATTGTCTGAATCATTGTGTAAATCAAATCCTGTCACAAATGCTCTAAGGAAAGGTGGTCCATTTGCAACTGCATATAAGAGAAAAGCATACTATAAAGAAGTGTTTAATGTTGTTGAACCAGTAGAGTTTGTTCTTGATAAAATAACAAGCAGGTCTTTTCAATATGTGCCAATTCTGCAATCTCTGCAGCAGATACTTGATTGTTCAGAGGTGTTGAATGAGGTCATTGATTGCCACAGAAGACGGGGGGTTAATCCAGACCTGCTCGAAAATCAGCAGTATCGCTCCATAACAGATGGTGTATATTTCAAGCAAAACCCTTTTTTGTCAGGTAATGAGTTAAGAATTTGTTTAACCTTGTTCATAGATGATTTTGAATTGTGTAATGCGTTAGGAACGTCACGGAAGAAACACAAGTTGTGTGGCATATACTGGATTCTTAATAACTTGGGACCAGGCTCTCACTCGGCACTCACCTCGATTTATTTAGCCGTTTTGTGCAAGAGTAATGATGTTAAGACTTATGGTTATAGAAGGATATTAGAGCCACTAATACATGATCTTGTTACGTTGGAAGAGCATGGTGTGTATGTTTCAAAACTGGGATCTTTTGTCAAAGGAACTGTGCATAGTGTTATCGCTGACAATTTAGGTGCACATTCGTTGGCTGGTTTTATAGACAGCTTTTCTGGCCATTATGTTTGTCGATTTTGTACTGCTAAAAAGGAAGAGATCCAGTCACCTAATGTTAATTCAGGTGCCTTTTCTCTAAGAACTAAAGAAATCCATGAAGCACATCTGAAGACTGCACAGGATACTGGAGCAAGTTGCTTTGGAGTGAAGCGAGCATGCCCTTTGACTCAGCATCTTCGTTATTTTCACGTAAGCACAGGCTATCCGCCAGATATAGTACATGATTTGTTTGAGGGTGTAGTCCCATTTGAGCTAGCACTGTGTTTGGGTATTCTTATTTCCAAGAAGCATTTTAGCCTTGAGTGTCTTAACGCATCTATACTTAAGTTTCCGTTCAAGTGGGGTGATAAAAAGAACAGGCCTCACCTCATACCCCACAACTTTTCTAGCAGGAAGACAATAGGTGGCAACGCACATGAAAATTGGTGCCTCATACGTTTCCTCCCATTTCTCATAGGACACCTTCTACCTGAAGGTGAGCTGGCTTGGCAAGTCATACTAGACCTGAAGGAGATAGTGGAATTAGCTGTGGCGCCTGTTCACACCCAAGAGACAATTGCTTACCTTGATGTCAAAGTATCTGAGCATAGAGAGCGACTACGTGAGCTTGTCCCAGGTGAGGTGTTGAAACCTAAACACCACTATCTTGAGCACTATGCTCACTTAACAATGTGCTTTGGGCCTCTTGTGGGTGTTTGGACTATAAGATTCGAGGCCAAACACAGTTTTTTTAAACAAGTTGCCCGACACACAAATAATTTCAGAAATATTTCACTCACACTCGCAACCAAACACCAGCAATTAATCAGTCATCACCTGCACTCGTCTAGTCTTACTTCTACAAATCTGCAAGTGACAAACGTATCCACAGTTCCTATTGATGTTTTGGATGCAGAGGTTGTAATGGCTCTCAGACAGAAATATCCAGATGTTGAAGTTAATCTTGCAAAGAATGTCACAACTAAGGGGATCAACTATAGAAATGGAATGATGATTGTGAATGATTCGACTTCTGGGATGCCTGAATTTGCAGAGATTTTACAAATGTGTATAGTGAGGGATGAGTTGAGCTTCATAGCGCGTTTGTATGTTGCTTGGTATCAGGATCATTTCCGGGCCTTTGAATTGACTTTGTCACCAGATAGAAAGGTTGCCCTTGTTCATTTTGAGGAGCTCAAAGATACCTACCCTCTTGTGGCCTACACAGTCAATTCTAAACGTATGGTGACCCTGAAGAGACACATTGTCCTCTGAGGTATGATCTTTATATCCTACAAAGCTAAGTAAAATGATCTGTTACGGTTGGTGGGAAGCGTAGGCGAGAGTAAGATTTAAAGGTGCAGTATGTGATGGTTTTACTATTTTATTTTTGGAATTCATGCTGCATTCATTCACTAATATTACCCTTCACCTTTTTAATTCGTGTTCATTATGACTGGAAAAGGTTTATCTTCATCTCTGCCATTTTGAATTTCCAGTAATAGGCATTACTAGCTGCAAAATTACTGTGCTTAATACTAGTAAATATTAATTCATTGGTAAATTTTCATGAAAAGATCAAATATAGGCAGCACAGTTGGAATGAGCAGCATAGTTGTGATGTCTACACTGGCCACACTCCTACATACTGTACCTTAAAGTCCAGCCATCGTCCTCACTCTCCACGTTTCCTACAGCCTCCTCACAACTAACTCCTACTCGTGCTCCACTCTTTTCGCCCTCATTCTATATTGCGCTCTTAGCTTTTACTGTACAAAGCTTTAACCATCTTTGCCTCTTTTACTGACCACTTTTGTAATTCTCACTCTTCTGGCCTCTTCTCTTAAGCAAGCCATTCTAATGCCCGCCTCTGTATTATCCATCCAAGCCACCTTTCTCAAACTTTAGCCTTTTCTCTTACTCGTTTGTTGCTTACTTACTCTGTAGTTGTATGCTAATGTAATTACCTGTTCATACATTCTGCCTGTGTGGTTGATTTTAATGCATTTAAATAACCAGACTAATGATTGTCTATTGACTTTGTTCCCAGATTAAGAAGAATGGCAGAACGAGTTACTTTCAGAGTTCTCTTTGGAGTAGGAGAAGAGGATGCAAGGAAGTTAACCATTACATCTGGAATACCCCACACTGTGGAGGAACTATGTCTGCAAATTAAGACTTTCTTTAATTTAAATGATCCATTCCGACTCCAATTCAGGGACAAAGACATGGACAACCAGTTCATGAACCTCTCTTCAACTTCAGAGCTCGAGGATAAAGGTACCTTGAAAATTGTATACATGTCATCTGGGGCAACCAGCTCCCATCCCATAGGAGATGCCACCCCCCCAATTCAAAGGACAGTTTCAGATGCTAGCACAGTACTCCTCAGTTCACCAAGTGATTCAAGTGATTCCATCTTGTCATCGCCCGATGTACGCTCCTGCACATGGCCAAAGGATTTTGTTGTTCCTCGCTTTTCGTACTGTGCCGAAATTATGCTCCAAGATGGTAATGATGCCTTCCACGCCCACGGAAAGTTCCTGTCTCCTACCCCAAAAATGCGTTCGGATGTTCTTGAGGGCCTAGCTGAAGAAATAATGAAGTACACAGCCTATCCAAACGATCAACAATTGGAAGAAGTGGCCAAAGCTTTGGTTAAGACCCACCCATGCCTATTGGAGAGAGGCATGAGCAGTGGTTATTGTGGGTGGAAGCACTATTTAAAAGTGAAAATGATGAACTTCCGATCCAAGTTGAGGTATGTGATAAATTCACTGGGCTTTATTTATATTTGTTCCTTCCTAAGCACCCAAGTGTTTTACTTTAACATGTATAAGTGTAAGATATTGTCAGTACAGCAGATTGATATGCATTTGGTGTAAATTAATTACTTCTGTTAAAAAAAAAAATATTCTCAGACAAGTTGGACATCCTGAGGTTGCCATCAACTCCTTGAGAAACAAAAAGAAAGGCCAACAGACGCCTGCGGCCAACATCAAGAAGCCCAGGAAGGCCGAAGTAAATTTTTGCCCCAAGATGCCAAGTGGGGAAACCAGAGATGGCATGGAGGCAGAAAGGGTCGCTCTAGTCACTGAAGTCAAGAAGAAGAAAGGGGATGATGTTCTAATCAAGAAGATGATGCAGCGGACCTTCGCAATGCGGAGGCAGGAGGTTCTCCTGGAGCCATCAATTCCAGACTTCCAGGACAGATGGCCAGCACTATTTGATGCCAGCGAGGTAAGTGTAGAGCAATCAATGACATTCTGAATGAAATGTTAATATCGTATCTTGAGGTGTTGTTGCTTGTAATGTCTTTATTTTTCAAAGGAAAACAGATTCGCCATTAATCATACAGTTTCGAAGTTCTTTTGTGCATTTCTCAACAGCCATCGACCTGCCACAACCCCTGTTGTCTTTTTACAGATCAATTTGGAGTTCATGCGCATTACCACCGTACCTCTGACCTCAAAATTATTCGGTGAACTCGACAATCAGGCAGATGGCCTTATCCGGGTCTTCGGTACCAAAGGAGGAGCTCAAGGACAGAAGATCTCTGCCATAATGGCCCACATGGAACATGTACGTTTTTGCTCTAATCTGATCTGCATATAGCCTGTGTGTTTCAGCACCACGGAGAAGCTCATGTTCAAAAATAATTCTTTACTGGATGGGCTTAGACCCGTGTGAGCTTTGAGTGGGGTTAAACAAGGTGTTGGGGTGGTCAATGGGGAGATGTCTGACTTTGTTGCCCTCAGTGTCTGTGTTGGTTTGTGACACAATGCATAGTGTGTGTGTGTGTGTGTCCAGAGTGAAGACATCAGCGTGAAGCGGGATTGTGTGCTCAGGTGTCTGAGCCTCTACCTCAATGAAGACCTGGATTCACTGGTTGCTGAATATGTGGTAAGTATGCCAGCATATAGTCCTTTCTGTTGGGTCTTGTTGATTTCCATCCAGATGTGGTCATGAGAATGGGATGAACATGAGGGTGCATTGACCTTGACTACAAATAGTTAGTCCAAATTCCCACAATGCAAATGGTGGTAGTGCTGCTGTTTTGTAGGAAAGTAATCCACGTGGTCCAAATGAGCCAGAGGGTCAAGTCCTGACACCTGAATACCCATACTCTGCTGAGGATGACAGTTCAAACAGCACGGTAAGGACTGGAGTCATTGTTCCTATGAGCTAACTGTTTTTAATTCATTGACAGTTCTGATCAGTGTGTGTGTGTGTGTGTGTGTGTGTTTGCGTGTGCATGCCCCACTAGGATGCAGGCGAACTGTCTGCGTATGAACTTCAGCGACTTGAGAACGTCCGAGAGAGGGAGGCCTTTTTGTCATCTTTGAAGATTTGGGAAGTATGTGAACATGTCAGACTTAGCAGCTGCTCTCATTTTCACACATTGCCTCACTGCGTTTCCCTACTCTACTCCCCCCCTCTCTGTTTTTGCACTGTCCTCTCCCTCCTTTTCATACAGCTACTCGCCACCAGTATAACTAAATAGAACTTTGAGGTTAGCTGTCAAATTTGGTCTTAGAAGTTTATTCTTCTTCTCCATTGTAATTTAAGGTAGTGTAACTTCTTACTCCAGCATACCCTGTGTAACATTAATTCAGTCATGACTGCTGTTTTTTGAAATAGGGAGGCAAAATGTTTGCACAAAGTACACCAAATATGCCTGCTGCCGTATGAGCCCACATTTGATTTGATGGAACAAAGTTTACACATTTCAGCATGCCTGCTCTGAATGTTTGTTCCTCAGTCTCCTAAATCATGAAGGCTCAACTCTGAACTGCATTGAAGTGTGATGGACTGTCTCAAAGTTTACATTTAAGTTAAAACAATTGCTTCAATGTGCATTGTTTAAGTTGAAAGGGGTAGTTTAGCATCCCTTGTTGAAAAATCGGCACTGTTTGGATTGCTGTCAATTGACAGTGGGGCTAATTTTTTTTTTTTTCTTTCTATTTTTTTTCTGTCAAAAGGCAGCAGAGGATCTCAGGATGCCAGTGGAGCCAAAGCAAGATGACAAGTAAGTCATAAAGCAGTGTATTTTCAAGCATGGCTTTTTTCCCCTCCCAATTTAGTGAACAGAAGTTTGTGTTTCAATGAGGTGAGGGGTAAAGGGAGATAAGGTTGGAATGGGGAATTCATTGTCCTCTATCTTTGGCCAACAGGTCACTTTTTTTGTTGCTTACAAGGTGAATCTTTTCATGTTCCCAACGCATTTCCTGTTCCTGGTTGGTGTGTTGACTTTTTTTGTGTGTGTGGCAGGTCAACGGTTTCATCGGGAAAAAAGCAGTTTGTGCAGCCTTCCCGGAAATCCCTCCGCTTTGAAGGACCAGAAGATCTCTCCACTAGTGGAGGAGCAACCCCTGAGCATGTGAGACAGTTATTTATGACCTTGATGGAAGATGCAGAGTATGAGTAGTGTGAATAATCTCATGCTAACAAGAACACAAAATGGGTCCTTGCCATACTATTTTACTTTTTCAGGCTTATCGTGAGTCAGTGTTAAGGTCATTGTGTCTCTGAATTTGCATCCATCCCATTCTCATGAACACATCACTCATGAAAGAAAAGTCTTTTGAGCTTGACCTTGTGCACCAAAATCTTTGTAGTTCATCTGTTCAGTCATTCTGTTTTTTTTTTTTTATGTTCCAGGACCTTGAATCCAGACAGGCTGAGGCAGACATTGCTGAGAAGACCATGGGCATATACACAGTCCGGACAGGGGGTCATGGTCCAGGTGATGCATGTTTTGAAGATGTCGGTGTGGTGCTGGAAGGTGTCAAAGTTCTCCATAGCCTGCAGAGTGTCAGCCATGCATGCGTTATGCTTTATGGACTAATCTATGCACTCAACCTAAGCTATCCAAAAAGCCTGAAGTATACGTTTGAGGTTTACCAGAAGATTCTGATGGACCTGGACTCAAGCAAGCTCTCACCCAAAGTACGGGCACTGAAGTTGAAATTGCCCCAGTGATTCAGTGGCATACACACCTGCTGGACTCTCTCGTGCATACACACTCGTGCTACATCACACATGTACACTAATTTGCCAGATCAATCTGAAAAGCATTTTGCCTTCAATAACACATGCACTTTGTTTCCACTCTCACAACTGCTCGTGGATAGGTGACCAGGAAAAGTGGTCAGTGTGGAGGAATTTTATAGAGGTTTTTTTTTTTGTTTCAAAAGTGTGAAGCTGCTGATTGTTCTGGCTCAAACATGGAGTACACACCAGCTGAACTATTGCGCGCACACTCCCGCTTGACTATTATGGGCTGTGTAAGCACACCTGCTGAACTATGCACACACCAGCTGGTCTCATGTGCCTGCATGGCTGTTGTGTTCATATGGGATGTTTGTGTAAAAATGTTGGTAAAAAAAAAATCTCAGCTACAGTTGCATTGGGCATGACTCTTAGGTAGCTGATCAGAAACACACTTGGGCACATGCCCAACTTTTTTTCTTTTTTTGTGTGTTCAGATGGGATGTTTGTAAGACTGTTGGTAAAAAAATCTAAAATTGCAGTTGCATTGGGAATGACTCTTGGCATGTGGACACCTGTTGCGGGCCCACAAACACTTGCTGGACTTTTGTTGTGTCTGCACACTGGCTGGACTGTTGGCCATGTGCACACCTGTTGTGGGCCCACAAGGACTTGCTGGACTTTAGTGCCTGCGCACTGGCTGGACTGTTGGGCTGTGTGCACACACCTGGGACGGTTGTATCGTGTACCACACACCTGTGGGACTGTTGCACCCACGCATGTCTGCGTCACCATTTGCGCTCACCTTTTGGACTTAATTGCGCCCGTGTGCAATGAGTCATACCAACATGACCAACTTTTTTTTTTTCTTCAGTTCGTGTCCATGTGAGGTGTTTTGTTTTAAAAAAAACGTTTGTATAGAGAATGTACTTTGTTCTGACACAAAATACCTGTGTGATGGTAAATGGGGTGCAATTTCTGCCTTTTTTCCTTTTCCCTTTTTTTAAACAGGATGTTTATGTTTAAAGGTTTTTGTAAGTGTTATATGTTCTTGCAAGGTGGTCCCTAGATTATTTTATTTTTTTGCATTAGCTAGTCGATTGGGGGGGGGCTGTAAACTCCTGCACAAACATTTTGCTTTTGAACTTGCTTTGACATTTTGGTCTTGCACCAAGTGGTCAGTGTGCAGGAGTTTTGCAGGGTTTTTTTCCCCTTTCAGATTCTTAAAGGAACAGTCCACCGTTTTTGATTTTTCACGTATTTGCAGCATTTCCAAACATTATTATAAAATGTGCAGATCATTTTCTTAGTGTTTTCAGTACTTGGATAATATGGTATCAGAATTGTTAGCATAGCTTAGCATAATCACTGGAAGTGAATGGGTGCATTAGCATCAAGCAAGAATAATGTTTGGAATTGCTGCAAATATGTGAATCAAAAGGGTGGACTGTTCCTTTAAGTGAAATGTAAGCTGCTTGTGACTGAAGCATGTGAGGACTACCTTATACTTTCTAAGTTTCAGATGTTGCACTGATTGTTGCACTGATTATGTGTTGCAAATAAATAAGCGTTATTTAAAAAAAACAATATGAATCATTTAAGATTTATTTCCTTGGTTTATATAAAGATTATCTAAGAAAAATGGATGCAATTTTGTCATCAATAAAATTGCATAAGTCTTATCAATAATAATTGCATAAATCTTATCTATACTAAATGCATAAATCTGATTATAGATTTCAAATGAATAGGATTTATTTAATGAATTCCTATACATCTTATGTCTTAGTTTTCATGATTGCATTAAAATTACCTAATAAAAATGGATGCAATTTTGTCATCAATAAAATTAAATAAACCTTACATTTTGGGGTGAAATATTTCTGTGAGTGTATCGTTCTTTTATTATTACATTTTCATAAAGGTGCAACAGAAACAAAAAAAAAGTCAACACTAGTTTCATCTTGTAGGATTTTAAGTTTATTTTACTCATGGACAGCATGGATAATTTTTTTTATTACTGTTTAACATAAATTGCACATTTTGCAATGTTAATGTGAATGAAAAAAGCCGTGTAGGTATCCTAACTTGTTATTACACTGTTATAAACACTGTAATGACTATGTGAGAGGAACATCAAAGACCTAGTCATCAACAAATTTTAAGCTTAGTGGATTTTTGTTTGGACACTGGGTTAATTTTCAAATAAAAAGTGCAAATCAGGCATCACCACTGTGAATTTTAATTACTGTCACAATCCTTCTTGTGTTATTACACTGTAATAAACTTTTGCTTATTTTAATTTGGTACATGTTCTGTTTTTTTTTTTTAAAGGTGTTATGAATGAGAAAAGCTATATAGACATACTAATTTTATTATTACAGTGTTATAAACTGGTGCTATTATTACATCCTGGTAATTTCTACAACTTTTTTTTTTGCCAGATTCAGCTGGTTGGGTTTATACTTTGGGTTTTTACTCAGAAAATTGTTTTAGTTGTTGTGGAGAAAGACAGTTAACTGCCACTACATTGTTATAAGGCCAAAAAAAAAAAGTGTTTCCGGTAACCCAATCGACTGAGAATTCCCGCGTCGAAATTGCAGACTGTAAAGTTTTTATTACAAATATCCTTCGATATTTTAGAGTAAGTGGCATTAATTTGTCATAATTCTTTGTTTCAATGCATTCAAGTTGTGAAAGAAAGGATAAGAAAGTAAAATTTTTTTGCCACTTCTATCGGCCCTCCTGCATAAACATGGAAGTGCACTTCAATACTGAAGGAGAAAGGGAAAACTGAGCCGAGGTGCCATTTTGAATCCTCATTCAAGGCTGTAATGCAAATTGCTTCCTCCTCAGTATACAAGTGCACTTCCATGGCAGGA
>JAPEIY010000027.1:22918794-22928971 GCA_026122135.1 Cathorops aguadulce | reverse complement strand
AACCCTCTACTCTAGCATTCAGACAGAACTGAAGAAGCCTTTCGGATGAGAGGTGAAACGTCTTCAAGAATCTTCAAACAAGTCCAGTTGCTCCTCTTTTACCACCTACAAGTTTACTATGACCTGGATGACTTATAATCTTCACAGACACTTGTCTGAGATGAAATCTACAAATTCAGAAAGAAATTCAGAATATGGTCCTGGGGACCTGTAAATAATAAGTAACAGAATTGACAGGGTAGACTTAATTTTTTGTGGCTACATATGTTATGTTAGTATGAAAAACTTCAAATGTATTGAATTTATGTCCAGATTTTTGTGTTATTCCAAGATAATCATTATAAATAACTGCCACGCCTCTTCCTATGCCAGTGAGACAAGGCTGGTGTATATAATTGTATCTAAGAAGATGAGCTTCATTTAATGCTACATACTTATTTGGTTTAATCTATGTTTCTGTTAAGCACAGTACATTAAAATCCTGATCAGTAATAAGTTATTTAACAATTAGAGCTTTGGACGCAAGAGATCTGACATTTAATAGTCCTACCTTTCGAACAAAGGTGCTGGCAGTGGCTGTACAATCAGTATTAACTAATTTTATATTAAATAGATTACCAGAACAAACTGTCTGAGTATTTCTACTTTTTTTACAGCTTGGGGAACAGACACAGTCTCAATATAGTGGAACCTTAGTGACAACTCTGTGCAGCTAGCAGACAGTCAGTTTAGCCTGTTTGTCTGCTCCCTGGCCTTGGCTCTGAATTGTCACAAGTTAACTAGGCCTGTTCTGAGTCTATGAGCTATGCTGCAAGAAATGAGAGCAGCACCTTTCCAAGTGGGATGGATACCATCCCGCCCTAACAGGCCCACCTGGCCCTCAAAACTACTCCAATTATCTTTAAAGCCCACATTGTTTTTAGAGCACAAACTGGGCAACCAGCACTTCAATGACCATAATCTGCTGTAAGCTCATTATGCCACACTGGGATGGGGTCAGAACATGCTACAGCATCAGACATTACCTTTGCTAATTGAAACATGTCTCCAGAAGATACTCTTAGTAACCCCAGACTAATGAAGGCATATATTGTTAGCTCCTACATGAATAACTATCTTTGAAAACCTGTGCTTACCTAGGACCCTAAGATTACTTGCTATGTCGAGCACCCTGGCTCCTGGTATACACCTGACTAAAGGTACTGGTGCCCCTAAATTTTACCTAGTTAATTTCATGTGCTGGAAAATAGAGTCTGCTATAACCAGAGCTCTTTCAGGCTTCTCAGCAGGTGCTTCACTGAAGAAAGCAAACTGTTAGACATGTGAAGTGGAGAGGAGTATTGCTCCCATTGGTGAGCCTCAGCAGTAGCTTTGGCTCTGTAATTATGCAGCCATGTCATCACCCATTCACTCTGCTGTGAGGGTTCTAATGTCAGAGATGGGGGATTACTCACTTCACCTAGGGCATTCAGAATTTCCACTACAGAAACTACACTGCTCTTGTTCTCACTAACCCTCTCTAGAGTCTGGATGCACATGTCTAATGTTACAATCTTTTCCATCATAGAGCTAAGTAATACACACCACAAATAAAGCTATTCCTAATGATGGAGGAAGAATGACTCAACACACTGAACAAGCTGAATGTGTGCCATGATAATGTTTACGCACCTTAATCAAAGATTTGTTGATATTAAGGCAGACCCAATGTAGATGACCTCCAATTGCTGTCTTTGCACAGGAAGGAAAACTTCAAGTTTCTGGCATTCTTTGAAAACATTCTTTGAAAATTATAGTGGAAAATTATTTGTAGAAAAGATGAAAAAGATTGTAGATTAAATGCCAAGACTGAAAGAAAAATACTCATGGCAAACAATTCGAAAACAGGAAACTGTGTCACATTATAACAGTAATGGTTGCTACGTCCTACCATATGTCTTTAGACTGTGGGAGGAAACCAAAGCACCTGGTGGAAACCCACACAGGCATGGCAAGAACATGCAAATTCCACACAATAAGGCCTCAGTCAGCCATAAGGTTTGAAACCAGAACCTTCTTGATGTGAGACTACAGTGTTAACCATTGCACCACCATGCCTATCCTTCTTTTTTTTTCCCATGGTTTATTTTTGAACTTTTCTTAATACATCTAGAAGGTGCAATTGGAATACAATACAGTCTGGTATAAAGAATAAAACATGAAATATCTTATACAGTGCTATAAACAGGACCCACAACCCCCCTCCCGTCAACCCACCCACCCACCCATCTGAGCTTAGGCTGTGCTAACAAAAGAAGTAAAGTAAACCAGGACTGACAACAACAACAACAGCAAAGAAATACACACACACAAAAAAAAAAAACAGAGTATTAAATCAACAGGAAAACTGTTCTGAGAGGCCATCGATCGGAAAGGAGGGGAGGGGGGAGGAGGGGGGGGCATGGTCTTAAGTAAAAAATGAGACATAAGGAGAGTTAAATTACAGGGGATCTGGCAGCGGCATGTCTAAGGATTCAACATGGGTAAGAAAGGGCTCCCAGACTTTATAGAATTTGGACACAGCTCCTCTCTTCAAGTGTCTAATCTTTTCCAATTTTGAAAAGAATAGGACGTCTTTTATCCAAAGGGAGTGTGAGGGAGGGTGTTTAGATTTCCAGTAAATCAAAATTAACCTCCTAGCTATAAGAAACAGAAAAGCCGCAAAGTCTAATTTGGATGAAGATATCTTGATAGTGTCAGGAAGGACTCCAAACAAGGCTGGTATGGGACATGGGTCTAATTCTATTTGCAGCGCATCTGAGACAGAAGAGAATATAGAACACCAGAATGTATGTAAAGAGGGACATGTCCAAAACATATGCACCAGAGTGCCGCGGTGTTGGCGGCATCTATCACAAAGTGGATCCGTGTTAGGATAAACGCGGGACAGTCTAGCCTTTGTCCAATATACACGGTGCAAGAGTTTGCATTGAATCACCCCGTGCCTAGCACACACTGAAGACGAGTGGACGCGGCCAAGGATCCAATCCCAGACCGTCGTCAAATCCATTCCCAAGTCTTGAGACCAGAGTTCCAGTAGGGTTTCGTCAGAAGAGGAACAGAGAGATAGTATAGTAGTATACAATATGGATATCAGCCCTTTGGGAAAGAGAGGCATCCTAAAAAACTTGTCGATAGAGATATCAGGCGGTATATTGGGAAAGTCTGTGTATATTTTCCTATAAAAGTGTCGTACTTGTAAGTACTTAAAAAATTGTGTGCAGGGAAGCTCAAATTTCTCAACTAGTTGTTCAAAAGTAGCAAATACGCCGTCCACGAATAAGTCTTTTACTGTAGCTAAGCCCTTCTGGTGCCATAGCCTGAAACTGCCATGTTCCATGGAAGGAGGGAACAGGGGATTACAGCTAAGTGGCATAAATAGAGATGGAGTTTTTATTCCCAGATAGTTACAGAACTGTTTCCATATACGCAATGTGGATGTGACAAGGGCATTCTTTCCACGGTTTGCTTTTTTTAATAGGGGAAAACAGGTGACCAGTGCATAGAGAGTGTCAGGTGTACTTGAAAGTGACTCCAACTGGCACCAGACAGGGGATTCCTCAGGGTCTGCCCGCATCCAGTACTTGACTATGTGCAGATTGGCTGCCCAATAGTAAAATAGAAAATTAGGTAAAGCCATACCACCATTATTTTTAGGTTTTTGTAGGACCGCTTTACGCAACCTTGGAACCTTTTTGTTCCAAATAAACTGTGATATGGCCATATCCAAACGGTGAAAGAATGATTTGGGAATGAACACAGGAATACACTGAAAGAGATAAAGAAATTTGGGGAGGACATTCATTTTTACTGAGTTGATTCTACCAGCTAGAGATAAAGGCAGTAATGACCAGCGGTTGAGATCGTCCTTAACACGTGAAAATAGTGTTTCAAAGTTTGTTTTAAGGAGGTTGTTGAATTTAGGGGAGATTGCCACACCCAAGTATTTAAACCCATCTTTCGCCACTTTAAAGGGCAGCTGTGTCAACGTGCTCTGGGGAGTTTTTTGGCCAACAGGAAAGACTTCACTTTTATCAACATTAAGTTTATATCCAGATAAGGTCCCAAAGTGTGTTAACATCTCAAGAATATGAGGCATAGACTCTAATGGATTAGAAACATATAAGAGAAGGTCATCAGCAAATAATGACACTTTTTGTTGCATGCCATAGCGCACTATTCCCTTAAAAGTCTCAAGTTTACGGAGTGCAATAGCTAGCGGCTCAATTGCCACTGCAAAGAGGAGAGGGGAGAGGGGACAGCCCTGTCTAGTACCTCTATAGAGAGGAAAACAGTCAGAGGAGTTGCCGTTTGTATGTACTGAGGCCAGAGGGGAAGTGTACAGGAGTCGCACCCATGCGAGAAAGCTCTCACCAATGCCAAATCTAGATAGACAGACAAAAAGATAATCCCACTGGACTCTGTCAAATGCCTTGGACGCGTCCATTGAGACGACTACCTCAGCACATTGGGAATTTTTAGAATCATAAATAATATTAAAGAGACGCCGTATATTGAAAAAAGAATGTCTGTTTTTGATGAACCCAGTTTGATCTGGATGTATAATGGAAGGAAGAACAGATTCCAGTCTAAGAGAGAGAGCCTTCGCTAGAATTTTTACATCTGCATTTAGTAATGATATAGGACGGTATGAATCACAGTTGTCTGGGTCTTTATTCTTCTTCAATATTAATGAAATGGAAGCTTGTCTAAGAGAAGGGGGCAGAGTACCACTTGATAAGGACTCATTAAACATGTTTAATAGAAGAGGTGCTATTTTGTTAGAAAACTTTTTATAAAATTCTATTGGGAGACCGTCCGGTCCTGGGGACTTTCCAGACTGCATGGCAGAGGTTGCCTTCTTTATTTCATTTTCCGTGAGAGTTTGGTCAAGGGTCTCCTTCTGGGGAGAATTAATGGTAGGCATATCTGTTTTTATGTTATTGAAAAAAGATATCAATAATTGGGGGTCTGTGTTGTGTTCGGGTGTATAAAGGGCACTGTAAAAGTCTTTAAAAGCTTTATTTATTTCTAGAGGGTCAGTAACAATGCCTAATGGAGTGGCTATTCTGGGAATTAAATTGGATGTGAAGGCCTGTCGCAGTTGGTATGCCAATAGCTTGGATGGTCTCTCCCCGCTCTCATACAGAGAATGTCTCAACTTCAGTAATTTAGATTCTGCCTGTTCTGTAGCTAAAATATCAAACTCAGATTTTAAGGTGATAAGTCTTTTAAATACCTCTGGTGTTGGGCAAGAAGCATAGTCATCATCAAGCTGGGCGATATCAGCAAGAAGTTGTGCTTGGCGTTCCTTGCGCTGTTTCGCCTGAAATCCACAAAAGCCTATAATTTGTCCTCTAATGAATGCCTTGAAAGTTTCCCAAATAAGTGAAGCAGAGACCCCTGGAGAAACATTAGTAGACACAAAGATATCTATCTGGGCTGATATAAAGTTAACAAATGCCTCATCTGAAAGAAATAACGGGTTAAAACGCCAAGGGATGCGAGTGTTGAGCTTCTCAGGGAAAGATAGCGTAAGAGACACTGGGCAGTGGTCTGAAATTACAATGGGATTGTAAGTTACTGTACGAGTGTGAGAAAGTAACCTCTTATCTAAAAGAAAAAAGTCAATGCGAGAGAATGAGTGATGTACTGGAGAGAAAAAGGAAAACTTTTTAGCTTGAGGATATAGAAACCGCCAAGGGTCACTAACACCATATTCCTCCATAAAAGATCTGATCACATGAGCTGATTTTGAGTCGCGAATCACTCTGTTGGAGGAGCGGTCAAGAGAAATATTTAAACAACAGTTGAAATCCCCACCTAGTATTAAGTAATGGGACTGAAGGTCGGGAATTGCTGAGAAAAGCTTCTGGAAGAAGCTGTCATTGTCCCAATTGGGTGCATATATACTGGCGAAAACCACTGGCGTATTATATAGAGTGCCTGAGACAAAAACAAAGCGCCCATTAGGGTCCGCCACAATATGTAGCGCTTTAAATGGGACAGATTTATGAATTACAATAGCTGCTCCTCTTGCTCTACTAGGAAAATTAGAATGGTATAGTTGCCCAACCCATTTACGTCTTAATTTGGTATGCTCCAAGGATCCTAAATGCGTTTCCTGTAGGAAGGCCACCATTGCATGCAGACTATGTAGGTGATTCAATACCTTACTACACTTTACTGGGGAATTTAAACCCTTTACGTTCCAGCTGACAATAGAGAGATCACCTCCCTGGGTGATAGAACCACTAACTGCTGTCATACTATGTTAGATGGGTAAATGATGCAAGATAAAAGAGTAGATACGGAAAACAGGGTGAATAAGAGCAGGTAGTAAGACCATGGGGGGGTAAACGGCCAAAAAAGGAGAACAAAAAAGAGACAAATAATAATAAAATAATAATAATAGTTAGCACATTCAGAAGCCAGATACAGCTTCCCAAACAAGCTGCAGTTATGAACGTTGTATCTTCCAGAACTTCAAGAAGCTAATGCTTCAACGAGAACATGCAATGTTAATTAACATTAAGAGTAATAACTGAGTACTAAACATTTGTTAAGGTTCAGATATCCGCTTACATAGAACGGCAAATGGATATAAAAATCACATAGCCCAAGTGAGTAAGCAATGGTGAATTTAAAAGGGGAAGTCAGTCCATAAACAGACAAGATAAAGAGTCAACATTCCCCGTTCTTGTAAAATAATAAAAGAAAAGGGCCTTGTATGACAGCAAGCTCACACTTGCCTACCTTCAAATATGGGTGTGTGTCATTATTGTCACGGTTAGTCCATTTCTACATGGCCATTGGATGCGACGTCGACATTCGGCTCAGCTGTTTTTTCTTGATTCAACCCATGCAGACGGATGAAGTGCTCAGCTTCAGCGGGTGTTTCGAATTTGTGCTGCTTGCCGTCCAGTAGAGTAATTCTCAGGTGGCCGGGGTAACCGCATCCATAGTCCTTGACCGCAGGATTCCCACGAAGCTTGCGTTTGACGTCAGCAAATTCCTCGCGTTTCTTAAGTTGGGCATTCGTGAGGTCGGGGAAAAAATGCACCCGTTTGCCATCGTACTGAAGTGAATCACCCATCTCTCTGGCTTTACGAAGTAGGACGGCCCTGTCTCTCTGATACAGCAGTCGTATTATCATTGCCCGAGGTGCCTCGCTCTGCTGCCTGCGGAGGGCTCGGTGAGCACGATCGATGGCTGGTTCAAAGCTAAGATCCAGAGTGTCGTGCAACCATTTAGCTAGCCAGCCAGCTGCATACGATCCCTCAGCACCCTCCTTCAGTCCGATAACTCTGATATTATTCCGTCTTGATCGGCTTTCCATTTCCTCGCATTTAGTTTTCAAGAACGACACCTCGCTGGTCAGAGTGGCGACGGTATTGTGTAAATCGCGTATAGAATCTCCACAAAACACAGCACTGTTCTCCACTTCGGCTAGCCTATTAGCATGAGAGTCCGCTGTATTTTGCAAAGCACTGGTAGTGGAGGTCAATTCCTCACGTACAGACGATATTTCAGTTCGCAACGAACCAACAACTGACTCAATTTTCCCAAAAATATCAGCCTTCAGTATATTCAGCTGGTCAGTAAGAGTAGTAATGTTCAAAGGAGCCGTCTGCTCGTCGTGTGAGCCATGTCCAGTGTCTTCAGCGCTGGCAGCCAGCGGCCTAGATGGCCTCGGCATGGTGTAGACAAAAAGAAGCCGAACGTCGCAAAAACACGGTTAAACAGCCGGTGGTTAGAAAAATAATGCACACAAGATAAACACTGAATACAAAAGCAGGCTTTTGAGCGTGTACTCAACAGTAAAATAACTATTTACATCGCATTTCCCAGGAGCTCGCTTAACCACGTCTACTCGGCTCCATTACCCGGAAGTCCCTCTCGCCTATCCTTCTGATGACTACTGTATTTGCAAATAAGAGATACAGATAACAGATAGTAAAATAACTTTGTTTAATATTTATGAAAATCTTTTCATCATTTTTACTACACCTTTTCAGGTATTAAAAATAACCTTATTCTCAGGTTAAATCAATAATCACTGACTATTGTTAAGTAATGTAAATGTGATTTTTAAGATTTTTTTTTAATGTTTGTCATTTTAAAACAATGCTGGTCTAAATGTGATATTTGTTTGTTTGGCTAAACAGGTCAGTGGAGATGGATGGGGAGTGGGAAGCTCCTCTTGTTGCTAATCCTGCCTGTGTCCATGCTGTAGGCTGTGGGCCATGGAAGCCTCCCATGGTGCCCAACCCAGCATTTAAGGGGAAATGGAAACCACCTATGATCGACAACCCAAATTATCAGGTAGACCTGTGTTGCAAGTGCTCTCCAGTGTATAGAACCTTAATAGTAGGCAATAATAGGCTGACACTCAGGCTTAACTGTATCTCTTATGTTTTTGTACTTTCAAATGACCCATTTAAAGTAAAACAGTACTCAAAATGAAATGTCATTTTCTCATCTCAATTTTGCTAATAAACCTGGTTTTTAAAATTATAGCTATACTGTATTACACAGGCCATATTATTGGGTCATTCTGATATGAGAGTAACAAAGTGAACAATTCTGAGACAATATAGGAAAAAAGTTCCAGTTCATGTTGCACATGTTGAAAGTTTCAGTTCCTTTCACATAACCTGTTATTAGCAGTCACATGTGCACACACATGGTGAAAACTGCAGTCTTTCTATAACTGCAATGTCTTACAGTACAAAGTCAAAATATATTATGATTGTAAATTTGTAATAGATATATGCACTGGAACTATATTAAAAAACAAAAAGCGCCTGAATATTTATTTCCCCATATGCTAAATATTACAAACTGCATGTTTAACCTATTGTAACAGTTTAACAGCTCAGGAAAAGAGGAATGTGAAGACATGCTTGACAATTCAAGGCGCATTTTTATTTTAATCTAATTTCACTTTCCAGTGATTTTAGTTCCTTTTCCTTTTCACACACATGAACATAAAAACACATGGCACTGGGCAGCTCAGCTCTCTCTCTGATTACCAGCTTCTCTCTGAAAGGACACAGAAAAACACACAAAAGTAAATTGCCAGTAATCAAACATGGGTGAACCTAATCATGTGTTACCTATCAGTTCTATCTGACTCCTTGTTGCCCACAGCTGATGCTCAACCATGCCCCTGCTGCCACATACCCCCACCGTCCGACTCAGGGTGGGGAGCCATCCTGTTGACAGCTGACTCCTCCCAGGTGGGAGAAGTAATCTTCCACCACCTTCTGTGCCCCTTGCCTGTTGACCACCTCAAACTTACAGGGCTGATGAGCTAGATACCTATGAGTGATCCACATGTTGGCATCCTTCATGCGGTGGAGCCACTGGAATGGGGTGTGGTCAGACCAGAGAGTGAAAGGGTGTACCAGCAGGTAATATCGGAGAATGAGAACTGCCCATTTGATGTCAAGGCACTTCTTCTTGATCGTGCTGTATTTCGTCTCTCACACCAAGAACTTGCAGCTGATGTACAGCATAGGGTGCTCTTTCCCCTCCACCACATGGGACAAAACAGCCCCCAGCCTCCTGTCTAATGCATCAATCTTCAAGATAAATGGGAGAGAAAAGTCAGGAGATTGCAACAGCGGGCCCCCACACAAAACTGCTTTAACCTGTACCAAAGCCCGTTCACATGGCTCCATCCACCGGAGCGGATCTGGTGCCCCCTTTTTAATGAGGTCAGTCAGGGGACTGGTGATGTCCAAAAGATTTGGTACAAACCTCTGGTAATAGCCAGTAAGCCCCAGGAATTGCCTCTCAATGTTTATGGTTTTGAGTCTGGGGCAAGCCGCAATTGCTGCAGTCTTGTGAATTTGGGGGCGTACCTGCCCATGACCCAAGTGGAAGCCCAGATACCATACTTCCACCCACCCAAGTGCGCACTTCCTTGGGTTTGCTGTGAGTCCTGCACATCTCAGCAATCTCAGGACAGCCCTTAGATGCTGCTGCCAATTATGACGATAAGTAATGATGATATTATTTATAGTAACAAATATAAATAATAACATAATAATATAGTTTATTTATTAGTGACATGGGTGCTGTGTGAGATAGCTGCCTCTCCAGTAGCTCTGTATTTTTTAGCTCATTAAAC
>JAPEIY010000027.1:22833686-22846313 GCA_026122135.1 Cathorops aguadulce | reverse complement strand
GAGAGATGAGACTGAGATGGTATGGGCACATCCTGAGAAGAGATGCAGAGCATGTGGGAAGGAGAATGTTGAGGATGAAGCTGCCAGGCCAATGAAAACGAGGAAGGGCAAAGAGGAGATACATGGATGTGGTGAGAGAGGACATTAAAGTGGCAGGTGTGGTAGACAAGGATGCAGAAGACAGGGAGCAATGGAGATGAAAGATCCGCTGTGGCGACACCTAATCGGGAGCAGCCAAAAGATGATGTAATTTATATCTAATATTTTTATTTATTATTGGATTTTTTTTTACCCATTTTGTCATTTGCCATTTCCCAAAGACTAGCCAGCTCTCCCCTGTTACACAACAGCTAACAACCTGTAAGGGTGAAGGCTAACATATTCTTTAATAATTAATATTAATGAATAACTTCAAGTTAATGAACTTTGCATCTACTCATTTTATAATTAGATTCGACTGTATGCAGCTTTGATGAATAAAGTTGTGTGTTTGTGTGTAATGAGCTGAGATCATAAATGTTCTTATTGTCATACAAATTTTCAAGAATTAGCCAGTTCTGCTAACGCCTAAATGCTCGGTTCAACAGGCACAAGTGAAAGCATTCAGAGAACGGCAAGGAGAGGCCATGGAATAATCCAGACCAAGAGGATTGTTATATGAGCTACATATGATGCTGGACTGATATTTGCAGAAAGCCAAAGAAACCACTCAGCTTTAATCTCTGTTTGCCAACAAACTATTCTGTACAGCTTATATATATATATATAATCTCATTATCTCTAGCCGCTTTAATTTTTTTCCTTCCATAAAGATATTGTGTTGTTTAATTTCACTCAGGAATCTCTCAGTTCCTATGGAAATGTTTTAAATAATTCATTCTGGACTGCTGATTGATGCTTTGCAGTATTTGTGCTTATGAATTGTACCTGAATTTGAGGATTTGTACACTAAAAGTCAACCTCTGTCAGTGCTGTTCAGCTTCTGACAACATGCTCTTATAAATAAAATATGGCATTGCAAACACTGGCAATATCAGTGTGATAAATCAGCATTTATTGCAGCATATTTGACAATATGTAGGTACAATATAAAAGCCTTGTTACTAACAATCTTTTACAAGGAATGAAAATGTACACAATGATAAAAGTAAATACATCAGATATATGTAAATAGTATAGAATGGTTTAACAATGAAGACAAATATCAGGTTAAGGCAGACTAGTATTAGTAGTTCATCAGTGCTGAGATGGAAACTGAGTAGATAATGTGTGGAATAAATATACAGGTGTATTTTCCTTATTAAGTTTGAAAAATGAAAGAATAAACAAATGAAATTGTTTAGCCTACATACTGAAAAACTATATTAAATGCAGTATACATCACAAGCACCCTGTGCTCTGTCTGTTGATGCAGAAATGCAAAAGCACATTTCCACCTTTTTGCATGCAGTGAAATTTTAGTTTAATTTTTTTGTTTGGGCATAAACCAGCTGATCACATGATACCATCAAGTCACAGGGATCAGCACAATGTTGGTTGGGTCACTGCCACTTTTTTTTTTTCTCTCACCCATGATTCAAAATCAGGTGATCACAGGCAGTCCTGATGGCATGTGATTTTGAAAAGACTGTAGCTGATGACTGGGACAACATCAGCTAGTTAACTATTTTCTTTTCCATGGGAAAGAAGAAAAGAGGTGAAAGTAGTGTTGTAGTACTTGAAACTTGTGTCAAGACCACGTTTTGAAGGTCTGTCTCATCTTGGAATTGACTGCATTTTTACTTGGTCTTCTCTCAGTTTTGGACCTAAAGGACTCGGGATTTTATTTCAAGACTGGTCAAGACTACAACTGTGGGAATTTCACTAAATTTCCTGTGCATTGTTTGAGTTATTTGTTAACATCATTACTGTGATTGGATGTAAAATTTCCTGTTTCAAATGCAACCAATAAAGTGGTTCACTGCTAATTCGAAATTTTCATTACTGTTCATGGCTGTCACCACTCCCCGCCCCCCTTTCACACCCACTGGTCTGGTCCTGGTCTTGACTTGGTCTCAACCCCTCAAAGTCTTGGTCTTGTTTTGGTCTCAATACACTCTGGTCTTGGTCATGACTTAGTCTTGATTTTGGTAGACTTGACTACAACACTAGGTGAAAGTTCAATGTGTGAACTATGAAATAACTAGAAAAGCACTCGGAGAGTGCAGACCTCCGCCAAGAACCCTTTAAAAAAATTCGGGATCCAGAAGGTGATCCGGATCACTGCCAAAATTTAATGGATTGTTACTTGTGCCCAGTCCCACCTCTGGAAAATTTTTCAGAGCAATCTGTTCAGAACTTTTCCCGTAGTGTTGCTAACAGACAAACAAACAAACCAACGCTACCGAAAACATAACCTCCTTGGCGGAGGTAAAAAGCAGCTCCGCCATTTTTATCTGACCAAACAGACTATAGTCCCACCCTTTTTTTTTCTTTTTGTCTCACAACAGAGAACTTCATGAATTCACAGGTCAAAGTTCACCTAGATAAAGTTGACATGAACAAAAGTAACTGCTACAAAAAGCAAATGAGCCTTTTCCATCCCACTTCATTTCCTGTTCAGTCACTTGATTTTTCTGCTGGGTCAATTCTGCTCAGTCTACTGCACAAGCAAAAAAAAAAAGGTGTCTCCCATATGGGCATAACAAGGAAATCATAAATGCTATGGCTAAAACAGAGATGCTAGTATCTCTCTGCAAAAATTTAAATAATTAAATCAATCCAAGTATTAAAACAATGCATTTTCCATTTGAAATGAGATGATGCAATGGATGTTGCAGTGGAATAATCTGTATGTGTGTCGTGAACATGTACAGAAGCTATACCCACAGGAAAATGTAGCAGGACAAGAGGTAATATAAGCATGATTCATTGTCTTTCTTCACTACCATCACTATGGCTAGAGGCAACTGTTCTATTATATACAGAAATAAGAATGTTCCATTATATATTATCAGTGATATTCATCTTTTCACTTAGGATGTGTCAGTGGTATTTTACTCCAAATCAGTGTAATAACCACCTTTGATTCTTTCACTGGATTCCCATGTTGAAAGAACTTGGAAAGAGGTACCTCGCTTAGATCCAGTAGTCTACACATTTCCTTTAGTCATAAGCAAATCAGTTACAATGCCATGTAGGTGAGATTGATGCAGATGATCACTGCAGTGAGTCATGTTCATTACAGATCTGTGCTATAACTTCCTAAAATACTATCATAATACTGCTTGTGCCATTGATCTCAGTGTTACAGATAGTGTTTTACACAGTGCGTTCTTTTATGAGTCATTTCTACAAGTAATATTAGTACAAGTAGATATCATTGGTGCTGTTCCACTAGTAACGCTTTGTTTTATAGACGCTCCTAAGCTTTGTCTAAAGTAAAGATTGACACCAAAAACTCATGGAGCTTTCCTCTCACTCCAGAGCAGTCTCAGTATTTCAGTCTCATCATGGGCCCCTAATGTCCTCTAAAGTAGAGCCAACCAGTAGTAATACTATATATAGACCTCCAGGATCCAGCCTGCATGGGCCACAAATGACTTAGATAGCTTACAACACTCAACCAGTCTGTGATTTAACCTGTAAATGTGTTCTTTATGATGGAAATCTTGATCAGAAAAGATTTGGTAACTCTGCTTAGTTGTCCTGGTCCAGGCTATAGCTTTGAAGTGGAAGTATGATGAGACTCAATGGTAATTTGAGTCCTCAGGAATTGATGGTGTGTTACTGAGGGCAAACCTGGTTGCTGCTTAGCCCAAGAAGCTTGGGTATCATTGAGTATTTAGGAGGAACTATACTTTTGACTAGACCGTGAGCTGGATCGATCTAGACCATTACCATGACTCGACCCTTTCCAGCGGACTCCTGAGCCCTGCTCAATGGCTGGAGAGTTCCTCTGGCACCAGCAACATAGGCATGACTAAGGGGTTAGAAGAAATAGACACAATTAGACCTTAATCAACTGCTCAGCCATGTCAAGTACAGTGCAAGGTTCAATTCCATACCTTGAAACAATTTTTGAACTTCTGACTGACAAAGTAGAGAGCCACAGGGTTGATGCATGAGTTGAGGGAGGCCATGTTGATGCCGATGTAGTCCATCACAAGAAGGAAGCTAGCAACAGGGTTAACAGGGAAAAGGTGGGTGAGAATTAAACAGGAAGTGAGCTGTGGGACTTCACTGAACTGTGCTGCAAGTGCAGCTTGTGGGAAGATTTGCTGATGGCACACTGTTTATCGAAAGTTGTTTCTGATAAGTATTAAGCTGTGCCATTCATGACTAAATTTGGGGTATAAGCTGGCAGAAGATCAACTAATAGAGAAAGTCAATACCTTAGGAGCTCACAGCGGTTGGTGTCATTCGGATTGTAGATAGTTTTTTTCAGGATGCGGCTAAGATGCAGGGGCAGCCAGCAGAGAGCAAAAACTACCACGAGGCAGAATACTGTTTTAGCCACTTCCCGTCGCTAAAGAAGAGGCAATACAAAAGTATAAAAGATCATATGAAAATATGACATGGGTGGTGAACTTCAGCGTTTCTGATTACATTCCTCAAAGGACTCAAAAGGTGCTAGTACCTGCTTCATATGATCATTGAGGGCAATGCGCATTCCTTTCTTCCTTTTCAACATCTCACATGACATAAGGGTATAGAAGACACCAGTGCAGGCCAGTGGTAAACAAAAGTAAAAGCCAAACAACCACCAGTCCTTTATATCCTGATAAAACTTTGGGGGAAGAAATTCAAAATGTTCAGGACATTTGAAAAATTTGGTAAAATGCACTCTCATTATTTCAGATTCTTTGTCTTGAATGTCAGAAATCAGATCTTCTGGTAAGTACAGCTATGAAGATAATTGCAGCTCCATTTAATATGGACAGAAAAAAGCTACTCTTAGAAGCTGTCTATGCATCAACTTGTGGTTAATGACAAAGTCTTATTTGTGATTGAATGCAGGGGGTATGTGGTAATACCTGCAGGAACTGTGTGGTCTGTATAGGATGAAGCAAGCACACCCGTAGTTTCTGGCCCCTGTAAAATGTCTCCATTATGTCAAATGCCAAAGCTTCAGGCACTGCTAAGATCACTGACAGTAGCCAGATGAGTGTTACTTGCACAGCTTTCCATAATGGAATCCCCATTCCCTTCACACGGCTCCATGAGGTCACAGCATGATATCTGATCAGAGAGCAACATGTAGTTTAATGCAATTTGTTGCTATCTTTATTATTATTATTATTATTATTATTATTAATGTCTTATGTACATTGTGATGTTTCCATACACTTATAGAATTATAACTCTTGATACAGCTTCAGTTAATGTTCATATCAAACATCAGAATGATGAAAAAAATATGATCATAGTGACTTTGATTGTGGGATGGTTGTTAGTTTTGTTTGAACATGGTTGGTTTGAGTATTTCAGAAACTGCTGATCTACTGGGATTTTCATACACAACAGTCTCTGGAGTTTACACAGCATGATACAAAAAAATTTAAAGAATCTGATAAATGCCAGTTCTGTGGGCAGAAAGAATGTTAGTGAAAGAGGTCAGAGGAGAATGTCCACACTGGTTTGAGTAGGTAGCAAGGTGTTGGAAACACAAATAACCACTATTTACAAACATGGTGATCAGAAAAGCATCTCTGAGTGCACAACATGACAATCCTTGAGACAGATGGGCTACAGCAACAGAAGACAACATTGGGTTCCATTCCTATCAGCCAATCTGATGCTACAGTGGACACATGATTACCGAAAATGAGCAGTTGAAGACTGGGGGAAAAAAAAAAACAGCTGATTTTTTTTTTTTTTCCCCCTACACATTTTAAACTAGACACATTCAACTGTCTGATTTTGATGAACTGTTTGGAGACTCTTGTGTGTGAAAATCCTAGATCAGCAGTTTCTGAAATACTCAAACCAGACCATCTGGCACCAACAACCATGCAACATTCAGTATCACTGAGATCACATTTCCCCCATTCTGATATTTGATGTGAACATTAACCAAAACTGTTGACTTGTATCTGTATGATTTTATGGATTGCACTGCTGCCACATGATTGAAAAGTTGCATGAATGAATATGTGAATGCTTAAGCTTGATACATGATTTGAAGGTCCCAAGTTGTGAGCCTTAAATCTGAGTTGTTGCCCTTTGCTTCTCTTCATCTTTACTATATTGTATTTCTGTTTGAACACCTATGTTTAGGAATTTATATTTTAGGTACACATCTGACTTTTGCTTTCGATAAATATCACAAAATAACGTAATACTGCTAGCCTTTATGTACAGTTGTATGGGTCCTTTTTTACTAACCTGTCAATGCTGAGGGCGCACAAGCTAAGAACTGTGATGCCCACTGAGGCTTTCTGGATGAATGGCATGAGCTTGCAGATATACACACCAAATGGCCAGTCTTCTGCCAGCAACTGGAAAGAAAAATACTGTTCTGTTTTTCTTCAAAGACCAGTATAAGAAAATTGGCCAGTAACATGGGCATTTGACCTCAGACAGTTACACAGCTACATTTTATATATATATATATATATATATATATACTGTATATATAAAATATAATTTCTTGATTTACTTAAAAATATGAAATCATTGTATCTTGCAAATAAAGTTTACACTTAAATTCTTGTAATAAGCCTTTCTACAGTTTTCTTAGTATGGGGATAAGCACTTGCTTCATCTTTCTTTTAAATTAGTTGTTTTTTCCAGATCTTCGACATGATTCAATTGTTGTCTTAACAATGAGTGGTATGTGTATTAAACCACAGAGTGTGATGTGTAATTTCCTATTACATGAATAATATGAATTGCATGAACTTTATTATTTATTTAAATTGTATTCAAATATTCTTGCTTTCTATGTGCAAATAGCTAAGCTTGATTTGTAAGGATACACTGGGGTACAACCTGTGTGTAATAACTATTCTCAAACTATAAAACATTTTTCTTAGAGAGGTAATTAGATGTTTATACAATAATGTTGAATGCTGTTGAATTCTTATTGGTCAGAAGGTTTAATTAGATTTCTATAACAGCAGACTATGACAGTAGTTTTTATATATTAATGCACTCATTCTAATATGTTATTATTTCTAATGTAACAGCTCGCCCACAAGGACTTGGATGGTGAACATAGGATATAATTTATACTAAGTAATAAACAGGATTTTAAAGTGTAAGTGAAAACACACTGAAAAAAGTGAAACAAAGCTGTTGTTCATTTAATGTATTTGTTTTCATACCAGTGAATAAAAAAAAAAATACTTTGCTCAATTAAACTAAATTTTCGTATTTATGTTTATGGTTTAATCAAATATTTTTTTTTTACTTTACTATAATGTAAACTGACAGCGAGGCACCAAACAGATTTTAGGTGTGATCGATTACCTCAATTTTTTTTTTATTTAAGTCAATGTTTAATTTTTTCAGTGCAGGAACTGACTTGTTTCTTGGATATTCCATATAATTATATCCACATTTACTGGATATGAGCAATCATGTGCTCTTATTGGCTACTCTACTACTAGGCTATTAACTCATATACCATGAGTAGACAAAAACAAAATGGTGGAGCATGTTGCTGAACCAACCGAGGACGAAATAAAATTCTACTCGAAAACAAAACCCCAAAAAACACAAAAAAAGCAACAAAATATGGAATGAAAATATTTGATGGTAAGAAGGTATCTTTTTAATTTTTCAAGAATTACGTGGCTTGAATAAAACAGTTATTCCACTCAATCTTGTCATACATGGCTTATAGCCAACTCAGCACTATGTGCCTCATGGGCTGTCAGCTCATATATGACTCAATTTTGTGGAATAACTGTTAAATATGTAATTATCCATCCATCCATTATCTGCTTATCCATCAAGGTCATGGGGGATGCTGGAGCCAATCCCAGCTGACTTTAGATGAGACGTGTGAGACGCCCAGGGCAGGTGATATGGAACTATAAATAGATGAAAAGGATGATCTATTGTTCTTCAATCTAAGATCAAAATGTGCAATCCCTGTAATAACAAAATAAAACATTTTAGGGCAAGCTGTTCTAGGAAAATACTCGGGTGGTAACGGATTACATCACCATATCATTCATTATTATCTTATAACAGTCTGTCCTGTTGTCTTTTATTCATTATAAATTATATTTTACTTATCACCAAGTTTAAATATATATTTGGTAGTTCAGGTTTTAAATATGCTCCCATTTCCTATTAAAGCACATTACTTGGCTGAGCTCTAAGTTCAACTGCTGTCCAAGTTTCCTATACACAATGAACTAATTTATCATTCCAGAAGTAAAACTATTAGTATGAGAGCTGTACCTATTTGTGTCCACCCAAAATTTACAATGTAAACTGCCTTAGAATAAATTGTACCCTTATATCCAACTCTTTATGTACAACTATTTATATAACTGACTCTTTTTCACAAAGGCTGTGGCATATCTTAACTTGCTTTCGTTTTATCTTGACCTTGTCACATAAGACTGCAATTCATATTTACATACTGGACGCCACTAATATAAGGGTGCCATGACTTTTTTTTTTCTTACAGCACTTGCAACACGTGTATCCTACCTTAAACACGTTGATAGGGATGGCAATGAGGATGTAGAGAAGATCTCCTAAAGCTAAGCTGCCAATAAGCACATTTGGCCCATTCCTCATGCACTTGTTCTTGTAGATGATACGCAACAGTGTTGAGTTTCCAATGATGCCCACCACAAAAATCAAGCAGGATATGATGGTATTGATGTACTTAAACGTGTGCTTGATCTCACTAGGTCTGATGCACATAGGTGGGAATGGGATGCGGGGTGAGTTCCTTGACCCAGACTGCTCTACATTGGAGCCATTCCAGGCTGTGGTCTCTACCTCCTGATTGGGAACAACTTGGGTTGAATCACGAGTGAAACGGGAAGCCCAACAGCAGCCTATCAGGAGCAGAATCACCAGCCACACTGACTTCATCCTCTGCATTCTGTTGAAACACTGATAGAGATGTGGATGAGCGTTTATGAGGTTCCTTGGGAACCTTGTGATGTACCTGTGCCAAAAAAACATTGTGTTAGATAATCCATTAGAACAGTTATTGAGCTTACACATGTACTGAAGTATACATAAGACACAAGACAATATTTTTGCTGAGAGAAGTCATGAAGTGGTGAAAAGAGTGTTTGCCTGAGGAGCAATGGAATGCATTTCAGCTGGATCTCTCTGAGTCGTAGTACATCCTACCTTACACATTGAAAAATGAAAACATGCAACAGATCTGTTTTCTGAAAAAAAAAAAGGTATTTTAATCTTATCAGAATGGACCACCACATTTCACATTGTCCTTCACTTTTATATCTTATCTGTAAACATACACACAGCAGACAGTTTCTAAACAAGATAATAGAGTCATGCCATTTAGTTTAGAGTAATATCCAGACTTCTCCAATGCTTCTGTTTTTTGATGACTGAGAATCATATTTTTTTTCTTTGCCATTTGCTTGTAAACAAAAATATCCAAAGCCCTATGAAGTGGCCATAGTGTGACAATTTTCCATACTCTGCCCATTCATTTCCCATAAAAGTTCCCCCTCCAGCCACTACATATTATTATATTAGTTGCTGAGAGCTGGGGTGAGACTACAAACAGAAAGATCCTTTCTCTTTCTTGTCTTTGGGGCATTAGAAGTCATGTGCATCCCCTTAGTATGAATAGGTTGATTGATCAAGCACTGAAGCATATGTGAGACAACTTGAAAACTGGCAAGCCAAATTAGTAATTGTGGAATAATGCTGAAAATAAGGCAATTGTAAGAATTTGGATGTGCCTGTGGTATCATCATGATATGACATTGTGTAATTAATGTAACATGTTATTTATAAAGTATTTAACCAAAAAGCATGCACTGTGCTTCACAGTATCAAAGAATTCATACAAAAATTGATTAACAATGAAATTAAGAATTGATGAAGAATAAAATCATCATGCAATGAAAAAAAATAAGAAAATGAAGGTCCAATGGAAGGCACTGTACTTACCTCTAGCCATATAAAAATTCAAGCTGGTTATCTTTAAAACTATGGTAAGTGTTGCCAATGAACATTAAACAGTTACTAATTTCATAACCAGACAAAAACAGAAACATAACACAATATAAAGGAGTCAGTGTAATTGCCCCACAATGGCACTGAGTATAAAGCTCAGCAACCGAGGTGGAGGGCAAGGGGCATAACCTTAAGCAGATATTAAACACATTTGCATGGACCCCAAAATTCAAGCTGTTTCGGGGGAAAAAATAGAGTACAGCAGCTGCATTGCTCACATGCACCATTTCATCAAGTCATCTAGTTCCCTCAGGGCAATAGTGGGTTTTTAAATCCTTCTTTTGTATCACCAAATATGAAGTTTCAGAGACAGTGTGTTGACACATTTCTAGAACAGTCTAGTGAGAGTAATTGCTAAAAAAAAATGCATCAATCTTGCAATAGATCAAAACAAGCAAAGATGGATCTCATTTATTCAAATTGTAGAAATGAAATATTCCCCTTCGTTTCTCATAATGGATAATTATTTTGTAAAAGTTTAATAACTGAATTATAGACTCTTCTTGTGTTTCTTATAGAAGTGCTTCACAAAGTGGGATTTATGAAACATAGACAAGGAGGGTTTTTTTCCCCTTGTTTTTCAGTGCTGGAAATCACAACCTACCATTATTATTATTAATATTAATAAAAACTAGGTTATTACATATGTTACTAAGTTGATATAGTTATTGGCCAGTCTGACTTGTTGAATAGTTACTATGTGCTATGTTCATACCTTAAATCTGTAATGAGGGGGTCCCTGGAATATATTTTGAATGTATTTTACAGTTATAGTATCTCAGGCTATAGTATTTCTTCTTCTTCTTCTTCATATCTTTGACAAGGTTTGTCTTGTAGGCTATGCCTCCTTTTAAAATGAGTAATAATGCATATTATTCATTAAAAAGCATTTTCTCAAATTCTCTTCTAAAATGTATCCCTAATGATCTGTTTACTGTTCAAATAAGATAAAGGAGTATTACTTGAACAGTAGGTCGAAACAGTAAGCTTGCAAAAATTGAAGATGGTAATTTGCAGAAGATGCTCTAATTGCTTTCCCAAAAGAAACTTAGGAAGTGAGAATAACTCGTGTGTAATGTGAATAGTGGGTTCGTGTGTGCGCGCGCGCGTGTGTGGTGGGGGGCATCGCAATAAAAACATGAAACAATCAGAGTCTAAATAACCAACCTGTCTAAATTCTAATGTTGTTCTAACAGTCTATAGAATATAAATCATGCAAAATGTTGAACGAGTCATAAAGGTCTAGAACGAACCTGATCCCTGTTACATTTCATACGAGTGCAAAAACTTGAGAACTTTTCTCTGTGTACTGTCCTTGTTTTGTTGTTGTTGCTGTATTTATTCTATCAGTCTCAAATAAAAATCAGTTATGAACGTATGAACACAGATTTGCGAATCTTACCTTTACTTGAAGTCAACTTCTGAGCTCTGCTCCTGAAGCGGTGTGCTCCTCTGTGTATAAAAAAACCCCAAACTGTTCGCGTTTGATTAATATTTCACTGATCAGCCGCTGCGTTTCCTCTCTTATCGCACATCACTTCAACCGAGTGTTACTGACGCGCACTGATGCGTCAGTAACACAAATCACTCTGTGAGTGTGGCGGTGGCTGTGTGTGTGAAAGAGAGAGAGAGAGTGTGCGTGTGTTAGCGCTGGAGTTATGCGCTCAGTCCATGTGAAGATCCGAGGAACTTCATTTCCCCCTCAAACGCGATCACGGAGATGCTCACATTTTTTTTTTTTTTTGCTCAAATCAGTTCCAGAGTAAAAGATAATCTGATGACAGGGCAGATTTCATTTTTGTAAACAATCGAACAAATATAGCCTATGGCTTATCCATATAGATCTATTCAAGACATTAGAGTTTGTTATTCCTACACTTTCCACTTATTCAGATGGATTGAACTATATAATAACCAATAACTTTGACACTAGTTAAAAGTAATCACCACTATTGTCATGACATTAAAACAACAACAACAAAATAATAATAATAATAATAATAATAATAATAATAATAATAATAATAATAATAATAATAATCGGGTTCCTTGGATATCCAGTTGAAATTGGAAATTTAGGTTAGGTTGAAGTTATTAATTTTTTTTTTTAACCACTTCAGAGATTTCATATAAGCAAACTATAGTTTTGGTAAGTTGTTTAGGACATCTACTTTGTGCATGGCATAAGTAATTTTTCCAACAACTGTTTACAGACAGATTATTTCACTTTTAATTGACATTACAGACGTTTAGATACACTAAACTGTGCCTTTAAAAAGCTTGGAAAAGTCAAGCCTTTGGGCAATTACCCAATTCACTTCTGCTAGGCCAGTTGGCTAATTGGAGTCAATTGGAGGAGAAACTTGTGGGTGCATTTTTAGGTCTACCTTCAAACTCACTGCCTCTTTGCTTGACATCATGGGGAAAATCAGGGCCGGCCCAAGCCGTTATGAGGCC
>JAPEIY010000027.1:22476312-22487359 GCA_026122135.1 Cathorops aguadulce | reverse complement strand
TTTAGCCCCTGAAGAGTGAAGCGATTCACGAAACAGGCTTGTCGGGAACATGTAGTTGCGTCCTTTTCTCTTTATATATATATATATATATATATATATACACTGTATATATAGATAGAGAGAGAGAGAGAGAGAGTCAGCCCTGCATGCCGAGTGGACTACAGCATGTGTGCCGTGAAAAAGGCACACCTGTTTTCTATCAGTGAACAATGTTGGGCTATTTAAGGACTGTGCTGAGGGTAATGCTACGTGAAGTATTATGCCATGTCTAGTGTGCAGTACCAAGCCTTGTTTCCCATCCTTGTGATTTTCCTGGTTTCTCGACTCCTGTTCTCGTTCCTAGTTCTCATCCTCATTTTGCCTCCAATATCCTGTTCGCACCTCTATTGACCTCTTGCGTGTTATCCTGTTTATGACCTTGCCTGCTGATTCGGATTGTGTGCCGTTGTGTGTGTTTCATGCACTTTATGCTTAAATTGCACTGTATGATATTAAACATTTCTGCACTTACAGCCACCTCTCTCATGCACTCTGACAGAATACTTCACCATACTATGGATGCAGCAAATCTGTTTCAATATGCGATTCCACACCACTTCAGGGTTTCCCTGTCCTTCTTGCTAACCACATATTTCTGCCAATGTTCAGATGCTGACCCTCCTACATCCTATGAAGGAGATTATCACCCGGCTGGGTTCCGCATCCAGTGTGAGGTTCTTTACAAAGACTTTCTAGAGCCCAAGCCACCCAAACCCATCTGGGTTAGCCTCATCATCACGTTCACTGTTTGATGAGCATACAGATGGGTGGACTATCTAATTAGGGTGGAACACCCATGCCTTGGTCACTCTCAGACTTTCTTTGCCATGCTTGAGTTAATATATGATTCACTAGTTAAGGAAGAACCTCTTGAAAATCTTTGGGGAGGGGCAATCAGGCCAGTGGTTGATGCAGCAGAGGAGGCTGTTGCTCTAGAGCACCTCCTAAGGACAACCACTCCTGAGGCCAACTTAGCTGAGGAGACCGTTGCCCCAGAGCTCCCCCCAGTGGTTGATATAGAGACAGCAGAGGAGGCTGCCTCATTTGAGCTGGTTCCTCAGCCAGTGCCAGCAGCTGTTCTTGTTCCTGCAGCTGTTCCAGTGTCAGAGTCAGTGCCAGCACCTGCTCCCAAGCCAGAGGCAGAGCCATAGTCAGCACCAGCGCCTTCTCCCGAGCCAGAGGCAGAGCCAGAGTCAGTGCCAGCTCCTGAGCCAGAGGTGGAGCCAGAGCCAGCGTCCACTCCCTTACCAGAGCCAGCATCCGATCCCATGCCAGAGCCTGCACCACAGCCAGCATCAGAGCCTGCTCCAGAGCCTGTTCTGCAGCCAGCATCAGTGCCCACTCCAGAGCCTGTGCCACAGCCAGCATCAGAACCCACTCCAGAGTCCTTGCCACAGCCAACACCACAGCCCACTCCTGTGCCAGTGCCTGCTCCAGATCCAGTGCCTGCTCCAGAGCCCTCTACAGAGCCAGGTCCTGCTCCAGAGCCCTCTACAACACCTGAGCCCAGTCCAGAGCCCTTTACAACACCTGAGCTCAGTCCAGAGCCCTCTATGGAGCCTGAGCCCAGTCCAGAGCCCTCTGTGGAGCTTGAGCCCAGTCCAGAGCCCTCTACAGAGCCTGAGCCAGAGCCAGCTCCAGAGCCCAGTCCAGAGTCCTTGTCATCTTCAGAACCAGAGCCCAAGTCCTCATTGTCCACAGAGCCTGAGTCAAGTCCCAAGGTCAAGCCTACTTCCAGCCAAAATCCCAAGTTGTATCCAGAGCCTGAGACCAAACCCCCACCGGGGCCAAGTATTATGGATTTTTGCTCCTGGAGGAAGCTCTTTGGGAGGGGGTTCTGTCAGCCCTGCATGCCTTGGTGCGTGCATCTGAAGGCACACCTCAGGCTGCGCACATGCTCATTGGGCTACAGCTTGCACACCATGAAGAAGGCACACCTGTTTTCTATCAGTGAACTATGTTGGGCTATTTAAGGACTGTGCCAAGGGTAATGCTATGCGAAGTATTACGCCATGTCTAGTGTGCAGTACTGAGACTTGTTTCCCATCTTTGTGATTTTCTTGGTTTCTTGATGTAGTATCTGACCAGGTGGGTGGAGCACAGAAGCATGGCAGGCCAGAACTGAGTTCTCAAAACTCTTTTATTTTCCACTTTTCAGCACTACACATTCACTCGTACACACACAAGTGTTCAGGTTGGGGGGAGAGTTCCCTTCCTCTGCTCTCCCTCTCCTCTTTTTAGGGCGCAGTCACTGGGGAAGACATGCAAGCACAGGTTAATTCCCATCAGGTGCAGTGATTCTACCACTTGCCTTCTCTGACTCCATCCTCCATTCACAGACTGACACTTGACCACGCCCCCACTGCCACACTCAACTCCTTTTCTTATTCCTAGTTCTCGTCCTCGTTTTGCCTCCAATATCCTGTTCGCACATCGATTGACCTCTTGCCTGTTATCCTGTTTATGACCTTGCCTGCTGATTCAGACTGTTTGCCATTGTGTGTGTGTGGCAGCGGGGGCATGGCCGAGCATCAGTCTGTGAATGGAAGGTGGAGTCAGGGAAGGTGAGTGGTCATGTCACTACACCTGTTATCAATTAATGTGTGTTTGTGTGTCTCCTTCAGTGACTGCACTGATAAAAGGAGGGTGAGAAGGGGAAGACTGCGCCAAGGGCTTGCTACTAGCCTGTGTGTGTATGTGTATGCCTGAGAGAGAGTGTGTCTAAGGAGTGTGCTGTGAGGCAGCAATAAAAGAGAATCAAATTGCAAACAACTGTCTGCTGTGCTTCTGTGCTCCACCCACACCAGAGTCTCACTACAGTGGTGCTGAAACCCAGGAGAGTGCAGAAGAAAACAGCTCCATGGAGTCCTTGCCATTTATGGAGCTGATCCATGCCCTCGCCACAGCCCAGGAGAACCAGCACCAAGCACTGGTCACCCTCCAGAAGGAGCAGGAACAACGGTTTGAAGCCTTGGTCCTGGCCCAACAGGAGGACCGCCAGGCATTCTGGCACCTGCTCGCGTTGGCGGGGCCCACGACCACCACCAGAGCAGACCCTCCCCACCTCACCCTAACGAAGATGGGTCCGCATGATGACCCAGAAGCCTTCCTTGCGCTCTTTGAGCAAGCAGCAGAGGCGTGAGGTTGGCTGGTGGATCTCAGCGTGGCATGCCTCCTTCCCCTGCTGACAGACAAGGCGCAACTGGCCATGCTGCAGCTCCCTGCTGACAGCTGGCTCGTGTACATGGACCTTCAAAGAGCCATCTTCCACATTTCAACCACTCCCCAGAGCTACAATGGCAGCACTTCTGCTTGCTGCACTTGGAGGAGGTTGGCCGGCCATTTGTGTTCGGGCAGCAACTCTGGGATGCCTGCTGGCAGTGGCTGAGAGCAGATGGCTGCGACACTGAGGGAGTGATTGACCTGTGACACTGGACCAATACGTCACACGACTTCCAGAAGGAATGGCGGAGTGGGTCAACATACAGCATTGCTGGATCAGGCAATCGAGTTGGCAGAGGACCACATGGTGGCAGTTCTGATGGTAGGATGGCGTGTCTCCTTTTCCCCTCTCTCTTTTCCCTTTGTTTCCTGTCCTCACCCCATTCCCCCACTGTGGAGGCAGGGGCCGGCTCCCCCCCAGCCAGCCTGGCACACCCATTGTGTCCTCCCATTTCCCCCTTCCTTGTCTGTGTCTCCTCCCCCTCAGGTGAGTGATGCCCGTAACACCAGTGCAGAGGGAGAGCCTGGGCTGGTGTGCTGGTGCTGCGGGGAGCCGGGACATCTCCAACATCAATGCTCCGCAATGGAGGTGGGCTCGGTGGTCCAGGTCCCTGATGCACCAGAAACTGCCCTTGATCGGGCTGGAGTGAATCGAATACTGGTAAGTGTCCAAGGGGATAGGTATCAGGCTTTGGTGGATTCCAGCTGTAACCAGACCTCAATCCACCAAAGCCTGGTGCACAGTGAGGCATTGGGGAGAACACGAATGGTGAAGATGTTGTGTGCGCATGGGAATGTTCACAACTACCCTTTGGTGTCTGTTCACATTCTATTTCAAGGGAAAAAATAAAGTGTAAAGGTGGTGGTTAACCCTCGTCTCACCCACTCACTAATTTTGGGGACTGATTGGCTGGGATTTAAGGAATTAATGACTCACATAGTGAAGAGTGGGTCCTGCCGTAATTCAGCTAGGGAAAGCCCCGGAGTAGCATTGGCAGGAGAAGCTGTCACAGAGATGTCTACATCAGCACCACATCAGGGTGATTTGTGGCATGAGGGAATCATCCTCTCTCAGAGATTCCCTTAGGGATTTCCAGTTAGAACAGTCACAAGACGGGACTCTGTGGCATGCATTTGACCAAGTGAGAGTAATTGATGGTCAAATTCTCCAGCCAAATGTGACACCAGCCTTCCCCTACTTTGCTATTATTAACAATAGGTTATACCAAGTGATGCAGGACACTCAAACTGACGAAAAGATAACACAGCTATTAATTCCAAAGTGCCACCAGGAACTCATATTCCAACACTTTAATCCCATGGCTGGACACTTGGGGCAGGATAAAACACTAGCCCGAATAATGGTCTGGCTCTATTGGCCAGGGATTCGTGGGGATGTCCATCTGTGGTGTGCGGCGTGCCGCGACTGCCAATTAGTAAATCCCGTGGCCACTCCAAAAGCACCTTTGCGCCCTCTCCCTTAATCAAAACCCCTTTTGAAAGAATTGGGATGGATCTTGTCGGGCTATTAGATCAGTTAGCACCGGGATATCGCTTTATTTTAGTTCTGGTGGACTATGCAACAAGATACCCAGAAGCAGTGCCTCTCTTCAATATCTTAGCACACATTATTGCGGAAGCGCTCTTCCACTTTATCTCCCGGGTCAGGATTCTGAAAGAAATCTTGACAGACCAAGGCACTACATTCGTGTCACACGCACTGTGTGAACTGTATGGGTTACTGTGGATTAAGCCTATCCACACCAGCATCTGTCAACCACAAACTGATGGCTTAGTGTAATGTTTTAATCGAACTCTCAAAAATATAATTCGGAAGTTTGTAAGCAAAGATGCATGTAATTGGGATAAGTGGCTCGAGCCCCGGTTATTTACAGTACCAGAGGTCCCACAAGCCTCCACAGGTTTTTCACCATTTGAATTATTATATGGACGTAAGCCACTTGGCATTTTGGATGTGCTACGTGAAAATTGGGAGGAGGGACCTTCACCTAGTAAGAATGAAATTCAATACATTCTTGACCTGCATGCCAAACTCCACACACTCACGCACTTAACCCAGGAGAATTTGTGACAGGCACAAGAACTTCAAGTCCACCTGTACGACAGGGGCGCAGGGAGTTCACACCAGGAGACAAAGTACTTTTATTACTGCCCACATCGAGCTCCAAATTGATCACCAAGTGGCAAGGGCCCTTTGAGGTCACATGGCGAGTTGGGGATGTCGACTATGAGGTGAGGTGAACAGATAGGGGTGGGGCATTGCAAATTTACCACCTCAATCTATTAAAATGTTAGAATGAGGAGGTCCCCATGGCGTTGGTGTCAGTAATCCTGGAAAAGACGGAGCTGGGGCCGGAGGTTCAAAAAAGAAAATTGGCATCACCCACCACTCCGGTCCCCTGTGGAGACCACCTCTCCCCGGCCCAACTCATGGGGGTAGCCCAGTTGCAGAAATAATTTTCTGATGTGTTTTTGCCCCTACATGGCTGCACCCACCTCATAGAACACCACATTGAGAAGCCCCCGGGGGTGGTAGTGTTCAGCCGCCCTTACTGCCTGCCCAAACACAAAAAAAGAGGTGGTCCAGGATGAACTCGAGGCCATGCTTGAAATGGGCATAATCGAGGAGTCCCAGAGTGACTGGAGCAGCCCAGTGGTCCTGGTCCCCAAGTCTGATGGGTTGGCCTAGTTCTGTGTGGACTATAGGAAAGTCAATGCGGTGTCTAAATTTGATGCGTACCCAATGCCTCGCATTGACGAGTTGCTCAATCGATTAGGCACTGCTCATTTTTATTCAACACTGGATTTAACAAAGGGATATTGGCAGATCCCCTTGACTCCTCTATCCCGAGAAAAAAACGGCCTTTTCCACACTGTTTGGCTTACACCAATTCGTCACACTTCCTTTTGGGCAGTTTGGGGTGCCCGCTATGTTCCAGCGGCTTATAGACAGGGTCCTCCACCCCACACCACCTACGCAGCCGTGTATCTTGATGATATTATCATCTACAGTAATGACTGACCATGGCACCTCAAACACCTTAGAGCCATCCTAAAGTCACTGAGGCAGGCATGTCTCACAATTAACCCAAAGAAGTGTGCAATTGGGCAAGTGGAAGTACAGTATCTTGGTTTCCACTTAGGCCATGGGCAGGTGCGTCCCCAAATTAATAAGACAGCAGCAATTGCGGCCTGCTCAAGGCCCAAGACCAAAAAGGGGGTGAGACAGTTCCTGGGGCTGGCTGGCTACTATCGTAGGTTCATACCTAATTATTCGGACGTCACCAGCCTGCTAACTGATCTCACTAAAAAGGGAGCACCAGATCTGGTCCAGTGGATGGAGCAATGCCAACAGGCTTTCCCTAGAGTAAAGGCTGCACTGTGTGTGGGGCCATTGTTACACTCCCCTGACTTTTCTCTCCCCTTTATTTTACTGACGGACGCATTGGACAGAGGGTTAGTGAGAATGAGAGCAGTGTAGTTTCTGTAGGGGAATGTCTGGATGCCCCAGGTGGAGTTAACAATCTCCCAACTCTTGCATTAGAGCCCTCACAGTCGGGCAATTGGATGACGACTAGGTGGCATAATCGCAGAGCCAAAGGCTCTGAGGCTTTCCCACAGGAGCACCACTCCTTTCCACTGCACATGTCTAACAGGTTTGTTCTCCTCAGTGAAACACCCACTGAGAAACCTGAATGAGCTCAGGTTATAGAAGACTATCTTACAGCACATGAAATTAGCATGGCCTTTAGAAGCACCAGTAGCTTTAGTTAGGTGTACACTGGAAGCCAGGGTACTGGACAGAGCAGGTAATCTTTAGATCTTAGGCAAGCAAAGATTTTCAAAGATAGTTATTTGTGTAGAAGCTAATGAAATGTGCCTTTGTCAGTCTGAGATCACCAAGACTAACTTTGTAGAGGTGTTTAAATTAGCGAAGATGATGTCTGATGCTGTAATATGCAGACAAACAAATTAGAAGGCTTGTGGCATACAGACCTACTCAGGCTATATCTAACAAAAAGCAGTTTTTAAGAATGTAGCCTTTGGACCTAGCCATGGCGAAATTGCAAACAAACAAATTCGAAGGCTTGTGGCATATAGACCTACTCAGGCTATATCTCACAAAAAGCAGTTTTTAAGAACGTAGCCTTTGGACCTAGCCATGGCGAAATTGCAAACAAACAGAAGGCCTGCGGCATATAATCAGGCTATATTAGAACAAAACTTGCTCAAAGGTTTTTATTATTATTATTATTTTTATAGGCCTACATAGCCTGTATTTTCCATTCATTTTTTATTGTGTTCCAAATACACACTAAACAGCAACGACAAAAAAAAAAAATCCAGCAATCATGAACGATACACCCTCATTGTATAAGCACATCTTCAACTACAAAGCTGACACGGAAACCTGCATTCGTCATTAAAAAGGCATTTGACACGCCTTGCACTCCGCAAAGTCATTGACTATTTGAGGGATGTTAAGCGCTCTTGCCCAATGGACTCTCCGTGTCCCCTAAATGCCATGTTACATGACATTAAGGTCAGTGTGACATTCACAATGCGCTCTAACACTTGCCTCCAAAAGTTAGCCGCATTACGAACATCCCTCTCCATATCAGCATCTATTGTAACATGGAGTTTCCACTGCTCATAGACTATACACGCACCGAGATGAATCTGGGTAGATTAATGCACTGCAATTTTGGAGGAGATATGTTTCCAATCTCTAACTCCGTTTACCCAGGCATTATTGCAGGAGGGGGCTTGATGATTGGCAAAAAGCCAGCAAGGCTCGCAATATGCACAGTCAAGCTTGGGCAAGTAGCCTAACCAGCTTCGTAGAAGTTTAATACCAGCTTTAGTGACAGATGTGTAGTAATGGGTTGAAAAACTGCGATTGCCAGTGATGGGAAAGAGACCATTTGGCTTACATGGGCCAGTTTGAAGAATATACATCTTCACATTAGCATCTGCAATGTTTTCAGGGAAATTACCATAGTCTGTTGGAAAATTAGCTGGGTTTGATGATTCCATGCTGGGAATCATGCTGCTCACTTCAGCTAGCTCAGCTAACTCTCCACATTCCCTACCCTCCTGATACTGGTTGCTCATCTCAGCTAAACCCTCTCCACGTTCCCCACCCTCCTCTATATGACTTTGGCCAGAGCTACTGCTAAGCACCACCTGCAAGTGCTGCTGCAAGTGCTAACACAAGGCAATGCATGTTCACTACTAGCAAATTCAGGGACAGGAGAAGGTAAAGTAAAAAATGAATCCAACTTTGGAAGTTTAGAGTTTGCCTCCTCTTTATTTTTCTTTTCCTTCCTCTTTTGTGCCCCACTTTTACTTTTAAACATGCTGAATTCGTTTCTCGTAGACAACCAACAACCGCAACCAGGCATGCACCTTGTTAGTCTTGTTGTATGTTGGGGCCCTGTATGGCTAGGGGGAGGGCCCAGGGGCAGTGGCCCCACCTGCCCCCCTTTAGCTCCGCCCCTGGTGTCAGTACCACCATAAAATGCTCCTAAAAGTCACCAGATGCCACCAAATGGGCTCCCTTTTTTCAAAAGTTTGTGGCTTGTGGCCACCTAAAAAAGTTAGGACTTGATTTTAATTCTGGGGAGAACACTGTGTGTACAGTATATGGTTATGGGGTGATATTATGGTTGGGGTATTTCTATGAAGGGATTCCAGATTTCTGTAAAAATTGGTATATTTTCCCTATGTGATTCAATTTGTTTTTCAAGTGAAAGAGAGAGAGAGAGAGAGAGAGAAGATAAAGTCATGGATTGTGGTAATAAGGTAAGAATATGTTTGTACATGTATATACACATGGGGATCAGGGTGTATGTGTGTATCCATATTTGCATGAGTATGTAGGAGTGCTGTTAGCTCTTAGGCAAATTTAGAAAGGAAATAAATGGTTTCCAGTTTTGTAAAAAGTACTGTTTTTTTTTTTTTTAAGGAGGCTGTCATTTTTTGTGTAATATGTATTCTGTAAGCAGCTGAGTTGAAAATAATGTACTGAATTTGTCTATGTACTATGTCTATATACTATGTACTAATTTGTCTATGTATACATAAATTCAGTAGAATTTATGGTTAGAAGTTTTCCAGTTCATGAGTAATGTTTTCTTGGTGATAGCAAGGGTGACTAAAACCAATTCTGAACTATTATATTGTGGGCCAAGAGTTGTTTGATCTCCAAATAGACAGAGCTTTGGGCATAGTGGGATAGTGCAGTTCAGAACCAAAGAACAGAAATGTGCTTTTCCTGACCTATAGCACCAGTTCCCTTGAGCCCTTACCTGGGAATAGATGCATAATTTCAACCAGTGTGTACATGAACATTTCATGGTTGATTTGAGGGTGAAAACATCTTTTGGGATAAGCTTATAAGAAATGACATTTTTTAATATTCTGTCATGCAAATGTTTAGGCCATTGGGCTTTTACTAGGATTTGGTCAAGTACTTAAAACCAATGCATAAAGGAACCACATACCTTTAAATGTTTAGAAATAAACATAAGTTATTATTTCCAGATGTGTCTCATGCTCAAATGAGTTTCCAGTTGCTCACAGTAACTGTTGAATCCCTGCTGGCTTCTACTTGGAAATGTTCACATAAGAGCATTTAAGTCCATTGTTCCATGAATTTTGGGTAATGCATGAAAATAAATCATATCCATTTCATATGTAATATTCAAATGAACATAAAATGCACATAATAACAAAAAACTTCTACACAATGCTCTATGGTGCCTGAAAGGTTAAAGAATATTTTTATTCATCGACAGAATAGTAAGCTACAGGGAAATGTAGTTTAAAAAATTGAGAATGGATAAACTACATCTGACCAAATTGAGAGAGAACTTTTTTGTTAGTCTGACTTTCTAATAAAGTACACACATACCATTTCTGAATTGCAGTCAGCTATGCAGCATTTAAGGTGGAACAGAAAAATTCAAAGATGGATCTGTCTTCCATCTATCCATCCATTAGCTGTAACAGTTTATCCTGTGCAGGGTCACGGGCAAGCTGGAGCATATCCCAGCTAACTATGGGCGAGAGACAGGGTACACCCTGAACAAGTCGCCAGGTCATCGCAGGGCTGGAGCTATCTTCAGCCTCATGAAAGAACACTGGAGAAAGAGTTTCAAAGATCTTCCTGGCTCAAGAGGAGATGGCACCTGATATTTAACATGTGTTTTCTGATATCACCCACCATTAATGTATAATGTTGTATAATCTGATTATACAACCCCAAATCAGAAAAAGCTGGGACACTATGTTGAAATTAAAACTGAAAACAATGATTTGTAAATAATCTTTGACCTGTGTTGCACTCAAAACAATACAACAGCATATTACTTGATGTTTTATTAATTTTTTTTTCAAAATATACACTTTTCAATTTTGATTCTTACAACACTTTTTTTTTTTAAGTTGAGACAGTAAAGCACTTTGTAATGTTTCCATTCCTTTTCATAACACTTTACAATATGTTACAATTACAATATGTTTAGGGAATAAAGACATCAAGTAATGAATCATTTCAAGTCTTATTTTATCCAATTCTTCCTGTAAACTGGTCTTAAGGTGTGCAATAGTACAGTACATATTTTCTTGTATCCAAATTTCATCTCATCATCTCTAGCCACTTTATTCTGTTCTACAGGGTCGCAGGAGCCTATCTCAGCTGACTACGGGCGAAAGGCGGGGTACACCCTGGACAAGTCGCCAGGTCATCACAGGGCCGACA
>JAPEIY010000027.1:22193516-22203571 GCA_026122135.1 Cathorops aguadulce | reverse complement strand
CTGCGAGGAGCAACAAAACTTCTCGTGTTATGAGCTTGTTTTGTAAACAGTGCATGACCTTTATGTGCATGCTCCATTGCTTCACTTCTGGGTTTAGTGTATTGGTATGGTGGTGTCACAGCACCACATACAGGCCTGGCATATGTACTACAGTGTTTTAGGTCGTTTCCAGTGAATCGAAACGGCGCCATGTTTACGGAGATTTTTTTCAAAACAACAGCATATTGGGTGAGGCCCCATACTCATGTGGACGGGGCCTATGGTCACACCTAGCTATTAACTAGATCTCCCCATAGATTTCCCCTCATTACAAAACAAGACTGTCATCATGGTGAATATTTACCATTTGTTAAAGACCCTTTGTCTGCAGTCTGCCTTTGGCATTCATCTTCAATCACATGTTTAGGTACTTTGGTATTTCAGAGGACATAGTGTGTGGCCAAGAAGCTGAGTTCATGTCTCAGGAGGATTCATGGAGAAACTTGGAATATCAGTGATCCTCATGTCAAGAAATCACCCCAGGCTAATGGTCAATTAGAGAGAGCCAAACAAGAAATAGGATGCTTTTGTGAAGACTCTGTGCTAACAATCAGGAGGAGCGGGCACAAAACTCCTTCCAAACACTCAGCAACCAAGATCACACCCTTCAAATGCACTCTTGGATACTATCTATTATTGTTCCTGTGGAACCCCAACCCTACTGACTCACCCACAATGGATGACTAGTAGAGTGATCATGTATGGGAACAGGCCTACCAACACACTGAATATATGGCCCAAGTAACCAAAGAATTCAAAAATCAGTGCAGAAGAAAGAACTCCCCACTACAAAACAGGCAACTGGGTATGGGTGTCAACTAAATAGTTTTGTAGTATCGAAGGATGCAGAAAAGTATCACATGGCTTCAGTGTCCCATTCAAGATACTTCAGAAAATAAACAAACAGTTATATAATCATTTACTGAAACAGTTACTGAATCATAACTGCCATGCCACAACTACCTAGCCCTCTTAGTCTATGTCTCCTGACTAAAGACAGTAATACCAGGGCCTGTTGCAGAAGGCATCCCTCTCTGCTCCCCCATTGCTCCTCAACACTGAAGGAAAACCAGTGGTGAAAGAAATTCTAGACTCACATTGGAAAGAAGGCAAACTTCAATACCTCATATAATGGGAGAGCTACAGACCTGAGGACAAGTGCTGGGTTCTGGCCCATGATGTGCTCCTATATCATGCATGTAACCTGAATTTCCCAGGCCATAATCCAGGGAGAGGTCCAAAAAAACCCTCTATTCCCAGTGGTAGCATTTCTGGGGAATGGTTCTCTCATGTCAGTGCTGGAACAGGCAACTGCCATAACACTGTGTGGTCTGCTGTAAGACTGTGTGGTCTACAACACACATTCAAACTCACCTGAGTACTGATTATGAACACTTGGACTCAATTGCACAGCCACAGTATTTAAAGGGTCTCATCCCACTCACTCATTGTATGCTCTGTTGTTGCAAACCAGTCATTACCAAAGTATATTATTATATACTTTCAGGTTTGGATCTTGTTTCTGGATTTCTCATTTTTGCTCTTGCCTAGCCCAGTGAATATTGTTTGTACATCACCTGACCTTAGCCTATTCTTTGACCCTATTTTCACATATAGGATTTGTTTGCAAGCTTTAATAATAAAGCTTTTGTGTACCTGCATCTGGATCCATATCTGCTGCCTGACATCATACATTTCTTTTCCACTATTACAGTGTCCACAAATAATAATGCATTAATCCCAGTATGTGACATTATGTTTAAATTTAAATAATTCAGTTTCAAGACCCAGTGGTTTCCTGCTGAAAGTCTATGCTTCATGTTGTCTTATCTCTCTTATTTGAGCAATACTTCCACCACTGAGTAACAGGGCTTAATAGAGAGCTGAACCTCATACTTTTACAGGCACTTGGAAATATACTCACTCTTCCAGTGAGCACATAAAATGAAAACTATCCCTAAGGTATCACTTAATCTTTGCCTTCAACAGATTTATTTTCTCTCACCACAGTCTCCATTCATTTTTGGAGTGCTAGGCCATTAAATATTTGGGACATAATGAAACTAAATTTAGTTCAAAGCAGATCTGCACATTATTGTTCTGGATGAATTACTATATAAATTACTTTTGATAACTAGAGATAAAGTTCCCCTTTTCCTTACATAGTAATCATATTGTTAATGTTACATAAAGCTCTAAGCTCCAAAAGAAGAGCTAAGCTATATGTTTTACTCAGCCAATAGTGGCTGGGTTGAGTAAACAATAAATCAAATTGCATGTCTTTTGTTATATTAATAATGATACAGCACATTTCATTCTCCTTCCATTTCACCTCTTGAACTAGTATATACTCAGCTTTCACTGACTTAAATGTTTTGATGCCCAGTAGGGCTATACATGGTGGTGGTGGAATGCACTAAATGGTAGACAGTTAAAACAAATGGTGCATGGGCAAAATAGTACTTTGGACCAGACTCAATGAACAATCAAAGAACCATAAGCAATTGTCCATGGGCTCAAGTTGGATGCCATGGTCAATTAAGTCTTAGGCAGAGCTGCAATACTTAATATTCCGCTTCTTTGAGGCAGGCTTTAAAAATGAGCAAAGTCTTTTTAATTATCATTTTGTTGCTCACTATAGTACCATAAAAGAGGCTGTATTCAACATTAATGTCTCAATAACAACATTTCATAGAGGGCTCTGATGAAGAGCAGATGTAGCCTTTACTGACAATTCTCTTGATGAAATGATGCCATAGACCAGGTCATAAGAATTTGTCACCCCTTAATTGCACATCTTCCATGGTGAGCTTTTTTTTTTTTTTATTGCTTTCTCCTTTTTTTTGGCCCATTCTGATTTTTTAATCCCTTCTTTTCTTTCCGTCTGTCCTTTCATCTGATCTGATGTCACCCATGAGAAACACATTTACCTAGAATGCATGAGGGGATGTTTAAAACTCAGACCTGTTGCATTATTAAAATCATATGGACAGTGTGGAGTGGATGCCAATGTGCATGTCAAATACAGACAAGCTCAAGACAACAGGCACATAATATGAGTCAGTCAGTGGCAACTTACTGCAGGAATGCTACCTCTAAATGCTGAACATTTAGAAAGAAAACATACACAGGAAAACACAGCTTCTGAGAACCTAGGCTGCGCCAGAAGTTCCCGTGCTAGCCTGTGTTTGAGGTGAATGGAGTATGACACAAGAATGTTGTGTGGCAAATACCAGAACCTGTGGGCTGCCTTGTTGGAAGTAGGCAAATTATGCCAGGATAGATTTTCTGACACCCCTTACTTATCTCCTGCATAAAAGGAGATGAGAGACCTAGGCTGCTCTTCAGGGTCATGGCTATCCACACCACATACAAGGTGTCTCAAAAAAGCATCTGCATTCTGCTCTGTGTCAGTTGAAGCTCTAAAATAAACCAGCAAGGGAGAAGTCGTTCCCAATTAGTGGCAACTTTAGCTGGCCTGCTTAGCACTGCTGTCTACAATTACCCTCCTGGTATGGCACCACGCTTGTGCTCTACAGTGCTTGCCAATGTTTACAGAGAGAAACTTCATGCATAAGCTCTGATTTCCTGCCATTCTCTCAGACTTTGTGGCTGACATGGAAGCAAACTAATAAAATAAGCAATTAGTCAAAATGACATTAGATGAAAGGAATTAACTGATATGCTGTATCTACACTCTATGACTTTAAAGCAGCAACAGCTTCATACACCAGCTGGAAAGACACCAACATATTCACTGACAACTGATTAGATTTCAGTTTGTGCACTGTGCTCTCCATACTCCCTTTTCAACTCATGAGAGAAGCAAAGGATTGTGTTTATCGTTATTTTCAAACACAGTTTAGGGAATTCTATTTTATGCCTTTCATTTAACAAGCAATCAGTCATTCGTGGTGCATTTCCCTTAAATGTTTACTTTGTCCTCCTGACTGATTGTATGAAGTTCTGCACCTCAGCGTATATGTAACTTAACACAGATCAGCCCAGGATGGCCAAGTTTCCATCAAGCTTTGGGAATTTCGTCAGTTTGACTTCATAACAGTTCACCTCCCAGAAGACTGGGAGACATCAGGATGTTGTTGGCTTAATTCATCCACAACTTGTCTATTGGATGCTGAACATCATTTCTGTTTTGTCGACTTGAAACTCCGTTTGATCAATCAGAAGTGTCATTGAGTTGAACTGAACCCGTAAACAAGTTTTAATACTTAGCCTAAAGTCAAAACGCGAGCTTCTTATTTGCGTGACATTTTTATTTAAGAAATATGGACTTCCTAACCATTTTCATATGTAATCATTTTCAGTGGCGTGACTATTGTAATAACCTTTCGACTGATTTAATTCAATTACATCGAATAATAAACACTACTAACGTCACACGTCTCGGGGAAAAAAAAAACGCGGAGATGAAATAGCGATGTGGGATATTTTATTCACGTGGCTTTCATAATAACAGCTTATTTAATAAATAAATAAATAAATACCTTTGTCACAATAAGAATTACGGAATAAATTCGGCCAGAATCGATGGAGAAACCTAACTGAGGTGACAAGAAAGGAACAAATTACCTGAGCTGATTATTGTGGTTATGGCCAACCAAACCAATGTATAAACACAGTCATTTTTCCCCGTCCTCCAGCCATTTAGTTTCTAGGATGAAAACATTTTAATAAGTTGTCCTTAAATTGTGTTTACTATTATTTGTGTATACGACGGATCCATTACACGTCACGCGGTAATTTAATAATCCTAACTTGTCATTACGACCAGTTTCACAATGTTTCCAAACTCACTGATAGTTTTGGCGTTATGGGAAGCAGGCAGGACTCGCTTCAGAAGCCTTGATTTTACGGAAAGCCCCAAATTGTTAGAGGAAATGTTAGCTTTAACCGAAGCAGTGAGTTTCACGGAGGTAGTTTAATAAATGCGCGCCTCCAGATGGTAATATTTAGTAAGACTAAAACATTTCTTGATGTATTTTTCCTTCTTCCTCTGAATAAATTATATTATGCTCCTTTAATTAGAACATAATGAAAGCGGCACCAGGATAGTATTCAAAGGCAATAACTAAAATCTGGTAAGGTAGAAGTAACTTTATAAACTGGGGAAAAAAAAGTGTGTGTGTGTGTGTGTGTGTGTGAGGGTGGGGTGGGGTTATGACTTGCTCTATGTTTTATTTACGAATAAATATTTTCCTGCATTTACTCATTTGTAGCAAATATAGCTTTCGGGAAATGTAAAGAAAGTCATATAAGCGGTCAAGAATAATTCTAAAATCGGAATTAAATATAAAGCAAATCAAAATAAATTTGATTTTATTCAGTCATAATAATATCACTAATGTATCTGGATATACGCTATAATAATAATAATAATAATAATAATAATAATAATAATAATAATAATAATAATAATAATAATAATAGAATAAGAAGAATAGCCTGTATATATCCGAAATAAAGGATTTATTTATTTAGGCCAAGATATTTTTAAGTCATCCATCATGATGGACATATTACACGCACGCTGTAAAACTGCACAGGTGGGATGAAATCGCCCGATTAAAATTCTTTGCGCAAATCAATGACAATAAGCCGGAAGACATTTTCTTCGGTCCATAAATTGTACAGACCATGCTCTGACCGACTTTGCTGAAAGAAATTCGGTAGCTGTCACTTGTTCTTTGGGAAGTTGTCGTTGTTCTGCCCTTCCTCTGCGCCCCTCTTGGTGCCTCCCAGTTTAGGAGCTGAATGTAAAGTGGGTGGGAAGTGTAGTGTGCGTGGAAGTGGACGCGACTAAAGCTGCAAAATGATTTAAACGCAGGCGCTCACGAGACAGGCGCTTGAAATAAAAGCCTCTTAAAATAGCTAGGGAAGTTGATTCAAGCTCCTACAGTTGGTCGAAGTGGACGGCCATGCAAAGTGGGCGTGATGCCGGGGAGAGAGTTTCGGTCGCCTGTCCGCGTGCGCAGGGCCTGAGCCGAAGGGCGCACGCTTTCTCTGTGGAGGCTTTGGTGGGGAAAAGCTGCAAGAGGATGAAAGTGGAAAAGGCGAAGGATGAGAAGACAGAGGCAAGTGACTGCGACTTGGACACATCGACTGGGACTGTCGTGGATGAAGCAGAGGACAGCGGTGAGCGTGTTCTCATCTTCACTGTGTGTGTTTGCGCACTGACTTTGCGCAGGACCGGTGATGCTGGCTAACTCAGCCTTTCTGCGGGTATAGTTGCAAGGCAATTTTACTGCAATCCCATCTAATCACTGGGACTGTCAACACACACACACACACACACACACACACACACACACACATTTAGAGTTAATATGTAGTCCAAATGTAGATAGCCTATATACTACATTCTCATTTGCGCATTCTATTTTAATACAATGATGTGTGTGTGCGTGTGTGTACGGCGCGCGCGTGCGTGCGTGTAAAAGACCCTTCAACATATCAACCTTCACTTTTAAAACTTTTCATATTTATCTTAATAAGCTGATCTCTTTTTCAGCAATACTCAAATGTCTATTAATGTACTGATTTATGTTGAACAGCGTATCAAATCGAGAAAACTATTGAGACCACAAGTAAATCCGATGAGGACAAAACCGACCCGGACGCACAGACTCAAGTGGAACTGCAAGGATCCGATCTATGGAGCAGATTTCACGAGATTGGAACAGAGATGATAATCACCAAAGCGGGCAGGTGGGGCAGTTATTTGCTTATATTGTTTAACAGACTATCAGTGATTCCAAGAGAATAAATAATGTAACTTATTGAAATAAAAGTAAAATAAAGTAGACGGATAACTAGTTGTTTAGTTCTATTTTATATTGAACCTGAACATATTTTAGATTTTGTCTGAATGTTTTTTTTTTTTTCTGGACATAATGTAATGCACCACATGGGAAATGAAGTTATATCCTATTCAGACACATGTTGTAAATGTTATAATTGCTGCAAAGCTGAAAATGAACTAAGCTACTTCATCAGGCGAATGTTTCCATCAATCCGAGTGAAAGTGAGGAATCTGGACCCATTGAAACAATACTGCATCGCCATGGACATCAAGCTCGTGGATTCAAAGAGATACAGGTACAAGGCTGAGATCCAAGATACTATAAGATTTGAAGCCTACAGCTTAAAATGATAATAATAATAATAATAATAATAATAATAATAATAGCAGTAGGTACATTTTGAGAACATAAGCTTAAATCAGGTAAAAGAACAACGTGTCATTTGTAGTTTAAAGAGATAATAGTGGACATCTCCAAAACGCATCCGAAATAAACAAATATTTAATTCATTTTCGATATATCCGTTGTGTAACTGCTTATGGAGCTACAGCAAATAAAAGGTGGAAACAAGCATAATGGCCTGAATTAAGTAGAATACGCAACACACAGCAGATTTCGTTTCTGAGCACTCATTCACACAAACAGAAGAATTTATTTAAAAAAAAAGTTTATTTGCAATTTTAACGAATATAAAATTACCTAAAATTGGAAATAGGATTCAAGTTCATTACTGGGAAATAATTATATTCAACACTTTAAGGCGTCTGTAATTGAAATTGATTTGTTGTATTAGACTAAATACTGGAGGAATGTTTACAGAAATTGCATGTACCTTAAATAATATGTTGTGAAGTTACTCACTTAAAAAAAGAAATGCGTAGGTATGTGTATCACAGTTCCCAGTGGATGGTGGCTGGAAACACTGATCACTCGTGCATCACCCCGCGGCTGTATATCCATCCGGACTCGCCATGCTCCGGAGAGACGTGGATGCGCCAAGTGATCAGCTTCGACCGGGTGAAATTAACAAACAACGAGATGGACGACAAGGGCCATGTGAGTTGCACGGATTGTACAACATCGTGCAAAATAGATAGATTTATTTAACATAGATCCTCCAGTCAAATATATCACATTTTACGCTTCATGCGTTTGGAATGGATGCATGCATGTCTGCATACTTAGAGGAGAGCCAGTATTAACAATGTTAATGTTAGTTAATTTAACTTACGACTGTTTAACTTACAAATTCATACTTCTTACATAAGCTCATGCATGTTTGTTATTTTTATCAAATGCATGTTTACGCATATCATCCGCGACTCGCCAGTCTGTCAGTACCGCTATAAGTGGAAGCGTAGTCTATCAAGTTAAATTATAGGCTAGGACTAAACTGTATAGAACTAACCTGATAAGCAATATAAGCACTACCTTTAGTGGAGGTGTAAATTGTTAGAGAACAGTGGGTGCGGAATGACGAAATTAAAGAAAGTTAAGGGCTCTTCCAGTGAAACTGTCTTTAAACTATTGAGTAATCCTGTCTTCCAATAGGAAAATGAGCGCATACTCCACTCATTCATATTGAATCCTAACGCGTTTTGTTTTGACACGTATAGACGGCAGGGAGGACAGCAAATAGGCTTTATATTGGAGTTAAGGACCTGTTTATCTCGAGTTCAGTTCTAGCAAGATCAGAGACAGTGATTAGCAGCTGAATGGCAGACCGTTTGTCACTTTTCTTCCTCAAAATGCTTTACACACTGTGGCCGAGTTACTTAAACAGGGGCTCCCCAGTTTACACATCTGTATCTTCATGTTTTTCTCGGAGTTCAATATGACCATTCTGTAGCCTAAATATCGCTCCACAGCAAGTGCCAACTTTTCACACACCAGCTGCTCTTGCGCGCTTAATCTTCAAGTGTGGTTACAGTCAATGTTTCTGCGTCAACTGTTCTCTTTCCATGGGATGTTTTTATTCGATACACGCAATGGCTTCCGCTAAATTCCATACGTGTCCATTTGTTTTCATTCAGATCATCCTTCAATCCATGCACAAGTACAAACCGCGCGTGCACATAGTTGTACACGAGCCATCTGTGGACGTGTTGCAAATTGCTGCGCTCCCGACTGAAGGCGTCTGCACTTTCTCCTTCCCCGAGACCCAGTTCATAACAGTGACAGCCTACCAAAACCAACAGGTAAAGGACCACTTTTCAGTTAATTCCAAAACAAACTGATCTTTTGAATTAAAACAATCCCAGTTCGAGTTCATTCGAAATGTCCTAATTTAAGCCTCTGTTCATCACATATATATTAGAGCACAGTGAACACCTTTCTCTGCATTTTACCAATCTGAAACAGCAAACAAACACATAGTACAGTGGGCACAAATTGGGGGGTAGGTGCTCTGCTCAAGGGCACTTCAGCCATGGACTTAGAGAGAGAGAAAAGTGCTGATCATTCACTCCAGGGAATCGAACGGGTGACCTTTTGGCCCCAAAGTTGCGTCTCTAACCATCAGACTATTCATCTTGTTAAAGCATTGGCTACTCTGACATTAGTCTGCAATACGGATATGATGAATAGAAGTCTTAGGTTTTCATTCCATCCTTGTTTATACATTTTACGGACATTATGGCCAACTGCAGAATTCTCCACTATAACCTTTTCACTGCAAGCATATCGTATTCACACGGACACACATCCTGCCGTTTTCGCCCCAGCCTGACTACATAAATCACACTGTTTAACTTCTAAGGAGTAGTAGCTCTGTGTAGGATTTCAGTATTTACATACTGTTCCAAAACAGGAAGCTACAGAAATGCTGTCGTCAACTTCTGTTACCAGAGTCCAGTTCGAGTCATTAAATAAATAAATTAGTTAAAATTATTAAATAAATGATTTTTTTTTGCCGCTGGAGGCTTTTGAAGTACAACCCATTTCATGCACGATAGAAAATAATGTTTGGCTAGCAGAGCCGGCGCGCCCAATACGCTCACTACGCTCTCAGCGTTAGGCCTCGCGCGACCCGTTACGTCACTGACGTTGACAGTTAAAAAAAAAACGCGAACTGATTATTGATTATTGATTCCCTCACAACACGCATGTTATAGCAATACATGGCTTGCAGAAGCAGAGTGTAGTGGCGATTCCAACATGAAACGACATTTTCCCTGCGGGAACGAAAAAAGAAAA
>JAPEIY010000027.1:22147189-22159931 GCA_026122135.1 Cathorops aguadulce | reverse complement strand
TGCTGTGACATCCAGGGATTCAGCATAAGTTGAGAAGACGACAGCGTGTATCCCTATCAAACTTGCGAAAGCATGATACCCAACATGGTAGTCTAACCTGGAAACACATGGCCGTGATGTTAGGCGCACAAGGTCCATTTACACACACACAGTATATATGCACAGACACAGGTGTTCCTAATAAAGTGGCCACTAAGTTGAATTTAATTGTTAATGGCTAACATGCTAATGCCGAACACACTGTGTGTGTATACATGTATGCAAGTGTTCCTAATAAAGTGGCTATTGAATTGTCGTTGACTGGCAACAGCTAACATGCTAACGCCTAGCATGCTAACGCCTGCAGTAGCATGCTAACAGAGACAGTCTGTGTGTGTCAATGTGAGGGTGTTTGTGTGTGAGTATGGAGTTTGTCTATGTGTGGTGTATGTAGTGGAGTGCAGAGAAAAAAATAGAGATAAATCACCATAATCATTGCTGTATATCAAAAGCAGTTTCAGTCCTAATATTTGTAGGAAACCTTCTTTTCAGCAGTACCAGGTAATCCAATTCTCTCTGTGTGAAAGAATGAAGTATGAATGAAACAAGGTGCATGCAATCACATTTCCAGATGGTCTCAAGAGTAAAGCTTTTTAACTGAGTAACCTAAAATAATAATATACTATTTATTGTGCTGTGCAACGTAGTTTGTGTGTTGGTAACAAAACTTCAAGCTCTGTGACAAAAATCATGGGCACACACAATAATCATCATCATTAACATCATGCCACTGTCAGAACAAGATAATGTCCCTGAAGAACTAGGCATTTGCAGTTCTAAATGAGATTTATTAGGTCATTCAACTTGACATGTTAATTACCTCCGCCAACTTTCGACAAGCTGATCACACCGATCACTGATCGCCAGTATTTATTAGTTTGGTCCTGCGTTTCCTTTCCTTTGCAACATAACGTCTTTTCTTCTCGTTTTCCATTATTGTCACTGGTCTTCCATGTTTCATTCGCATCCTCCATTTTCCTTTCCTGTTTCAAATTTGTATCTCACAATGTCTTGCGAGCACGGGAAAGCCACCCCGTGATACATGATGTAGTCCCTTGTATTGCGTCATGCTGAAGCAAGAAATAATAGCAGAGAATTTAGGGCCACATGGCCCTAAATTCATTAATAGTTCAATTAAAAAAAACTAATAAAACTGGAAGTCTGTGATTCAAATTCAGTAGCTTTTGGTCCACTAAAAAAAATAATTGGGTGTCAGAGAAAATTATTTTTATGACCAAATCTGAAAAATCTGAAAAGTCAGTCAACCTTTAAGAAGTTTTGTTTGATACTTTTGGCACAAATCTGATTCCATACTACACCTTATTTAACTAACATAATTAACATTTGTTGAGTCTCTGTGCGCACACAAACGCACCAATCGCCATTCATCAAGGGACAGTTTCTAAATCCAAAACAGGCCCCAAGAGATCTATAAGCACACAATTTTGACCGAGTGCAGGAGAAAAGGAGGCAGTTTCAAATTTAATTCTACACTGCGAGCATGTTTGCACTTGTTTTTTGTTTTTTTTTTTAAGCCATGGCCTAGAGGTTAGATAATCAGCTTTGGGCCAAAAAGGTTCCATTCTCTGGACCAGCAGGAATGGCTGAAGTGCCCTTGAGCAAGGCACCTAACCCCCAACTGCTCCCTGGGCTGCTTACTGCTGTGGGTATGTCACGGTCCTGTTGTTCGTCCCTCTGGATAAGAGCGCCTGCTTGTAATGCCTATAATGTAACTTATTCCATAAAGAATAACAGACGTATGGGTAAACGGGGCAAAAAACAACACGTATTTCACAAATGTTGCTACATCACTGCAGAATTTCTACTATAGCTGAAGGCAACAAAATTATGCACCTTTATCCGCTCATCTTATGTAGCTATCCTTATATAACCTCCTTCAGTTCGAAACCCGATTAAATACCGCCAAATATTTAGAATGAACACCGACAGCATAGTTACACAGTAAAGTAAATAAAGATTCTTTGAAGGATACTTCCCATACTTGACATGTTTGAATCTTCAGCTGATATTTCCAATAACCGTTAGCGAACAAGCCTCGTGTGCCAGTGGTTCAGATAACATAAACTGCTTGAAGATGCGCCACGGCGCCTTCTTGTTTGGATGTTCCCTGACAACAAGGCAGCGCCCAATACTTCCGGCTACACCGTGACGTCCTTGACGACGAAGGCGTGCTCCTTTGACGTCACGGGCAATCGGGATGGCATGCTGACATTATTTTTAACACGCTCTGTTCCCTGTCCGTGGCGGTACAAGTCTAGTGACGTTGTTTTTATTTTTGGAAACGAGTAAATTGACCTTTCATCTCCCTAGCAAATTTGCTCTTAGCAATCATAGTACGCAATGGCTCGAGCTATATCAGGATTTATTTTTCCCTGAGCAGTTTTTAAATTGTTGCAATTTAAACAACCAGAACATTAAAAAAAATGTGCTATGTTCTTAAGATATATTTTAATTCCCCCATAAATAGTTAGGCATCTGTTTTATATTACATCTAGCCTATATAAGAGCATGTTTGGTGCGAAATGCATTTCCAGACAACTAATTAGCGTGTTCTGTGGCATGAACATTGTTCAGGTTTTGATGCAGCTAGGCCGTTCTATAATTATTACCCACACTGAAACGAGCCGCCTTCATTAATCAGACATGTCACAGGGGTTAGCCCGAACTGCAAACTATCTTAAGCGTGGGCTGCTATTGTCCACGCTGTGGCTGATAAGAAATGTCCAAAAAAAAAAAAATGCACGAATATTTTGAGTAGGAGTGTAGGAGTATGAGAGCAAGCGAGAGCGCCCGCCCGCAGCAGTGAGCAAGACAAGTTTAGTCTGGACTGGCGCTGCGGAGAGGCAGGCTCATTTGACGTGGGCACACAGGCGGGGGCGGGTTGATTGATGATTGGGTTTGCGTTCCTACATCACGAGAGAGAGAGCGCGCGCGAGAGAGAGAGAATGAGTCACTGATTGCCTGCTACAATATTCAGCGCTGCCACGGCATTGCGGCGTGTACGGACGTGTGCACAACATCCTCCACACTGACAAAGCCCATTTCGCTTATATTTAACTACCTCTTTGTGCAGCCATAAACTCAGCCACAAGAGACGATAATTAATCTGTTGTGTACAAATGGTGTTCAAAGGATAACAGAATTGACATTACTGAAACCTGTCAGCCACATAGAAATAAACAATAAGTGTCATTAGGCTACCTATACAGTACTTCTCACAGTTGTGTTTATAAGAGAAATCCTGAGCTATATGATTAACTGATTCATCTGTTCGTAAAGAAGTATTTAACATAAATTTAACCTACATATTAAAAACTGGCTATGTTAAACTATCTCGATTTACAATTAATGTATAATGGATGGTTAATATTTGCTCAGACATAGGATGTCTTCTGCCTTGTCACTTTTCTGATTCAATATTTTCATCGTCTCACATTTCTCATACACAATTCAGTGTGCCCCAATAAAATGCTACTCGGTGTTTTCCTCTAGTTTTAATGACATACATTTCCCAACTTTTCGAGTTTACTAGTTTCGGAGGAACTGCTGCGGTATAGCTCTCTAGTGAATCCTGTAGAAATTCTCTCCACGTCGTTTCTGCAAATTCAGTCTAGCTGAGGCGTTCTCGCGTATACGCACAACACGCGCATACACACAGAAAGGTGCGCATCCTCTCGACAACCTGTTAACTCTCGCCCATCGCTCTTTTGATATGCGGCACCGCTGCGCGATTGCACTACGTGGACCACCTTAAGAGCGTGACGCCAGGTTGCCATGGCAACTGCTTTCCGCTTTCGGGCGCGGAGGGAGAAAAAGCGCGAGATATTTAAGAGTTTCGGTTCAGGAGCGGCGCAGGCTGGACAGCGACCACGCAGCAGCATCTTTCTTTACCTCATCTCTGCGGAAATACGCACGAATCGAGGCCGACGATACAAGACCTCACTGATCCTCCTAAAAACTGCTGGATCTTACGCCCCGGGATTCAACTAACACGCGTGCGAGTTTAAGGTTCTTTTATCCATACTAAGTCAGGTGAGTTGAGGAATTCCCATGCTCACAGCGTGAGTTTTTTTTTTTGTAAACGGCAACGTTAATTTGATTTGATTAGGCTTTATAGCATTTTATAGCATTATTACAATAAAATAAAGTGTCTCGAGTTAAATGTACCTTTACAGATGAAACTGATTAGTGTTTGTTTATGATCATGACGTAGGTTTTACGTTCACGTGCCGAAGTTTGAAAAAGATGTAGGGCCAAGTAAAATAGTCATGTATAGAGGCATCACCCAAGTAATAAAAGGGGGGGACGTTAAATTAGATTTGAGCAATAGTAGTGGTGCATTTGGCTTTTAGACTTTGTTTGCATTTGCAGTACTACACAGACTGAAATAATGACTACCCTTAATCCTTTGCGGAAAGTGGAGGAAGTTTTGGATGGAACCAGTGGCTCAGCAGCATTTACTGGAAATTTACAACGTCCGCAAAACAGATGGACTATAAGTCAATGGCAAGATAAATGCTTAAAAAACCTATTAAGTTTGTGTCATACAAACGAACACGAATTGTTTCTCAAGTCAAAGTAACACGAGAGTAAATGATCAAAAGGCATGTCATATTTTGCTTTTGCAAATGAGAAATTGAAGTCGGGCACGAAAGCGCATCTGGGTGCAGTTTCTCTCTTTTTTTCCCCCTCTCTCAGCTATGACTCACCCTGGCTTGTTTGCGGGAGGAGAGGGGCGGGGAGGAGAGGGGTGTAGAAAGAAAACAAACGCTACCACTAGCTATTATTGTGTCTTTCATATTACAGTAACACGACACAGAATAGACAATATATTTAGAGTATATCGGAGGAATAGTTGCGATGGAAAGAGATTGGTGGTGTCATGTGTAAAGTTGGTGATCAGACTGTGGGACCCATAGTGCTCCATCACGACTGTGGGACCTGCTGCCTACGTCACTCCCCCTCCCACACATCATCACCATAGTTCATTTCTCTTCTTTATGTCTTGTGGTCACCCACTGACTTCATTATTGCGCGATGGAGCAGATTGTCTTGTGAAATCAGTTGAAAGCAGCTGGAAAACAAGCCGCCTCCACTGAATCCACAAAGCAACGTAGGCAAGCATGCACACTGAACAATAAATGAAATAAGCTTATGAGGGAGTCTGAGTTTAATGAATCACCGACATTTCTTTAAGTATTATTAAGTAACAGAAAACAAATGCTTTCCCCTAAAAGAAATGACAGTATGAAGAAATGTTTTTCATGGATTGGATAAGTTGGATTGTTATTTTAAAGCAAATGCATTTATTTATGGATACTGTGCTCTGAGAAAAAGGGTTCCTTTAAGAGGTTATTTGCTTATTTAAAGGTTCTAAGCTTCCTTAATGAATTCTAGTTTGGAGATTTCTAATGGGAAACACATAATACTACATAGAACCTTTAAGGGTTCCCTCAGAGAACCGAAGAACCCTGAACAATCCAAGTTTTGACCTTTAAAAAAAAAAATATATATATATATAAAGAATTCATATAAATCAGTCACATTTCATATCAGTGCTGCATCCTGATGAACAAAAGGTTAACACTTAAATTATCCTTCTGAAAAGCTGTAGAATCTGGGATGATCTCAATGAAATCTTGCTTTCGTGTGACACAGAACTCCTAGCTTTTATAGCACTTACAAATTCTAAGTGATGCCACTTTAATCTGCTTATTTGTTTCAAATTGTGTTAAAGTTTTTTTCATGTTTTACCTTTTTCACCTACTTCTTTATTTAAGTATACTAACCATCTCATTATATAATACTTTTTGTCTTGGTTCATTTTTTTTTAGGAACAGCATGCTTTGCTCAGTTTCACACACACACACACACACACACACACACACACACACACACACGAGTGTATGCATGTGTTTTTCTTCCTCTTCCACAGTTTGCGTTTCGTAATTATCTATTTTTTTTTTTAATTAATGGCACTAAGATGATTAACACATGCCAATGAGTCACTCAGATTAACCCTGTTAGCTCTGGTAGAGAGAAAATCAGTAGCCAATGTCTGACTTTGACAGAATGAATCAATGTTGTGAGTTTAATTTTACATTCTTCCAATATGTAGTAACTTTTATTCATAATTTACATATCTTTCTACTTTTAACTAAAGATAGTGAAGATTCCCCACCCAAAAGGCTGCAAAAAAATGATACAGTCCTTTACCTCAGAGAATGAGTCATCTTTTGAAGATAGCGTGTGACAAAAAGGGGTATGTTCTTACCCACTCAGAGAAGGCAAAAGCATTTTATTTTGGTCAAATACCAAAAAACAAACAAACACACAAAACCTTAACTTTTCAGTCTATAGGGAGAGACTGGACAATCTTTTGTTAGCTTTGTTGTTTAAAAAAAATGACTATTCCAGGTAGCACTATTGTCTTTGTTCAAACCAGGCTGAAGTCCAAATATGTTTGCAATGCTATTACCATGGCTGTAAAATTTAGGCAGTATAAATTTTTCATGAATTCTCTTTGCTCTTTTGAGTCATCTGCAACCAACCAATAACAATACTAATAGTACATTATATTCAGTTTAGATCATCACTGGTTGGTTTCAAACATAATTGACTAAGCCTATAACACCTCTCATAAGACAGAAATGTTTATGAAAAGAAGAAAAAAAAATATATATATATATACTGTATATATATATATATATATATATATATGAATGTTCTGGTGTTGCCCATTTAACTTTATGAGAACTGAGTAGCATGTGGTTTTATGTGCACATTCAGTGCCTGCACTTAGGAGACTTTGTGCATTGTAATAATCTCAATTTTCCTCTCCTGTTTCTCCATGTTTCTATCTCATTTTTTGTTCTTATTTCTTTATTTTCCCCCAGCCCTGCAGAATATGATGGAATTGAAGGATGATCGGCGGTTCCATAATCTAACACAGGAGCAAGTGGAGACTCTAGATCAGGTTCTCACAGAGGTCATTCCCATTCATGGCAGGGGCAACTTTCCCACCTTGAAGATTAAGCCCAAAGACATCATTCATGTTGTTAGAGACAGACTGTTTTCTAAGAATATTAAGGTGAGGGACGTCCGTCTCAATGGCTCCACAGCAAGTCATGTCCTAGTCAAGGAGAATGGCACTAGTTATAAGGATTTAGACATTATCTTTGGTGTGGAGCTTCCTAAACAGGAAGACTTTCAGATAATAAAAGAAGTGGTTTTGGGGTGCCTCCTGGACTTTTTGCCACAAGGAGTTAACAAGGACAAAATCACAGCTCTCACTATGAAGGAGGCTTATGTACAGAAAATGGTCAAAGTCTTTACTGAGTATGACCGATGGAGTCTCATTTCACTCTCCAACAACAGTGGTAAGAATGTGGAACTCAAGTTTGTCAGCTCTCTGCGACGGCAGTTTGAATTCAGCGTAGATTCCTTTCAGATTATCTTGGATACTATGTTGGAGTCCTACCTTGAGGCTGAGAGAAGGGAGGCTGCACAACTCAAGGAGAAAGAACAGGTGGCTTCCATGATTAAAAGCACTGACTCACAGTCAGGTATATTACATGAGCAAATCACCTCTGCTGGTACAGGGAGCTGCAATGAAACAGATATTAGCATGTCAGGTGAAACTAAGGACATGAACAGTTTGCACAATGTGTGCCACAGTGAAGGACTTATGATGGAAGACCAATGCAAATCTTCCATGGAAGAAGCAACTGTTGAAACAATCCATAAGGGAAAAAATGAGGAGTTGAGTGAAGCTATAACAATGTCTGAAGCTATGGAAGATGTATCAGAACTGTCTGAAACAATATCAGTGCATATGAATAAAATAGAGGAGCTTAATCAAAACCAGTTTATGCAAAAAAGTGAAATGCTAGAGATACATTCAAGCAGAAACATTAACTCACAGCTAGAGAGTGAACAGGTGGTCATTCAGAAAAATAAAAACATACAGCATGACATACAGCTGTTAGATTCTCAAGCATGTGTCCATGCCATGGGATATAAAGAGAGTGAAAACATATTAGTTGCATATTCAGACAGTGTTAAATCTGCATCTAAAAAGGACCATACAAACACAGTAGGTGAGACAATGCAAACTACAGAAAAAAACATTGAAGCCATGGTTCTCAGTGGACAATCTACATTCCAGCTTTCTCCTATCACACTTCTTACACAAAACACACCAGTGGATTCAAATAATGAGTACTCATTACCACCTCCTGCTAAGAAAACTAGTCGAAGTTCACAAATGGTTGTTCTTCGGCATTCCTCACCAAAACCCCCCAGGAAAATGTCTAGGAAGGTCACATGTGTGCCACACTTAGCAAGCAAATTACTCTTAAAAGACTCAACAGTTAAATCTTCTCAACTTGTTAGCCATCCACTCAATGATGTAAGTGATCCAAAAGAAACAACACATATGCAAGTAGAATTGGCAGGGCATACCACTAACTACTTGAAGTCAATACCTAATTCTTCACAGGACAAAGACTCAGTGCTTAGACTATTAGACATATCCACAACAGCCTTTAGTGTTTCAGCCCAGGAGAATGGTACACACTCAGAGGAGATGCTTTCCACACCTGCATCCCCAGAAAAAAAAGTTCAAACACATATAGTTTCGTCAGAGCCAGAAACTGGTGAAACTACTAATCTTTCTGTACTGAGCCCTAAACCCTTCACTGCCCAAAAGGACCAAAACATGACCATTCAACCTTTTCCTGAGATTCTGACAAAAACATGCTCTCAGCCGGTGAGACCAATTATTCAGATCAATTGTCAGCCAGTAGAGGTAGAAGATAGCTTATCTGTCTGTCCAAAGTCTTCATACAAAGAAGATATTGAGCTTGCTACCCAAACTGCTAAGTGTGCTCAAGAATATTCAGAGTTCCAAGAAACTGTTGCTCATACAATAGATACTTCCTCTGAGTTAGGGACACCTCTGTCTGAAATTCTTGCTATTGACTCAGGGGAGGTAGCAACCACTGATCAGGGCTTTGGGGTTCCTATTATTTCATTGACAGTTCCTGAACCCTCCATATCATGTCTATTGCCTGAGGAACCTAATGTACCTGGGACACAGACTCTAGAGTCTTCAATTTTAGCATCACACCTTCTAGAACCACCTATATTGATATCCCAAAAGGCTCAAGATTCCTCTCTGATAGAAAAAAACTTTTCCAAATCATCTGATATATCACCATGTCTTCTAGAACCTTCAATATCCATATCGAAAAATGAAGTTTATTCTGTCTGGCCATCAAGTGTTTTGGAATCTTCCACATGTACTTCAGAGGAATTGACATCTTCTGCAGCACCAATTCAAACTCTAGGACCATCAGAAGCATTCTCACAGATTGTGGAACCTTCTGCAGAAACACCACAGCCTGCAAATCCTTCCATATCACAGACTGGGGTTCTAAAACCTTATATTCAACTTGAGTTAGTGACCCCTGTACAGACATCAGAGAATTCAAATGTTCCTGACTCGACATCCACTAAATCACCCCTGCATTCTCCCAGAGAGATTCCTTCTGTCACAGTAGTGGCAGAAAGCATGTACGGTGATTTTGAGCAAGCCATGGACCACCTGCGTTACAGGTTAATTGCAACACGCAATCCAGAGGAGATCCGGGGTGGTGGCTTGCTCAAGTACAGCAACCTACTAGTTAGAGATTTCAAACCTGCCAGTGAGACAGAAATTAAAACTCTAGAGCGTTATATGTGTTCACGTTTCTTTATTGACTTTCCAGATGTGAATGAGCAACAAAGGAAGATTGAGTCCTACCTACGAAACCACTTCATTGGAGAAGAGAAAAGCAAGTATGATTACTTGATGACACTACGACGGGTGGTCAATGAGAGCACTGTGTGCCTGATGGGTCATGAGCGACGACAAACACTCAATATGATTACAATCCTGGCTCTCAAAGTCCTGGGAGAGCAGAATATCATACCCAATGCCAACAATGTCACTTGCTACTACCAGCCTGCTCCATATATGGCTGACCACAACTTCAGCAACTACTATATTGCCAGTGGGCAGTCCCCAATTATATATCACCCATATCCTCTACATATGCACATGCAAACTGGGCTGGTTTAGCAGTGGGCATGATGTATGCATGGGAAGCTGGTACTGGGCAGAAATATAAACTCCTGCTACCTAAAATGGCCACCACAAATAAAACCCTCAGCCTGGTAGAAAGCCCTAGCACTTAATTGGATAAAACCCTATTCTGAGTGCTTTCAATTGATTAAAAAAAATGTTCTGACTGTAAATCAGGGAGTTACAGTGGTTTGGGCTATCATTGGGCTTACAGTGCAATTCTATGGAGACACATCTGTTCCTGGATTCAAGATCATACTTCTTTTGGGATCAATACAGTTGATCAGTGGAAACTAAATATATGAAAACATTAGTAATAAAGGTGATAAAGCAAAGCCTCCAGATACCAGTAATAAATGTGTCTGGCACATTGAAATGTAGGTTTTTGAAACACAGGGCTTAGTGATGGTGATAAAGTCTTAAAGTTAGAAGGAATGAATGATAATTATCTGAAGTATTTTCCTTCTGTTGTGTGGAAAGCCTATACATTTGCTAAGTTTAATTTGCTAAGCTGGTCAAGGAATAATTTTGGCATTTAGTAGTTGTGAGGGTTAAACACCAAAACAGTTAAAAAATTTCATTTCTTTGAAACAACCTGCACTAAAATTGTAATTTCGAAGCAGTCACACTATTAGGCATATTTATTTGCATCCAATGGCTAATTCAATTTTTAATTTTTGTTTGAAATTCTCAAGAAATTTACTAAGAAACTCTGGTCAACATTACAAATTATTTTCTGTCAAGAACCATTTAAATTACATGCAAAAATCTAGGGTTTTAGAGAGGTGAGGCTTTAATTGCAGACCTTCCAATGAGTCTGCAGAGATTCTATACAGTACTATGATGTGTTTATAAGGGGTTTATGAGGGGTGTATTCAATTCATTCCTATTGTATGTTTTTAGAAACAACTCTAAGAAGTCTATGACTCATGGCTCAGTTCCACGTTGATTCCTACCAGCTGCATGATTGATTGCAGATGTAAACCAGTGTGAAATTTAGTGTGAAAGTTAAATGTCTGTATCTCTTCAGCCTTTTATTGTCATTGGCTGTGTTGTCATTGGTTTGTGTGTCCAGAATATAAATTATGTTTTTGGATTGATGTCAAAAACTGTGTAGAGGATAGTAAAATGCCGTCACTGAAAATGTTACTGCCAGATTTCACCATATGAGGACTTGAGTTGTACTGGAATCAAATGATCGAGCGATGAAGAGAGAAAAATGTTTTACTGATGCATGTATGTGTCTTTTGAGCATCTGTGATGCACAAAGTCAACTTTATGGACTGAAGAATATGTAGTTTTAATTTTATTTACCATATGATGCATTTTCAGCCTCAAAGGAAGCGACAGTTTCAAGCAGCCGAAGGCATGGGAGAACACTGGTTTCCTCATATGGATGCACGTGCGAAGATATCTACTTATCAGGAATTTTTTTACATGTTAGTAACAAAAACACATCTATTTTTCCAAGAAAAAAAGTATAACAGCTTACAGAGTACAAAACAGTTTGTGCTAACTGCATAAACACGTAAATACAAGTAACAGCTATATGTAGATTATATGCAAAGTATGTAAGTAAGTTGTTGACATAGACCTTTTAAAGGAATAATATAAACTTCTGTCACTGTTCACAACTTGTGGATTTCCCCTTTCTTCGTGAACTCCTAGATCTAAAATTTGTGAAGTATTATACCTTATTGTTGACTTAAAGTCCCTTATGTTGTCTTGCCCTGATGTTTTTGTCCACTTTCTAATTCTGGACTTACTGCCAAAATCCTTAGTAACACTGTGCTTAGATATAGGTTTAACTGTTTACCCAAGCAAGACTTTTAAACATAGAACACCATGGAAACATAAAGAGCAGTTTATATGACCAAAGATGGGTTTTGTAGGAAAACTTCAAGTGCCTCAAAGAAGGTCATTTGTATGTGACCTAAGAAAAAAAAAAAAAGAAACACAAATAAAAAGACAGAAAAGGGGCAGACCAATGTAGAGAAAGGGAAAAGTACAGAGATAGGTGAACAGTTCTCTGGGATGCAAATGAATCTGCACCCCTTCATTATTTCAGGTGTATATTTTATTCTTGCCCTTCTCTAGTGCAGATTGTGTTGATGTCAGTTCTGTAGTACTTTATTATGGTTGGTTAATGTACCTTTAATAAATATATACATATAAATATATCTGTAGGTCCCTTTTACCTACAACTGTTTTTCTTCTAGTGTCCTGTCATTGGTGTGAACCCTAGACAATCTCCTCATGATTTGAATAAAATAGTTTTTTAGTGCATAAATAACACATTTTAATATTAATGCATACAAGGTAATGGTTTAAATTTTAACTGTGTACCACATGTTAAATGATTGGCGGCACGGTTTTGTAGTGGTTAGCACTGTTGCCTCACAGCAAGAAGGTCCAGGTTCGAGCCCCATGGCCGGCAAGAGCCTTTCTGTGCGGAGTTTGCATGTTCTCCCCATGTTCTCGTGGGTTTCCTCCGGGTGCTCCGGTTTCCCCCACAGTCCAAAGACATGCAGGTTAGGTTAACTGATGACTCTAAAT
>JAPEIY010000027.1:21811747-21824070 GCA_026122135.1 Cathorops aguadulce | reverse complement strand
CGACTTGTCCAGGGTGTACCCCGCCTTTCGCCCGTAGTCAGCTGGGATAGGCTCCAGCTTGCCTGCGACCCTGGAGACCAGGATAAAGCAGTCTAGAGATAATGATGAAAAACAGCCGAATAAGAAAAAGACTCACTCTCTCTCGGAACGTTGTGTGGGGGTGGGGTCTTTTCTGCAGTACATTAGGTGTGTGTAATTAGCACTCGCGGCTAATATTATATATACAGCAGGCTAAATGAGCTTTGGGCCTGAGAGAATAATAGCTTATTGGCCTAAGCAGAGCCAAAAACTGCCAAAGATTCATAATCTGTTGGATGTACCTGCATCTTGAACAGTTCAGAGTATATGGCAAAGGTCTGTCTTATCAATTGATTTCCAGCAGCTGAGAACAAAAACGTTTTAGTCTTTTATAATATTTACATTTCCACTTGTGCACGCTTCTTTTTAATCCAGTCTCAGAAAAAATTAATTGCGTTTGATGGAATTGTTTCACAAAACAAACATAAGAAGCTGTGTTGTTTCCTGATGTTATTCTTCGTCATCTGCATTTATTTACTAGCAAATATTTAAAACACAGCCTTTTGTCTGGTTTGATTGATAAGTGCTTTGTGAAATCAAATGTATGCATATTATTTCCAGAGTTAATCAAACCACAGTAATCAGAGGTCGTTATCTTGTACTGTCATCAAATTTAACCTGCTGGAAAAATCACAGCCGATGAGTGACGTCATACCCGTTTGGCCCAAGCCGCACGTGCCCCACAAAAAAAGAGCTTCATGAATTGTAATGTAACTTTATTTAAAACATCATAATTAATTTGCAATCGCATAAATCAAAGATAATTAACGCAGGACCGTCCCTGCATGATGTGTCATTAACCTGATGTCGTGTCATGTTCGGCTTATTCCAGTTTGAAGTAAACAAGCAACAACGAAAACACACATTTACTACACAGTGCGCCCGTTTCAACGCAATTAACTGGCACAGCTAGTGTGATGTGAAATAGCTGATTTACAGATTTATGTACACAACACAATTCATGGCCTGCATCTTCTATTAGCTATGGATTAGCAGGAAAATTAACTTGTTAACTATAAACTAATTAATTACTGTCCTGCTAGGTGGTTATAGTCGAGATTATTTTTTATTATCGTTCTTGAAAGAGAAAGTTATTAGTTAACCTCCTAGATTGAATTCCTGGGCTTCTGCCATGTGTTACAATAAATATATTTGTTTGCTCTGTTCGAGTTTGGTATGTTCATATTGGCTTTACTGTAGTACAGTGATGTAGCAGCAATAAGCACCAAGAGATGTGGATGTTGCACTAAAGTGAAACTGAGCAGAAACTGTTGATCTGATTACAGAAGGGAAGTGCAATACACCAGCACCCAATTGTGCATTTTCTGCGATGTATTATATGGAGAAGTTGAGGTACAAAAAACAACAGTTGTAGGCTAAGTGAGAGTGGTAGGTATCCTCTAGTTTGGAGACTTGGGTGATGTTAAATGTGAGTTTGCTGTGTATATGGGTGTATATGGTGTTTGGGCGTATGTGGTGTATGGGTATATAGGGATATGAGTATATGTGATGTATGGTAGGTCTACAGGTATTTAGGTGTATGCCTATCTTTGTTGCACTTTAATTCCATTAACTATCCTATACTAGGACAAAATCTCAAGTGTTCAACTTACAATTTCCATCTAAGTAAAAAGCAAGCACTCTGAGTTGATTTAACGCTGCAAATTGTCTTTAAATCCTGGGAATTTAATACCGATTCTGAGGCGCTCTGAATGTAATTGTACAACCCTGTAATTGTACCCTTCTGTAGTTTGTGATTTTTGTTGTTACTGTTGTGAGATCTGGCAACAGCATACAGAATAAAAGGTAAAATGAGTTGAATTTAACAGATAATTGAACAGAGTTTAACGAATAGGTTTGCGGTTTTGAATAATAATACCAATACTACTACTACTACTAATACAAAAAAAAAACAGATTGTGTTTGCTACAAATCCAGATGAATGTTGTAAGAGTTTATTAAGCTTGACACATGGTGAGAATTAAAGCATGGCTTGGACTGTAATGTCATTTGCGCTTTAGTGTACTGTCTCCATCTCTGTTAACTGATGAACTGATTCTTCTGTTTGTTTGTCTCCAGCACCGCACACCCCGCACTGTGTGTTGGAGAAGAGCGGGCTGTGCGAGGCGAACAGACCTGAGACTCGACTGATGGATGGAGAGCTGATGGCAGTGTGGGCTCGGGGCGTGGGGCTGAAAGTACAGTCACTCCCTTTTCCCTCTGAGTTCCCAGAGCACAGTCAAGTCGGATTCCTTTGGGAAAGATCTCTCTCTCTCTCTCTCTCTCTCTCTCTCTCTCTCTCTCTCTCTCTCTCTCATATAGCCTATCACTTTTTGGAATCGGGGGAGCGAAGTAAGGATTCACCGCCACGAGGGTTCACTTCTTCTTCTTCTTCATTTCACCTGGCTCATTCATTTTATTTGTGCCGAAAATAGATAGAGACTGAAGAACTAGTAATCGTCGATTTTGGATAATACCATTTCCGCAAAGGTTCTTGTTGTGATAGTATTGTTTCTTGAAGTGACACTGGGCTTTTGCACTCCCTCGGCTGCAGGGAACTTGTCCACGTGTTTTGGATGTTGACAGCTCGCTCCTTTTCGTTTTCTGTTTACACAGAGGAAGCGACACACACCAGCGCAGAGAGAGAGAGAGAGAGAGAGAGATCTGCACGCGCGCCCGTAGATCTCTAGCTGGCTTTTTCTATTTTTTATTTGTATTTTTTTTCTAACGGATCAACGGAGAAAGAACAGAGGACTATAAGATCGACAGGGGAAGCAAAAGTCCGCGTTAATGTTTGGGATTCAGGAGAGCATCCAGAGGAGCGGGAGTAGTATGAAGGAGGAGCCGATCGGCGGGATGAACGCGGTGCGCTCGTGGATGCAGGGAGCCGGCCTGCTGGACGCCACCACCGCCGCGCAGAGGTAAGAGCGCGAGGGGCCGAGCTACTGAGCAACGCTTTCCTCCTTTCCCTCCTCAGCTTTACAGGACCACACGAAAATCCCTTTTACACTTGTTTCACATCTTCATCCTGAAGCGGGCCAGCGTCTTCTACTTACTCCATGCAGTAAAGATGTAGTGCTAAAGCAAGATCGGGTTAATTTCAGTATTGCGTCGAACCACGCGTTCATTTGGAGTTGTGTGTGTGTGTGTGTGTGTGTGTGTATATATATATATATATATATATATGTGTGTGTGTATGTATGTGTGTGTGTAATATAAAAATACACACACGTGTCGACACTGACACAGCCTACTGTATGTTGATTCAAGTACAAGCATCTTCCAGGGAAAATGAAGCCCCTCACAATTGTTGATTCCGTATTTATGTTCTTGATATTCAGCGACTATCCCAAGTCCCAAGCCAAAAGATTTAAAACATAAAAACTTACATTTACATGCTTCTGTACACTCTCCTCTCTGAAGCACGAGCCTTTAAGCTCTAATTTAGGCTCTTTTATTATGAAGCTAAACAAAAACTACACAAATGAATAAAGCTGATTTTAACAGGGTAGATTAAAGCATAAGAAGAGGATTGTTTAAGTTGAATTTTTTATCAAAAATAGCAATTTTCAAATAACGCAATTAAAAGCAGACAAGAAATAACAATTCGAGCATTTTGTAAAGCTTGTGAATGACAGGATATAGAAGATAACTTTACCTGAAAACGCATAAATAGAATTTCATAAATAGCTGTATTTATTGATTGCAAAATTGAAAAATATGTACGTTTTATAGAGGCACGTGTTCCAGTTTCTCTCTCTCTCTCTCTTTCCCTGTGTAGTGGTGTAGGTCTGGCCCGAGCTCACTTTGAGAAGCAGCCTCCCTCAAATCTGCGCAAATCCAACTTCTTCCACTTTGTGTTGGCTCTGTATGACAGACAGGGGCAGCCCGTGGAGATTGAGCGCACGTCTTTCGTTGGATTTGTGGAAAAAGAAAAGGCAAGTGATGTTTTCACCCCACACACAGTGCTGAATTGCAGTGCACGGCTTGACGCTTGTGCGAGTTTTCAGAAATAATCACAATGCTTTAAAGCGCTCCCTGTTCCCACCCCTGATGTACATTACGTAACATAAATGCATATACGATATGTATTTTTCTGTCAAAATATTTAAGGTGCAAGAACAGACAGAATCACAACTCCTTAAATGAGGAGCATGGATGAAAGTACTGTAGTCCAGGCGCTTTTCAGCTGGTTAACACTATTGTCTTGCATTCTATAAAATTTTTATAATAAAGTTTTTTTTCGGTGATCTGTAATCTAACTTTATTTGTAATTATTGATTTATTAGCCAAACTCAGATTCGTTTTTTTTAAACAAAAGCTTTCAAAATATCCTCTGTGTGCTCGCTGTAGATTTAACCGAGTTTCAGCGAATTAGCGGGTCATAGTGCAAGGTTTAAAAAATACCGCCTTTCTGCTTTAAATTGTGAAGGTCCCGGTAATTCATTTGCATATAATAATAATAATAATACACATTTATTGAATTATGCTGTAATATGATATATTGGTTTAATTTGAAACGAAAATGAATAAATAAAGTGCTGGTGTCTGTTTCTTAGTGAAGACATTATCCAGTGTCTGTGTGCTGATTTGTTTTAACTGAATGAGTCATGCATTTGAGTAGCTCGCACCAAATAATTAGCACCACGCTGCAGTTTTGATTTTTGTAAAATTCAGACATTTTCTTGGCCGACAGAAGAAACTGATTTGGTTCAGCAATGTGTTTGCACTTGGAACTGCCATAGACTGCACATGGGAACAGTCCTGTGTGCTGCTGCAGGAACGAGGAGAGGAAACCGGCTGCTTTTGCTAATATATCCATTTATTTGTCTAGGAACCGACTGGTGAAAAAACAAACAATGGGATTCATTACAAATTGCAACTTCTCTACAGTAACGGTAAGCATAACTATATAACTATTATTATTATTATTATTATTATTAAATTTGAGACGGACAGTTAATTTTTGCAAAATGTATCTTTATTATTAGTAATAATAATTTATTTATTAATATATTATTTATTTATTTGTTATTTATGTATTATTTATTTATTAATAATAATAATAATAATAATAATAACAACTCAACCTTACCCTGATTATCACCTGTGTTGAACTAATATGATCAAATTAATTATAGGTCATTTTTAGAGAGAGACAGTTAATTTTTTGTAAAATGTTTATTATTATTATTATTATTATTATTATTATTATTATTATTATTATTATTATTATTATTATTAACCCAACCGTACCCTGATTTTCACCTATTTGTTGAACTAATATGATCAAATTAAGTATCCTAGGTCATTACAAATGATAGATTACTTAACATCATCAGCTTAAAAGCATAAAATCACAGATTTAAGATTTAGAAGTTGTTCCAGAATCCAGAATCCTACATATTTGTACTATTTATTATTATTATTATTATTATTATTATTATTATTATTATTATGTATTAAGAGTTCACGTAAATAGCATGGGCTTACACTGAATTAGAAAGTTACGAAGTTGGTCAGTTATTTTTTTCTTTTCTTTTTTTTGTGCCGTTGATGTTTGCAGGTGCCATTTTTTATGCTCCTCTCAAATGTAACCTGGTAAAGAATAATTCTGTTTACACCTTATATAATACTGTACATGTAAGCTCGCCGTTTTCTTCCTTTCAAATTCACATTTTATACCTCATTTCCTCTCTTTAACCCTGCTCTGAAACTGAAATGAAAATTTATTTGTTTGTTGCAAGTTGCAGGCCTACTTTTTGATTCAAAGCACCAATTTAAGTACAAATCCATTCATCTGAGCAGAAATGTTTTAACTGACCTAGTCTACTCATATCATAGTAATATAGGTGCCTTTAAAAGTATATCATGCTGTATAGGGGTTTTAATCTTCTTCTCCCTGCAACTGTATCTGTTATTAGAGTGCATAAAAAATGGCTGTGTGTTTTGTTTTATTTTACTCAGTAGACCTCTTTTTTTGCACACAGGGATAAGGACAGAACAAGACTTCTATGTACGATTGATTGACTCCATGACAAAACAGGTAAGGCATTATATATGAAGAAAATAGTTTGAGAGTAACTGAAGGATTAGGAAAAGTCAGAGGTGTGTGTCTGTGTGTGTGTGTGTCTGTGTTTATTTCTGGGGATATGATATGTTTGCACCGCAGTGAGTTTAGGGATTGTGATGCATAGTGTGCCTTAGGGTAATGTGGAATTAATCATGTCTAAATATGACATCTTTTCTCTGGGAAAGCATTTAAGATGACTGATGTTTTAAGGCTGCATGTTCACATTAGGGCAAACCTCTCTGACACCTTCCTTTCTTGTAATGTTCTGCTGAAACTTAATCTTACAGTCTGTGTGCAGGATGCTCCCACCTTTTCTATCTGTTTGCATATACTCAGGAAGTAGAAGTCATTTCAAAAGTGTTTTTGGGTTGTCACCTTTTGTATGTATTTTTAGTCACCATATATTTACTACGGAATGCTCTTCACTAAGTGTGGACAGTTTTTGAATAGCACAAATTGTGCCTGTTCCCCTAAGACCAATATTTGTATGTGTGAAAGTGTGTGTCCTGCTGGAAATCAGAACAGCACGGAAAGTGAAAACACAACATGGTGACAGCTAAATGTCTTGTAAGATCATAGTGTATTTTGGGAAGAGTGTTGCTTTATTTTTCCATCAGCCCTTTTATTAATTTCCAGCTTCTTGGGGAAAAAATCTATTACAGATATAGATATATAAATGTGAATTATTTGAACTTTGAAAAAGAATTGAAAAAAAAATTAATTGCAGAGCTAATTTATGATAATTGTAATTGATCAAAATATATATAATATTTCCATCTCTGGTTTGTACCTGGTATGAATAAAATGTAAATTTACTGTTATTTATATTTAAATGAATATATTGTAATGCCTATGTTTATCACTGATTAAATTGTCCTTTCATATTAACAAAGAAAAGTAATAGAATACTGGTTACAGACTAATCTCGACCAAGTTGTTTCTTCTGGAGATAAAGCAGCACAATCACCTTGTGTATGTTGGTGGACTTAGTGTAGTTCAAGTGTGTGAAGCTATTGGGTAATTATCAGGTGCTGTTTAGTCCTGATAGACTCAAAGAGCAACAGTCTGAACATTTAGCACATCATGTGCAGTCAATATGTGAGCACTGCATGTGCATATGCACGTGTCTGCATGCGTGTATGCATGCATGTGTGTTACAGCTGACAATGACCAACTGTCCTGTAATTCACTGCACCTTCATTTTGAATTAAGCTACAAATCTTTGTAACATTTTCTTACTCAGACTTTTTTTTATATTAAATTGTAAATCAGAATTTGCCAGTGCATCCAAATTTGCATTCCTCTTTCTTGTAACTACATACATTTCCTATTAGTTTCACTGTAGTTATACAGCAATTATACATCAAGTATGTTGTTACGAAGGACTATCCATTATGATGAATAACTGAATGATAACAGAGTGTTAAAGGGATTAAAGCTAATTGAAATAAAAACTGACTTTTTAAAATTTGTTACTATATCCTTCTGGTCATATCATTCATGATTAATACCACCTACAAATTCAAATTAAAGTTTATTTTTTTATAATCTAACATGAAAATTCTATTTTGTCTGCTTCTAAACATCTGCTTTTGACAATATCAGCATGCATTTGCAATCAAATCTTTAAAACCTTTTATTTGGTAATAATAAGTAATATGACTAGTCGTCCATGATTAACTACTGTATAGTGTGTGGGTCTGATCACCCTGTTCATTTGGGAATGCCCAATTCACAATCCACTCAAATGTGTTTTAATTTAAAAATAAAAATAAAAAACCCTCCAGCCATAGATATTTTCAGGCCTGAATGTCATGTTGCAAGAAATGCACTAAATTATAAACTTTTAGTTATTCTGTTTAAGTTCTTTAAAACTGAAAACATCATCTTTATTCTTCTCCAATTAGCTCTCTCTCTGTGTGCGTGCATGCGCGCACGTGTGTGCATATTTTATGTGCAAGTGAGGCAGATTTATATGTAGGTTTAAAGCAGTGGTGTTATGCTGGAGGAGTAAATACAGAGGCTGGAAGATGGGTCTGCTGCTCACTTCAGGACACCCCCTCAATAAAAACCCATTTATCTCATCTCTGGTTTCACTTGAGCACATATTTCACCGTGTGATTTACGGGCTGTTTCAGTGGACCACCGCAATACCTGTTAATGATGGAGTGGTCACAGAGAGAGAGAGAGAGAGAATCATAATTTGGGACTGAAGTAGTCATGTTGGTATAACAATATAGTTGACTTTTTAAATAGTTGACATTTAGTTACCTTTCTCTCTCTGCATTTTGGAGGTTTAAGTCCCTTGAGTTTAGTCATGATGAAGACACCTTCACTATATTTCCCAGGAATTATTTCTTCAAGCTGAGCCTCACTTACTGATTTACAGACAAAGGAAATACATGAAATAGTCATTGTCAAAGGCCTAATCGGTGAGTAATAAAGGTAATTTATATTTAGAAAAACAACTACAGTATTACCTCCCACTAGCCACTGAACCAACCCTTTTCTCTGCCAAGCTTTAAGGGTAAAGCTTAGGCATAAATTGTGAACGTGGCTTTCAAAATTACTGTCCACAAAATTAATTACAATTTGAATGCTTATAGGCAAACTTTAGGTCAAAAACCTATATTCTATATAATTCTGACCATTGCCATTTTTTTGTTCATTTTCATTATTTGGTTTGATCACTATTTTAATGTTTGTGCTTTATTTTCTCCTACATCACATAAAGAGCTGCAATTTGGCTTATGATGGAACTTGAATGTGTCTCTAAGTTGATTTCTCTGAGCTCTCCTCTAACCACGTTGTGGTAAGACTCAGGCATTGCAATGTGTTTAAAACATCTCATTAAAAGCTCATAACTAGGTACAGACTGGCTACAGAACCAGTGGGCTCTTGCAATCTGGCTTCATCCCAGCAGTGCACCGCTCTTACAGAGCAGGTTTATGGAGTTGTTCGACATGCACTTCTCATTAGCACTGGGTGAGAGCTGCCTCTTGAGAATCACTCACTGGCAATGGAGCGAGCGTGTGGACTGCATGTGGAAGAGTGACATGACAGAAGGAAAATAATGATAGTATGGCAACTTGGGCACAGCAAAGTATGATAAACCTGTGTAAAGCTGTTATGTCTGACATACTGTAGCACATCAAATACCTGCTCCCAAACACACACTCAGAAAGCTGGTGGGAAAGAGGAGAGAAAGAGAGGAGGGTGTCAGACTGACAAGCTGTATTTGTGATCAATGCTTAAGTCTGAGACATATCTGCCAAAGACAGTAGAAAAGGGTCTCCCCATTTTCTCTTTCTCTCTGTGTGACTTTTTCTGCTTCACAACAGCTGAGTCTTGGAACAAAGGCGAATCACCCACACACATGCAGTCACACACTGTGCCTGACATATTTGCCAGTGACGCTAACAAAGAAGGAAATGTCTTTTCATGTATTTCGACTGAATTGTTTACATGCCTCAGATATAATTGTCACTTCAAGGCAGTGGAGGCAGGCTGTGAATGAGACATGAAGTGAGACTTGTGCAGAATGAAATATGTATTAAAAGCTGCATCAGGGCCTAATGAAAGCTTCACAGAAGCCTTGGCGACAAGCATGCATGTTTCATGCTTTCCCGGCCTTCCTTAAGGAGCTCTTTGTTCACACAGCTCTGGGCTGGAGCTGGTAGGTACACCCCAACTCCCCTGTTGCTCATGGGTGTGTGTGTGTGTAGTGAAACAAACGTGTGTGTGTGTTTTCAGAGCTCCGCTGGAGCGCCAATTGAAAATGTGTATAGGGAGGAAAGTCTAAAGTGCTCTCACTATGCTGAAGTTTCTCAGAAACTTATTAATCCTGTTTTCCTTACATGGACCAGGCTCAACCTCATGTTTCCATTCATTAGTGATCTGAAGCATGATGCCATTAGATTCAGACAACAGAAACAGTTCCACAAAGTGCAACAAAGTTACATAAATCTCCTGCTTGGAATTTGTGACAGTGTCAGACAGGACATGAAACCCAATTGTGCTTGTTCTGTAGCCACAGAAAGTCTTAATATGTCTAACATGCGATTATTTAGATATTCACATTTAAGAGTCTCCAAAGAACTGGGTAATTAAAGCTACTTCACTTCATGGTGAACAATTCTGTATGAAAGGGGTTTTATTGTTGTTCATTTAGCCTTTTGGAAAAGTATACAAGGGGGAAAAATCAATTAAATAAATTATAGATAAATAAACAGTTGACCCTGATGTTTTTGCATGTTACAACATTTTTTTTTTAAACCAGGGTTAACTTAGTCAGGTTTTCAGTAAAGTGTTCAAGATGATGTCTTACTTGAGAAGGTACACCTTCAGAAGGTTACGCAGTCATTGTTTTGGTGGCCTGAGCTAGACATGTGAGGAAATACTGACAAAATATTTTTGGTGTTATTCCCAACACTATGCACTAGCAGTATTATGTTAGATGCATTTTGTGTGATAAATGGAAGGCTTTACTTATTAAATAAATGTGTGGCAGGGTAGAGGACATATCTGTATCTGTATGGCCTGCCCTACGTTCTCTCACTGACTCTGTGTTTCTGGGACAGCCTGAGGGTCAGAGCTTTGGGCTGAGACAGTGATGCATGCTACCACACTTTTAGAGGACCTTGACCCTTATTTCCACAATGCAGAAATGAAACAAATGCATGCTCCTGATCAGCAATATCCTTCAGCTGTAACGAATCATATGAAATACAAAGGAAACTATGTTTGTTACTAATTGAAAAAGGCTTGTGTAGTTGTGACAGGAACCATTTCTTGTTAATGGTTGTTGCTCATGTTTGTGTGTGTGTTTGGGCTAGGGTAAGTGATTCATGGCTGTGAAGGACATGTTGTGTGGAAATGGAAGGGTGGAAACAAAGCTGAGGTTTTTTTGGATGAAGTGTTGATTTGGCCAGATGGCTTGCTATGCTCCAGTCTGGCAGTCCAACTGCTCCCCCCCCCCCCCACACACACACACACACACTTACATACCCAAAACGCTGATACACATCCATACTTTTTCACTCAGCAATTTCGTTCAAGGTAAAATTAGACAAATTCAAGCAACAATTTGACACGCACATGCACGAGCAGGGTGTGGTGCGCCAATGTTTTGAGGCTGAAACGTCTTCCAATCTTTCATGTTTATAATTCAATCTTATCCAGTGATATTCCAGCATATTTCCCTGTGGGGTTGAAACTCTGGCCAGACTCTGTAGGGTGCTCACTATAACACAGTGCTCTCTGAAGTCCAGCCATCAAACCAGCAAGCGAGTTGACTTTCAGAGCCTTATTTTAATTAGTCTTAACAGGAAGGTATGACGGTATGATAACATTGCCAGTAGTTTGTTTCTCAAAGACATTCTTCTGAAAATGAACTAAATTAAATTCTTACTACCAAGCAGTGTATTCACCACAGGGTTGGTTTTGAGGACAGGGGATACAATCCCCACCTTCGGGGGGAGCGGGGAGACTTGGGACACACTTTTCAGCTTTTGTAGATTGTGTGAAATTCTTTGCAGGCAGCATCCCCTTCATATTCCATTAGGGAGTATTTAATATACCATCTTACCACAGCATTAGTTTATCAGCTTGTCGCATATACTGGCCTTCAGACTTCACTTTTTCTGTCATTAATTTCTGCAGTGAGGCATGAGATATTGAGGCATTATGTTGGGAGATGTGGCACATAGTGGGGAGACATGGAACAAAAATAAAACAACTAGGACTACATGTTTAATTTATATTTATCATCAAAACTTGTAACATATGAACTGTATGAACACACAATACTGGTACAGCTCGAGAAAAATGTCAGTTTACCAAAACCTGACTGTCAGTAATTGTGCTAAAAACCTGAGTTTAGAGCAGCCTCCAAACATGGCCACACCGGACTACACTTCCTGAGCACCACAGTGCCCCTCATCACCAGAATTCTAACCTCAATACCTGTCTGTAATTTACCGGCAATCATCTTCCCTATATAAGCTCAGCTCTCATACTCTGACTTTGCAAAGTATCATTCTGTGTCCCCATGCCTGAGGCCCCGTCCACACGAGTAAGCTCCCTCACCCAATACACTGTCGTTTTAAAAAAAAATCTCTGTAAACACGGCACCGTTTCGATTCACTGGAAATGACCCAAAACGCTGTAGTAC
>JAPEIY010000027.1:21614473-21633980 GCA_026122135.1 Cathorops aguadulce | reverse complement strand
TTGTCTCATTTGTTTAACTGGGTTCTCTTTATCTACTTTTAGGACTTGTGTGAAAATCTGATGATGTTTTAGGTCATGTTTATACAGAAATATAGAAAATTCTAAAGGGTTCACAAACTTTCAAGCAGCACTGTAAGTATGTGGCTGTCCTACAATGACCTCTTTGTACATGTTTCCATCTTAGTGATCAGGATCAGGATGTGCAGCTGATAAAGCAACAAGTCGTTCTCTATCAAACCATACTCAAACCAAACCAAAAAAGCTGGTTTCCATTTTTTTTAATTCTACTCTTCTCTCTCTCTCGTCATGTCTTTGAATGGATCCACACTGAGCAGTTCTGTTGACAAAAACTACTGTATAGATTATCATTTTTTTGACGAAGGCTGTAAAAATATCTTTTAAAATTCACAATATTAAATTAAAGTTACTTCTTGTCTGTGATCTTGCAAGTATTTTCTTTTTCTTCATCCAGGTAGTACTCTACTGATACATGTATAAATGGTTTCTCAAACCATTATTTTCGATACTTTAGACCTAACACTACATGGTTTTGCCCTCTTCCATTTCCTGCCAGACTCTCTCGAGTTCCTGAATGTATGCACACTTGTTTTTGGAGATTAAATTGTGCAAGTGACCCTCAATCCCCTTCACCATCCCTCAATACTGTTCCCACTGATTTCTCTTCAAGAAAGTAATGAAAAAAGTATTATTATTATTATTATATACAGAACAGTATAATGACTGTGCCTTAATATTAATGATGTGCTCCTAAACTTATTGGTTGACCTACATATTGCATTTAATTTACTTATCATTTACATTTACAATCATCAGCAAAAATTACATTTTTTTTTTTTTTACTTTGCGTGACTGGTGCAACCTTCCTCTTGTAATTAACTTGTAAAAGTCACTGGCAGGTTTTTTCGCTGAACTTGACCTCTGTGGCTGAGCTTTGGAGTGAGCTGTGAAACAACCCTGAAACAGTATTGAAATGCGAGTTTGAATCATTTACATCAGCCACCAAATCAAAGCACTGCTGGGACTATTGTTGGTTGCATATCTGATTTGTACTGAATAAAGAAATAATGTAACTAAGTGACTAAAGGGAGAAGGATCAAAATAAATTGAGCAAGAAACCCAGACTTTTACAAGATAACCCGGTTTTAATCATTGATGATTAAATGATGAGATTATTTTATAGCACTGCTGTGTTCTGGGGTTAATATTACAAAGTAAGTTAGTCCTGCTGTTTTAGTCCAATAGTAAACTGAATGAAGAGTAAAGTGAAGCAGTGCATGTGTCCTCCTTCAGCTTAAGCTGAATTTTATTGTTCAAACAGTTGCTGCGTGGAAGAAGGAGGAAGAGCTTTAAATAGCCATTAGCTAATGGATTACTGAGACGCAGACACCAGCACCCTCTTCACCTCCAGTCTGCACTCCTGCCGAGAGCCACTCAGCACACAAAGCCTGCTTTAAACATTATAGATCCCTGGTGCAGTATCAAGCATCTCCTTCTGTTCTCTCTCTCTCTCTTTCCATCACAGATGTTTGTGTGCAGGTGAGTGCCGATGTCACTTATCATAGTTGACATTCACAGACAGACCAATCATCATTAATGACACGGCTGATTACTTGAAAACTACATTGTTAAGTGTGTTGTCAGATTTAAGTCAAACGATGACAAAGTTCCAACTTTATCCATATTGACCCTGCCGTCCTGCCGACAAGATTATCAATAAAGACTCTTAAAGACTTTACACAGTATTGTCATTTAAATCCATCTTCAGTCTCTCTCTCATTCTCTCACTCACTTAGTACTGTCAGAAAACAACCACAATAATCACAGTAATGTAATATTAAAACAATAAGTTTAATTGATGTAGAATTTTTCCAAGGGCACAACACAGCATTAAAAGAAATACATGCAATTCAAAGCAGTAAAGCAGCATTACAAAGCACAAATAAAAACAACACTGAACTGACAACTATTAACAGTGTTGCCTGAAGAGCTGGGTTTCAGTTTGAAGAACACTAGTTGTAGATTTTGAGTGTCACTTTTCTTTGAGTGGAAATCTACTCTGTGACACTGTAGAATAGGACTGAAAGCAGCATATAAATGATGAACTGAAATGTGTCAAAACCAGATCCCTACATGGCATAACAGGGGCAGGAGAGAACAGGGACAAAACGTTGTCTGTTTAATTGGTTTTGTTATTGATTATAATTATCTAAATTATATGCCGGTGTGCATGCTTACTGGTTTTGTACATGTACAGAATGCTTACATTTACTTAAATTCAAAATTATAGTGGAGTTCCATGCTTAAGAGAATATGATAATGCATCAGCCTGAGTTTTAATGAGTTTTGCAATTGTACGATGTCTGTACAGTCAACACGGTCGTTAGCACTGTCACCTCACAGCAAGAAGGTTCTGGGTTTGAGCCCAGTGGCCGACGGGAGCCTTTCTGTGTGGAGTTTGCATGTTCTCTGGGTTTCCTCTGGGTGCTCTGGTTTCTCCCACAGTTCAAAGACGTGGTTAGGCGGCTACTCTAAATTGTCCATAGGTGTGAATGTGTGTGTATGAACGTCTGAAAGGAGAACACCTCTATAATATTCAAGCAGAAGACAACAAGAAACCACTACTATAATGTTCCCTAGAAACTCTGATGGACGTCAGAGCCGGACCTGCCATCAGGCAAAACACTGTGTACCAGCACAGGGAATCAGATTGTAAGTGCAAGGCAACATATCTCATCAACACTTGACCACCGGACAGTGAAATTTGTATCTTTATTTACATAAAATAGATTATGACCCTATCTTATTGGTGGGGAGGGTCTTCCCAAGGGACACATGCCTGTCACTGCACAACACAAAAACACAGAGTGCTTATTTTTATTTTTTTAATAATGTGGGATTATTTACTGACACATTTTACAGAAAATATTGATGAAAAAATATTGTTTTTGTTTTAATAGCGGGCAATGTATTTTTGCATTGTATTCTTTTTTACCTCAACGATTTCTTACGCTGTCCACTTGTGTAAACATAATTATTGTATAGTTCAATAGTAATTATGAGCATCTTTTCTCAGTTTTAGATCATCTAAAACTACCACAGATCAATATCCATTAATTCTTAGCTCCGATAATATTCAATCATAACTATATAGCAATGATGTAAATTGAAAGCGCTGGTTCACTGCTGTCCACCAGACACCCATCAGAGTCATACCATAATAAATGTCATGGTGTTGTTTCTGGAGCATGGTATCAAAGAAAGGAATAAATATGTATTCATAACTGTGATGTGTATCTCATTAATGGTATCACTGTCACAAGACAATGCAGAAGTTTATTGACACAAAATACACTACACAATTTGATAATTCATATGTTATAATATTATTATTATATTCAGGTTGATTTTGTGCCCTTGCAAATATTTTGCTCATACACTCTTCAGGAGCTATGCTTTTAGGCAGTGCCTAAATATCTATATTCATTCTCAAATGATGTGACTAATGGATTCATCATGTGAACACTAAGACAAATGCCAGTCTTATCTCTAACTCTAACTTTCATCATTCACAATTTATCAAATCCCTCTGATCCCTCTATTGGTTTAAACTTCCATGACATTCTTCAGGTTTACTTGTGTACCCCTTAAATCTGACCATAGCAAATATCATGTTCTCTCAGCACTGAGGAATATATATTCAGCAGTTGCCACTATGGAGGTGTTCTTCACTGCACAAATAACTCTCCCTGGGCACCATACTTTCACTTAATACTTGGAGATGAAGAGAACAACATGCCATGCAGGAGCTAGCCTTGGTGGTAGCAGCAAAATAATTTTGAAAAGCGGAGCGTCTGAGGCTCCCTGGATGAACGTCAATGGAGGATAGGGAGAGCTGAAAAGCTCCTTTGAGGGAGGAAACAGGAGTCCCACCAGGGAGCTCAGGTAGACGGGAGAAAAGGGACAACAAGGGACGAGCAAGACAAAGATGGCGAACTTAAGAGGGGTGGAAATGAGAAAGAATAACAAGGCAAGAGTGGAGGGAAGCTGCCAAAAGAGGAAGAGAGAGTGAAAGAGAGGGTCCTGTGAGATCTGTGAGATCAGAGGGAGACGTTGGAGACAATGGGGGAAGGTGTCAGCAGAGAAAAGAAAGCGACCAGACTCAGAGATGGAGGTGGTACAGGTGGTGGTTGGTGGGGAGGGTCTTCCCAAGGGACACATGTCTGTCAGTGCACAACACAAAAACACAGAGACCAAGCTGTAGAAATGAGGAAGATGGGGAGTGATGGGAAGAGGGGAGAGGGACAGTATTTCAGCCCTTGCCATACATATGTGGTGCAGGCGTTGCTTGTCTTCCTGTGTACATGGCATTCTTCAGGTACATCTCTATAAAGAGCACAGAGGAGCTGGTGGCATAAACATGACGGGACCAAAAAAAAAAAAGGGCAAGACTTTTCACTGGCATGTCCTGCTTGTGACTAGTGTTAAAATCTCCTGATTGGATGCTACCCACAAGACAATGGGAGTAGCAGGAATTACTTAAGGCCATGTTACACTGAGGGAAAATTTCCCCAAATATTTGGAAATTTCATATTTTTGGTCAATTTCTATCTATAAAATTTATGCTTTCGCAATATTTAAAAAAAATCCAGTTATGTATATAATTTCATATTTTTATTCAGACTTATATTTCATGCTTTTTCCTCTTTTAAGGCACTTTTAAATCTATAACAATGTAAATCTGTTTAATTTCAAAAACATAATGTTGAACTGGTAAAATTAACTGTTTCCTGTGCACAGACTTGCCAGCCTTCAAAGAAGATACAGTTACATAATTTCACAAACCAGCTCATAGGCCTTAAAGCTTTTCAGTGACATTTTATCCATAAAGTATGAAAAATATTCACCTGACATATGAAACAACTGCTTTGTTAAGCTATGTTAACATTTGCCCACTGGGTGTTCCATCACAATTAAAAAAAAAAAAAAGAGGACAAGGCACTTTTCAATCAATGTAAATCTGTTTCTTCAGACCTTCAGGCTATGATTGGGGGCAGCCATGACCTGAAGGTTAGAGAAGCAGTCTTGGACCCAAAGGGTTGCGGGTTTGATTCCCAGGACCGGCAGGGAAAATGTAAGAGGAGTTGAGTGAATGAACAGCACTTTCCCCTCCCTCATGACTGAATTGCCCTTGAGTAAGGCACCTAACCCCCATCTGCTCCCCAGGTGCTGTAGCATAGCTGCCCACTGCTCTGAGTATGTGTGTATGCTCATTGCTCACTTGTGTGTGCATGTGTGTGTCCACTGCTTTCAGATGTGTTAAATACAAAGGAGGAATTTCACTGTATCTTGAGTGTACATGTGACAAAGGCTTCTTCTTCTTCATTTGCATATTGCACTATATGCACTTGTAATGTTAACAAATCTTGTATGGTTGTATTTAGTCAGATATTCTTGATATGAGGGAAAAGAATAGAAAAAATGTTAAAAGCCGATTTGAATGGCAGAGAAAAAAGTAACACATTAGCACAGTTTGACTGAATGATGTCACATGAAGGCCAGTTGTTCTGTGTTATGTGAGAACACAGTAGCAAACCTGAAGCTACTTGCTTTGTGTGTTTTATGACTTCAGATTAGCCTGTCAAAGAGTCATATTTTCACTTTATGTATCCTTGCATGGTTTTGTCTAGTCTACATTTGTAAAAGTGTGCCTATATGCACTGTAGACACTTTTTTCGCTTCTTACGCATGCAGAGAGATTTATAGGAGTAGAGAACGATACAAGGAAAAGGGCAAAGACATAAATTGAGATTTACTTCAGAGCTTTGTGTGTGACCATTTTGGGGCTGATAATAGATGTATTGCATAAGCACTTTTCTTCTATTGTGTTTTAGGCAGACTATTTGCTTCAAATACATGATTTGTTTATTTGTGGTTTCAGATATACTATGGTATATGTTAAAGTTATCTGCTGCTATTCTGATGCTTAGGTGTGGATCACACTGACCAGCAGTAAAACCAGCAACAGAGCCACATTTTCTATTGTTTGCTATGGTTCAGCAGTGGCACTGTTAGCAAAGCACTGGTTCAAGTTGAACTTCATTCAATTTTGAGTGTAACATAATGCTCATCACTGTCTGTTTAGTGTATCCTGGGAACTTTTCAGGTATTTTGACCAATCAAAGTGGTCAAATGTATGCCTGAAATGACAAGAAGATCATTTACAATAATGGACAGTATGGAGAGATTGATTATAGCCTTCTGAAATCACCCAGAGTTGTTTGACATGTCTTCCAATGAATATCATAATATCCTGGAAAAAATGAGACAGAATGAGTACATACAGTACCAGTCAAAAATTTGGACACACTTTCTAATTCAATGGTTTTTCTGTATTTGTATTCATTAAAAAGACACTTCATGTCTTAAAGTAATGATGGATGTTGTTTCTTTTTACTTAGTTGAGTGGTTCTTGACATAATATGGATTACTAGTTGTGGAAAAGGGCTATTTACTGTATTGTTATTATTATTTACTATTTACTCTTTGATCTCGAATGCATTAAGAAGACAAGAAATTGCACTAATTAACTTTTGATGAAGTATACCTGTTAATTGAAAAGCATTCCAGATGACTACCTCATGAAGAATCTAAAATCCTTAACCACTTATCCATCCATCCCTAACCACTTATCCTGTGCAGGGTTGCGGGTAAGCTGGAGCCTATCCCAGCTGACTATAGAATCTAAAATATGAATCATATTTTGTTTTTTAACACTTTTTGTTTACCACACAATTCTATATATATTCCATGTTATTTCATATTTTGATGTCTTCAGTATTGTTCTACAATGTAGAAAATAGTCAAAATATAGGAAAACTTATGAATGAGTAGGTGTGTCCAAACTTTTGATTGGCACTGTATATAATGCAAATAGGTGGTTCAGTGTTTGCAGTTTTGCATCACGTCCACATCTCAGTACCTCAGGCATCACAAACTCGAGTCAACATTAATTGTTATTTGAATGCAACTTAATAGTAGTAAATGCTCAGATGCATGCATTTAGGGGTTAACAAGAAACAGGTAAACACATAGCTAAACTTTATTTCCAGTGAGTCTGCAGAAAATTGTCAGTTATGGTCATGTGGTTTGCATGGTCAGCCCAGTGCATTGCTTTTATCTGTATCTGATAATGTTGCCCATTCTGGACCTTACTGCATCTCTGATGAATTGAAAAAGAAAAATCTCTGACTCATGCAGAACACAAATGCCAATGTGAGCCTTTTAAATGGCATGTGTTACACTGCACAGGCTGTGGGGTGCACATGTAAATTTGCCTGATCAGTACACCCACAGTAGGTTCTGCCATGTGCCCCCAGACACTGAAGCATCTCTTGTTGGGTTTGATACATATTCTAATTGCTGTGGGTAATTTGCTGTTAGTTGTACTTAATGAGAGGTCTAAAGGACTTAATGGATGATGGAAACTGCATTTAGCTGCTTAGCTCTCACCCATGCCACCAGTGAGGGGCACACTGTTAGATAAATTCATATTATATATTTATGGGTCTTTTTGACGAGATGTTTTTAATCTGCATATATTACCATTCTTTTGATTGCTGTGGCTAAAATAACAAGCATTTTCTTTTCTCATAGCTGTTGCTGCTGCCAGTTGGCAGTGATTCAGTTCGGCAGATGAGAGACGAGAGATGGCTGCGTAATGAATGCAGACCCATTAGCACAGGTATCAGTGTGTTTTTAGCAGTTTATTTATTCTTTTATTTTTTTTTTTTTTTCACTGTAGTAATTATTTACCTGAATGTGTTTTTATGATTAAAACACCATGGCTTTGATAAATGGACAGAGATCACAGTAAATACACAAAGCTAAGTGGTTAGGTCATGGGGGTGTAGCTACAATATATTACATCCAATGTGTTGTAACAAAAGCTAAAGACAAAATAACTAAAACTATGACAGCTATCAAGCTGTCATAGTTTAGTGATTTTGTCTTTAGCTTTTGTGATGTGCTATGAATGAAATATTTATCTGCAGCTTTTGATGAATTCAAACCATTAGCCTACAAAGAAACACACACACACACATATGGAGAGAGGGAAACTGGGGTCATAGCATGATCACCTGTGAGTAATGGCCCACATTTACCACATCATTTGGCCCACATACCACTGTGAACTCACGGTGATGAACTCATCCAATTCTGTCAAACCACAGTCACAAGCCACATAGTCACAAGAACAGAGCTACAATATATTACTGTGTTTAGACCAAAATTGTCATTTGGGCCATTTTTTGGATGAGATTACAAATAACATTAAAAAACTTTTTAATATGACTGCTTACAACTGGGGTGGTGAATTGTTTCAGTGGTTCAGCAAGAAGGTTCTGGGTTCAAACCTCACAACTGACTGGGGCTGTTCTGTGTGGAGTTTATATGTTCTCCCCATGTCTACATGGGTTTCCTCCCAAAGCCAAGCAAATTAGGTCAAATGGCTATTCTAAAGTTTCCATGAGTGTGAATGGTTGTTTGTCCCTGTGGTACCCCTGTAATGGATTGGCGACCTGCCCAGGCTATACCCTTCCTTTTACCCAAAGTCGGCTGGGATTGGCTCAGCGGTATAGATGGATGCTTACTTACAGCTGGATTATTTTTTCTCCACAATACAATTGCCATCATATAACTAACCCTTACCATAGTACCAGTCAAAAGTTTGGACACACTGACTCATTCATAGTTTTTTTTTCTGTATTTTGACTATTTTCTACATTTTAGAACAGTAATGAAGACATCAAAACTATGAAATAACATATGGAACATATATGGAATTATGTGGTAAACAAAAAAAGTGTTAAAACACAAAATATGTTTCATATTTTAGATTCTTCAAAGCCACTGTTTACCTTGATGCTTTGCACACTATTGGCATTAACTTAAACCAACTTTATGAGGTAGTCACCAGGAATGCTTTTCAGGTAACAGGTGCACCTTGTCAAAAGTTAATTAGTGGAATTTCTTACCTTCTTAATGTGTTTGAAGTCAAACAGTAAATAGTAAATAATAATAAAAATACAGTAAATAGCCCTGTTCCACAACTGTAGTAATCCATATTATGTCAAGATATTTACCTCGGAAAGTGATGTAGTGTAACTCGTTTAAGTTCCTAATAAAAGGCTCCAATTTATCCAAGTCACAAGATGCTTCTTTGTCTTCATTATAAAACAACTGAATATTCCTGATTTCTATTAATCTGCTTAATCAGTGCTGCACAACAACAGTCATCGGTGTTGCACACTGTTCTGGCTCTGAAGGACATGTGCAGAGAGCCACATCAGCCCTTGATTCACTCCTAATGGGGTCACGATGGTGTCATGTTCGGCTGACTGGAATCTTGTGCATCCAATTGACAGAAGCACATTGATTGATGCTTGGTGGCGTCTTCACATGTTATATATTCTATTCATTTAATTAAGTTTCCTAAGCATCATTAAGTGCCATTATATTGTAATGGGAGAAATGCAGAGTCACAAGTCGAGCTAATTTGTGATTAATGTTGTGTATCAGTGAGAGCAAACGGAAGATTTGCAATTTAATGAGACAATTCTGGATTTAAATGCTGAATTGGTAAAAATGCAAACAGTGACAGAAATTAAGGCAATTTAATGAGAGTGGCACTGAGTTTCACAAAACATAACAAGACCACTTACTCTTGATACGAAATATGTTCCAGTTGGTCTTAAAACAATATATAAATACCTGTGAAAGGAATTATGGTTTATTAGGAGAGAGAGAGAGAGAGAGAGAGAGAGAGAGAGATTTGCCTGTTTTATTATTATTTTTTTTTTAAATGAACACTCATTTAATTTGCAAGTTTGTTCTCACTCCTCCTGGGTATATCTTTATGCAACCCATTCTTTTTCTCTGTCCATTCATCTCTGTTGTCTATCTATGTGGTGTGTCTGATTGTGAAATATCTCTCCCTCTGTCCTCACTTCTGGCCCTCCACCCCCTTCTTGGCGGGGATCATGTCCAGCTCCTGGCTCCTCTCCTCCAGGCTGGAGGGCTTGTGAAAGCGTCGTGTTTACAGGCCTTGTTGCCCACAAAAAATCAGCTACAGAGTGCCAATAATCTATGCTTGTTGCTGTTGAAGCTTAGCCAATGAAGCAGTGTGTGACCACAACACGGCCCCATCCACTTTGGAGCCGAGGTTGCCAAGGCGCTGTTTAACCCCGGTGAGCCAGAGAGGGCATGCACATATAACTCTTCCTAATGTATTGTCCCTCTCGCACATCTCAACAAGCCCCTTCTGCTTGCACGCCGCTATTTGTTACCACTAATTTGACGTGTTTATGGCCTGCCTCCCTTACATTAGATACTCAAAGGAATCGATTGGGCTTAAATCGAAACACCTACAGCCACGCCAACACGTCAATACAGAGATGAGTGCTTAATCTCAAGGACCAAGAAACACAGTGTCCAGAGGGAGCAAACTTTGCACTTCTAATTTATATATGTAAGTATCTCAATTATGTTTGAGTGTACATGTTTGTTGGAGTGTTATGTGCTTACTGGAGAGGTGAAGAGGGCTGTGATTTAGCTCCCAGCATGGAGAGATCAGAAGGAACTGTAAGGGAGAAATGCTGAATGATGACAGAGGCTGCATGATCTAGTGCTTGTCATGAATTGTGTGTAGTTGTGTAGTTTAATGAGTGGAGACCCTGATTCTGTAAATGCTCAACTGATTGTCCAGGGTGAAATCATCCCTAAAAAAAGATATCATTATTTGATTTATTTTCTACAATATAGTTATTTTTATACAGTATATAAAAGCCTTCCAAAAGTTCACAAAGAGATTGCAGCATTCACTCAGCACTGTCCCATCTGCTATGGGTGATTGCATGGCCTGTGTCTTGCCTTGGACTGGTCTAATGGCTTCCAGATCAGCAGGTTAACTGCGTGTTCCTCCATTACTCCTGTCGTCTCGGGTGTACAGTTTTAATAGCAATACCGCAAAAGCCCCGCAGCCTTCGTTTGCCCCCTCACACTGAAACAGCAAGAGTCAGAAATCACTGCACAGTTCGTGCCAGATCGAGACGTTTCCGGCACTAAACTAACATGTTGGGGGGGGGGGGGGGTTTATACAAAAATAAATAAAAAACACTGCAAAAATTAAGTGTTGCAGTTTGCCTAATTTTCTGGAATTTTCTGATTTTCTCTTCTGCAATCTGTTTTGTTTGGATTGTTTTATTTCTGCAAAAATTATGATAAATGTTCAATTCTTTTCATCACAGAATCACAGCATGGGAACCACAGTCTGGAAAATGGACACTCCAGTCAGACTTTTGTAATAAGCAAGAGAGCAGTAATTTTCCCATTGGCCCTCCTGCCCCTCCTGCCACAGCCATTTGCCCTGCTACTTCTTGAGCTGGTGTGTTTTCTATAGCCCACATTCATTCAGTGTTTTCTTCTTTCTCAGCATGATGGGGGAGGGAGGGGTATTGGGTCAATCCTGAAGAAGAGAAAATAGAGAGCACAAAGCATATTTCAAGTTTATGAAGCTTGTTCACTCACGTTCCTGCCTGATTACTCCGAGGGAGAGACAGTCCAGAAAAAAAAAAGAAGACAGAGGGAAAAAATCCTCATCTGGAAATGATTAGTGCATTTTTTGTCTTCCTCTCAGCATTAAAACAACGTGACAGGCTATAAGCATTTAGTGCTATATTTCAAAGTTATGGTTTATAAACATCTGGTGAAGCTCTCGCACGCACTCTTGGGGGAAAGGAGATCTTTTTTCCACATTGCACTGTGTTTGTTTTGGGCTCAACAAGGTGAGAAACTGCAGTAATGTGAGAGGCCATTGTGCAGGAGTGAAGCGGGGAAGATGGGATAGAGGCAGGTATGAAATACCATAGCCTCTCTCAGTGCTCCAGCTCCTTCAAAAGGACTGTGACTGGAAGCCATGTGCTTTTACACACACACACACACACCTTTAAATGCCCTAGGCAGCAGGACAGAGGGCGCACCTGGCCAGCTACAGTCACTGCAATGCATGAATCAAGTAGACTGAGCTCTCTCTCTCTCTCTCTCTCTCTCTGTGTGTGTCTACATTCATCAGTGACTCATGAACTTTTAAAGCCAATTTCACAGGACGTTCAAACATACCCTACAATCTGTCTCTTTCTAAAAATGTACACTACAGCAAACTGTAACCTATGTGTATTGCATATAAAACAATAACTGAGACACTCCAGATGTTATTATTTTAATCTTCATATTACATGTGCATTACAATGACTTTTGTTCACATTTCACTCCAGCCTTAGCCAATTAACAAAGAGTACATTGATTATGATTCAAGAAAAATACTCCTCTTTTCCTGGAACAGTGTCTGACGTGTTTTTCTTGGCTTGCTCAAGTGAAACTTTTGTCATTCATTCAGCATATTTTTTTAAAAATTAGAAACATGAGAAACTCAAATTGCAGTCATGTTTTGGTTTCAGTATTATACTTCCACAGTTATATTTCAAAACACAAGTAAACTTTTTGACGGCCAAACTGAAAAACCTAAAACAACATTCTATGTTTGAAATGCATGCTTTTCAAATTAGACCACACCATTATAGTTATGGGAATGTGTTGTATAGCAGCAAAACTGGAAACATATAGCCTTGTATGATATCGATGGCTTTTACTGAATATTCTGACACTAAACTCCAGAGGGACCCAGACCTGTGTAGTTATGCACTCTAGGTGACCTTATATCCACAGACTCTGTGTGTGTGTGTGTGTGTGTGTGTGTGTGTGTGTGTGTGTGTGTGTGTGTGTGCGCCCGCGCAGTAGAGAAAGAAGAGAGCAGAAGAAATTGAAGAAGACAAATGTAACAACTGTGCTTCATGGGCTATTTTTGTACCTTGATATTTTTTTTGCAAAGAACTAAATTTATATCTTTGCTTCTATGCTAAATGCCTATAGAACAACAAAAATAAAGGATAGGAGGATTACTGAAACAATGCACGTGTGAGGACACACAGGCCAATACATTTCATATACATTTCTGTAGCGTTTCATGCCAAACAAGATGCTATTATTTTCCTGAAACGTACTATTCATGTAATACCATTGTTATCATAGGCATTGTTAAATCATAAAAAAACAGCCTGCGCTTCTTAAAAAAGAAGGTGTGCTACACCCTTCATCAATGAAGATAATATAGCATTCTGTGGTTCAGTACTCCCTGATGTGGCCTTGGGAATATGTGCTGATCTACAGTGTATATCTCCTCAATGACACTATCACTCGGCGGTCAGTATAAATCGCATATACTAATGACAACTTGAGCAATCCGTGCAGATATCAATGGGTAACAGTGGTCTCCAGTTGCCATTGACAAAGTGCAGCTTACTGGTATGTTGAGTGGAGCTTTAGTCAAGACTGTTTTCTTGACAGTGAGACTTGTTTTCTCTGGCCCTGTTCTGAAGTTTGTCTTGTAATTTTGCCAGATGAGCATGTTACACATGGCCACAACACACACACACAGACAGTGTATTGAGAGTGTCCACTTCTAACAAGCTCCCAAATTTAGCAGCAGGTCTATCATCAAACTTATCCACACCCGCTCTTATTTTACCCCTGTCTGTAATAACGCAGTATGATTTGTATGACCAACCTTGCAGTGATTAAGTCTCATGCCTTTGACTCCAGCTGCTCTGAGACTTGTGGAATCCAGATGCTGGTGAGCTAAGTGTTTGTTCTGAGGTGCCCAGACTGTGTTGTGTTTGTATTTTGAACCCTTGAGTGTAAACTAGATTTGTTTCAATGCTGTGATTATGTAATCAGGAAGTCTGGTTTCTGTGTTTCTGTTCATTTTTATTTGCCTGAAGGCTGAAGGGAGGATCACATAAAGAGAATATTTTCTAAAATGGAAAGATTTTTGCATCATTTTTGCTGATGATCTGTTAATAATGGTAACAGGATGGTACAATTAGACCATGCTTTGTCAATTAGACTTCAGTTCATTGGGCTACTGTTGACAAACATGAATTAGCCCAGGTTCTGTACAAACCTGTCAAGTAGACAGAAAAGTGTGTGTGTGTGTGTGTGTGTGTGTGTGTGTGTGTGTGTGTGTGTGTGTGTGTGTGTGTGTGTGTGTAACTATTGCATAAGTATATTTATCTCCAATATCTATTCACTTTACCTGATATAAATCAGTAAAATGAAATTATATAAGTAATGTATAATATTAGTGCATGACACACTCTGTCATTCTCTCTCTCTCTCTCTCTTCCATGTCTTGGTTGAATGCCAAACAAAAGCACCTTAATGTGTTGGGAGAACAGGATTATAGCATTTTCACTGCGAACATGTGGAAATGATTCACTTGTAATTCCTGGTAATTGTAGCCCTGATATAAGTGAGGTCTGGAATTCATTTTCATTACTGTCCTGACTGATTGAGCTATTATATCACATTTGCTATGCAATACAGAATGGTGTAGGAATTTGTAACAGGAGGCCATTAAATGTTGGTTGATGTTTGTTTCTAGAGAAGTTACTGCTTCAGGGAACACATTCAAAACTTCCATCTTTCTCACTGCTTCCTATATTTTTAGGATAATCTCTCATTGTACTGGCTATCCAAGAACCAAGATGCTTCAGGTAAAATGTCAATTAACCAGAGGCTTGAAATAGTTCAACTGACTGACTGTTTTAGTGACAGGTCATGATGATCCTGTACATTCATGCAGTTAAGTGAACACCTCTATAAACAGAGACGTAGTTACTGACCATAATAACACTTCCTTTAAAAGTGCATGTTGAAATACAGTGAAGAATGTTATCATAGCTGCCTCCTGTCCTTGGTATCATAGCGTCGGAATGATGCCGATTGTAGACATGGCTCATATTGAGTGTATTCTCGTCTTCTGTGGACTAGCACTCCAGAGTGGTCAGTAAGTGTAAGATTACATCTGAATATACATATATATATATATACAATATACATATATATATATATATACAGTATATATATATATATCTGAATATATCTGAATATTTGTATGCAAAAAGCAGTATGTATTGTGTCTGAATAATCAGTAGGAATTTAGGAGTCAAATACCTAGGTGATGTACTACATCTCTAGAATGCAAACGAAACACACTATGCAACATATTATCCCATAATTCAGCTGGAGCCTCTGAATAACTGTAGAAGATTTCCCCCAGGAAGAAAAGAAAGAAGATGCAAAGTCCAGAGCAAAGCTGGTTGTTGCAGTGGTATACAAATGTATAAGGAATTGTTTAAACATTTCTGCTGTTGTAGTTTTTTTTTTTTTGTTTGTTTTGTTTTTTTTTTAATTTTGCAGCATATGGGTTATTTGTCATCTGTGAACATCTGGGTCAGAAGACAGGTAAGATGGCGGCAGAGTACATCCGAATTGTGCCCTTATTACTCGCTTGCATACTCATAAAACATACTAGAGTTACAGTCAGGTAGTAGGTACTTACTGTAATTGTTAGTACAGACTATGAACTTGGATACAGCCAAAATATTTACACACTACACTGTCCCTAGATTATATAAACTAATTAATGTTAAGGCCTATCTGGACATATTAGGGTCTTTGTAAAGAGAAAAATATGAATGCTCAGCAGTGATCTGTATATGATGGGAATAGATGCATTATATAAAAGAGGTTACTGGGTTTGAATTTGAGCACTGCGTGACATGGCCAAATTATTCAGCTTTCTCTCTTTCTTTCTGTCTCTGTTTATCCCCACTCAGAGGACAATCCTTATTTCCTCATACACACAACATTTTGACTGACAAACCATGATTCGCTTGGATCCCTCAGTTCTGGAGTTGTATTACAGCAGAGGATTATTGGAGATTTTTTCATCCATGTGCAACTGAAAGAAACATGAACCTGCGACAGAACATGTTCCACAGACACAATTCACTTCACTCATAACCTTTATTTGTACTACCGACTTGATACCTCAGCAGGAAGATGACTTACTCTTGTTTATATTGGGTTTAATGAGGCATGAAAATTGCCCAATTCACCTCCCCATCCGAATCCCCAACTATGGTCAATTTGCTACAAATGCAATGGAACACTTAGCTCTGAGTATAATGAAGACAGATAATTATACAATATCAACCCCTCATTAGTATACCTTAACTGAGACATAATGAGGAATTCATTACCCATTTCCACATTCCTCAGCCTCTTGTGTCTTGAAGGCACAGAATCAGCATACATTACTTATGTTCCTGTCACCATCAAAGAAGACTGGGGTCTTTCTTTCTTTCTTTACTTCACTTTATTTACACTTTCTTTCCCCCCTCCTCTCACCCTTTCTCACACTCTCTCTTTCTGCCACTTTAATGACAGTTTGTTTTACATGAATGTGAACAAGTAAAACCCCGCTTCAGGCATCATGCTGTGCTGTAGCTAAATCTTTAAATCAGTGGCTTCATGTCTACCATAAAAAGGTAATTCCAGCCAAATTAAATGGAACAGCAACACTTGTGTACAGAAGGCCTTAAAAAATAGTTTTCCCAATCATCATTAAAAAATTTTGTAAAATCACTTTCTTCCACATTTCTGCCTTGATATGTTAGGCCAAGGATCTCCTTTAATTGCTTTTTTTCCTCATAGAGTCTCAATTTATTTCTCAAAAGCCAAAGTACACACTCTGCTTTTTTATGATTGATGATGCTGCAAAGGAGCTTCAGCTCCAGTAAGGCATATGAGGTACTTTGATTAACGATGCTGCATGGGATCTTTCAAAAGCCCCTGAGAATAATATGGTTGTGTGGAAACAGCTGCTGTGGTGAGAGGTAGAGCGCTCCGGGCAGGAGGCGATCATGCCGAGGTCTGTGTACTGTCCAAATGCACCAACAAGGAGAAAAACAGCAGAGGTGAGAGGATAGGATGGGGTACAACAGAGAGGAGAGGAGGTGTTTTTAGATGGTCAAAAGAGAGGCAAAAAAAAGTGAGGAAGAGTACAAAGAAGAATCCAAATGACATCTTTATGCTTCCTAGTTTGTCCTGGAAAACTGTACCTAGAATAGACTCTAATCTGCAAATCCCAAAAAGCATAGCTGGATTTGTCAGGAGGGAACTGGAGGATCAAATGTTGTGCCTTGACTCTGATACCAATTACATAACACCAATATTATGTAGTGTCCAGCTCTTATATAGGAGATGCAATGAATAAATTCAGGGCAACTCATATTCCATCCATTATCCGTAACCGCTTATCCTGTGCAGAGTGGTGGGCAAGCTGGAGCCTATCCCAGCTGACTATGGGCGAGAAGCAGGGTACACCCTGGACAAGTCATCAGATCATTGCAGGGCTGACACATAGCGACAAACAACCATTCACACTGACATTCATATCTACAGTCAATTTAGAGCCTCCAATTAACTTAACCTGCATCTCTTTGGACTGTGGGGGAAACCGGAGCACCTGGAGGAAGCCCACGTAGACATGGGGGGAACATGCAAACTCCACACAGAAAGGCCCCCGTCAGCCACTGGGCTCGAACCCAGAAACTTCTTGCTGTGAGGTGACTACACCACCGTGCCTCATATTACATCTATTAAATTGTAACGCTGGGAAGGCAGATTTTCTGTATAATGGCTTATCCCATAAATGCTACCCCTCCCTATTATTATGTGCCATATTTTGTTAGATAAGTCACTGTGTTTAATATAACACAATCTGTTAGATAAACAACAAAACCATTAAAATATTATAAATATATTTTATTACATTATTAAAATTGACAGTGTAATTATCAGGGGAATGTACAAATGATTAATTATGAAGGTTCTGAAAAGTGACTGGACCAAACTCTCTACATGGTGTATCCACTAAGTGGTTTAGACAAATCTTTGTAAAGACCACTGTGACACTATGAACTTCAGAACAGCCTCAACTGCACACAACCTGAATTTCAAAAGTCAGTTGTTAATTTCATTCAAATATTTTCAGTAATCTTTGAAAGTATGATGAACCTAGTATCTCTCCATAACTGCTGAAAAATCCAGCTTGGTGTGACCAGCCAAAATACAGGCTGGCAATGATGGGCTACCAGTTTGACCAGCATGGATTGTCTTTTGGCAGCTGATAAATTTTTCAGCACAGATGTCAATATCAGTGAAATGAATTATTTGACAAACCACCACTTGTGTGATGCCACACACACACACACACACACAAAAAAAAAATCCTAAACCTGTTTTCCTTATACACAATGAACTGCAGGAACAGAAGAAAAACAATTCTCCCTCCTCCCTATAAACACATCATTCCTTACACAGGAACTGGGACACACTCAGGAAAATGCAAATGGAGAAGGTGATGGATTTTGATAATGAGACCTTTACTATGAAGTGTTGTTACAGTTAGATCCATTACAATTTCAGTAATGAATTGCCCTGTAACTCAATGTAAATGTGCAGATATTTTCATGACCTACAGAAGGTCTCTCTCTCATCTTCTTTCTCTACTCATTGTTAATACTCCTTGGTTTATTTATGCTTGTGAGGTGAACAGGACAGGATTTGCTCCTTGTCCATCTTAATCAAATTATAATTTAAAGCTGCTATAAGATTTCTGAAATATTCCCTTTTTCATAATGAAGGTTGTGCTGTGCTGACAGCTATTAGAAGCAAGAAATACACACTGTGAATCCAAGGTTGCATCCCAAATCATATTCTAAGCACTAAATACTAAGCATCAGAGACATCCCTGGTGTTCTGAGATCATCATATGCAGTACAGTAGTACAGTACAGTATATGGTTTTACAACTTGGATAATTTAACTATATGCTATTGTTATTATCTCCACAGTATTACAGAAATGCTATGAGTATAAAAAATTGATAATGCTCATCACACAGAGTTAAATGAGCAAGATTTCTCCTTTAACAAGAATTTGTAGTTAACATTAGCCAGTTAACTTGCTACTGGCAGTTGTTTGTATGTTATCGTTTGTGAATCACTCTCCTGATCACCAGTGCCATGGTTTAACATGGAACTAACAGGAAGTGTAGTTACCAGTAAACCATGGCACTATCACCAGTGCCATGGTTCACTATCACTGGTTCACTATCACCAGTGCCATGGTTTAACATGGAACTAACAGGAAAGAAGTGTGTCCCAGTAAGATGTATGTCTGGACCCACCAACAGGTCTGCAGAGTTTAAAAGGGGTTAAATGGGGGATGTGAAAGAGTATTAAACAAGGGGAATCTTGAAAAGTGACATTAGATGGAGGTACAGACACCAACTGATAATTTTGATCACTGACCAGACCCTCCAGGATTTTGCGATGTTGCGATTTGCAACTTCAATGCAAATTCAACCAATCCTCCAGCCGCGGTCGGTGTATATTGGCAGAATGGGCAGAGCCCCACTAAGATTCCTCCTCTAAGAAAAGTAGATCCATTCAGAAATTGTA
>JAPEIY010000027.1:21411115-21429965 GCA_026122135.1 Cathorops aguadulce | reverse complement strand
ATTCTCGACTCTGATGGGCATTTTTGTGCAAAAATGTTTTGTCCGGGTGGGGTTTTGTCTGTTTCCCTTCAAAATGACGGGCCGTACGGGGGATACACTTGCCGTTGCACAGCGCAACGGTTAAAGCTAGTTTAAAAAATAGTTTGTTTAAACATTTATATATCTTGTCTTTGTATTGTATTCAGTGACATAGGTCAAAACAATTTGTCAAATCATTGCATTCTGTTATTTGTTTTACACAACATCCCAACTTTTTTGGAATCAGGGTTGCCGAATGTTCTAATTAATTTACACTTGTAACTTTTTCTGACAAATTATTCATAGTTTGATTAGTAATTTTTTAAATATGTAGTTATAACTTATTACAGTTGCAGATAATGTAAATGTGCTTCTTGATTTACATTCCCTTCACATGAGTGGAAAAGCTCACTAAAGATTTACCCATGGAAAGATAATACTGTTTGAGATTTTGAGAACAGAGGAACATGAACGCAAGACAAAGGAGGGTTAACATATAGCACTGGCACAATTTCCACCCACCCCCTTCACATTATCCACCAACCCCTGCCCCCTGGGACACCCATCACAGAGACTAGCAGAATGAGGAAGAACAAGTTTGAGTCAGAAAATCATTAAACTGAAACAAAAGCCTCATGTAAATATGATATATGCATACTAAAAACCTGACCTACTTTAAAATGGCAACATTTTGTTTGGCTAAAGGGAAAAAAAAAACCCACACATGCAAACAATAAAACAAAGCTTCTTAGTCATCACTGCTATAGTCTAATAACTGTCAAGAAACCTGATAACCTCAAGAGATTTTATTGCAATTTCTAGAATTTTTCACACCAACCGTTCTTTTGGACTTTATTCTTGCCTTAAAGAAAATAAATATCTTAATTCCAAATGCAAGTGATATAAAACTCTTGTAATTATCTTGTAAAAAGTCACCACTAGTACAGGTGAATGAGAAGACTGTGTAATAGAACAACATCTGGCATTATGTGGAGTGTGGTGCAGTGGTTATTGTTGCCTATTGAACCTTTGTTTTTCTGTCTTGGGTCAGCCTCTGCAGAGTATGGGGACTCCACTGGTGCCTCAGCAGTCTGAACAAAAACAAGAAGGCAAGAAGGTCTCCATGCCATCCACTTGGTCTGACTCCAACGTCAACATCAGTCTAGACTACCTGGGTCCTGGCATGCAGCCTCCCAAACCAACTCAGCCTACACTCAACATGATGCAGCAGCATGGTAATGACTTGGCAACATGATTCAGTTTTATTTGTGTAGCACTTTAAATAATAGATATTGTCACAAAACAACTTTACAAAAAGTAGAAATTCCGGATATAAATTTTGAACATTAGGGATAAATTTATAAGATCATATAATGAGCAAGCCTGAGGTGACTGTGGCAAGGAAAAACTCCCTGAGAAGACATGAAGAAACCTTGAGAGGAACCAGACTCAATAAGAGATTATAAATAACTCCCTTTTATGACTGTGTCCTCTTTGGTCAAAAAGTGCAATTTATAACCAGGAAATTCATTATAGTTTTGACATGATCATTTTATTGAACTTATCAACTGTTTACTGATGGAGACTGGAGCGCAAAATTATTCATGGCAGCTAAAATAGTCCTAAGCCATCATACCAAAACTAGCACTACACAAATGCACAGCTAGATAAAATATCTTTCTCTGATAACCAGGATAAAATCAATTTCGGAACACCCTGCAATCACACAAGCACAAAATATTGGGTTTTGGATTGATATGTTAATTTGCTTAGCATAGATCTTTAACTTAATGACTTGATCAACTGTCTAAATGATCTGATATGTAGTACTAACTCACTGTACATACAATATAAGAAATGTTATTAATAATTCGTCATTACTTATCTAGCAATTATTTTCCATTTTCTAGCCTGTCCTTTTAAAACATCATGATCATCAGTAATGCTAAATAATGTCAGTAATAAAACTGAAAGGCCTGTAATTGGTGCTTTCTGGACTCCGATCCTTCTGAAAGCCTTAAATACATCATGTTCATAATGCTCATTTAAAACAGAGAAAAGTAGAACCAGAGATAAATGGTGGTTGAAGCGTATGAAAAAAAAAAATGGTATACTAGGTGAACAATCCAGTATCACAACCTCTGATTGTAACCTCTTATCTGCTTAAAATGTAAAATTTTTAAAGCATAATGACTGTAAATAGCATGCAACTGCAGTATTAATGTTCTTAGGAAAACTTCAAAAATGGATCACTTAAGTTATGACTTTTTTACATTGAATATTTGCTACTTTAGTTTTTTTTTTTAACACCCCCCAGGAGTTCAAGTCCCAGCGAACATGATGACACAAGGTTTTGCTGGCATGAACCTTGGCGTGCAGTCCAGTCCTGCCCCTGTGCGACCCCCCACTAACCCCATGATGGGAAACATGGGCATGCCATCTGCCATGGGAGGCGGTGCTATAGGTGTAACTCCTATGGGAGGCATGCCACTCAATCAGGGCATGATGGGAATGAATATGAACATGGGAATGCCAGGAGCTGTTGGCATGGGGATGGGCATACCAGTGCCAGTCATGAACATGAGCTCTGCCATGGCACAACAGAAGCATGATGCCTTTGCTGACTTTGCCAACTTTGGCAAATAAATGAGAGATGGACGCTGTGCACTAGGACAATCTTTCTGGAAGGCAGGAGCATGAAGGATTTTTAAAGAGCTGCAAATGAAGAGTACTTGAAAGATGTCAATTATGGCCTCCCAGAATCCTATTGTTCTTTACACAGCACTGATGTGTAAATGGGTGAATCTAATCAGTCCTGCCCATGAGCCACACGGACAGTGGTTTGCTTGTATGAGAGAGAAATGTGATTGCACTTCCACTTAAAATTGCTTTAAATCTTGACAGAATCTTAACTTCAGGATCATGTATATATAAATGTAATGACATTGACTGGCCCCAAATACTATTCTCACTCCTTTATATCCATACTGAAGATTGTGATTTGTTGGATCTGAAGTTATTCCCCATCCTGTCCATTCTTCTACATATATCTTTGTACATATTATTGAAAATGGATACAAGTTATTTAAATCAGATTATTAATAATGTGTTTTCAAATTACATGAATCAGTACAGAACTATAGCAAGACCAAGCGAGTGAGAATCCTGTTAAGAGCAACCGCTGTGGCCTTTGGAGTGGGAATATATATATTTTTATAGAAATGTGATGTTTTGCATCTTTATGTGAATGTACATCAGTCACACAAAGGCTTTGGTCATTCAGTGTCGTTACATACACAGTGCCTATCAACTTGTTGCCTATTTTTTTTTTTTCTTTTTTCTCTTGAAAATTTCTTAAGACAATGAGATTACAGTATTTATTACAGGTACTGTAGACAGTTGAGCGTATACTTATGCACAAGGTTTTTTGTTTAGTCTTTTTTTTATTTTAAATCCATGTTTGTTCCCCCATTTTCACTGCATGGGTAGTGTGAATGATTAAAAAAAATTTCTGAACTTGATAGGATTAGTTTTTTTTTTTAATGCAAGTCGGGTCACGATGTGTGAGGTGGGTGATGCTGTATACTGACCTGAGATGAGTGAAGTTCACTGTGCTGTTCTGCTGAGTGGAATGTTGTATCGTTTAAGACCATCTCTGTATTTTTTGGAGCAGGGACTCAAACTGAAGCCTTCCCTCTTGTTCAGAAGCAGCACACACGTGCAAATGACCAAATTCTGCCTTCTCTCTTCTCTTTTTTTCCAAGGTATTGATGTTTGTTTTATTTATTTTTTTTAAGTCTGTTAAGGTGTGTGTAAGATTTGGGGTATCATGTATGGGGCGGTGGATCTTTATTGAGAAACACTATACTTTTTATGCAAATCTCAAACCGACAAAACATCCCTTCTTTTAAGTGTATGTCCTCACATTCATGCACTGATTTGATTGTATCCATGATGTACCTTTTATGTCTGAGATTAAAGAGTTGATTTCATGTGGATTTTGAGGGTGTGTTTTTCTACTTAATTTTTTCACTACAAGGCTGCAGGTTGTAAACAATTTTTTCTGTAATTAAGATGCAGCTATAATTCCATTTATTACATTTGCTGGCAAAGGTAAAATCAGTCAGTGGTGTGAGATGAACAGAGGGGTTCTATCACTTGGCAACTGACAAAATACAGTATATTTTAATTTGTCCTTATCTTTCTCTGTCACAACTTTTTTTTTATAGGAGTTATAAAAGGCACTGAAATTGAGACAAAGCTGTAATATGAATAAGTACTGAAGATGCTGTGCACAATTTTGACTTGTGTGCCACTACAGGAGAGACTCAATCTGGCCACATGTGTTCCCACAGCCAGGGCTAACTGGCCAGATCATTAATACCGTATGCACAAAACAGCAGTTTAGGAATAATAAGCAATTGTAATATGGCTGGGCAAATAGGCTAAGGAGAGATGGAACAGCTCACTAGGTCCATTTTAATCCTTTACAGTTGGGGCATGCAGTGATCATTCTGAACCCTCTAATTAAATGGTCCGTGTTATGTACAAACATTTGGTGTAAGAAAATGTCCAGGGAAATTTGCTGTAAAACCTGATTTTATAGAAATTCTGGGTAAGTGCCCATGTTAGGGTTTAATCTGCAAAATCTGTGAGCTCTTTTGTGATCTAAATGTACAAGCTGAATGTGGAAAATATTACAATTTCATCAACCTGGGGGGGTGGAATACAGAAATGATAATCTTTCAATCACTTCATGATTGGTCTTACTTTAAGGCACTAATGGCTTCCCTGATAGTCTAAAATGCACTTTACACATGTGTATTTGCAATATTTGCCAGGACACATTTAGATTAAAATCTGAAGTCAAGGGGAAATGGGTTTTTAAAAGTTCTGTGGGATGCAGTAAGTAGTTTATGTATGCATAATCACAATCAATGTCAGGACAGTAACAGCCTCTGAGTGCTATGTTCAATTTCCAACTTTAAACGCTCAAATTATTCACATGGTGCTGTATGGACTTCACTGAGACTAGTGTGTCATTTCAAACTGACGACATAGGACATTTCTTTCACAATTATGTTAGTCTGAAATGGAAATAAAATGGATACTCATGGGACAGTCACTTTTTTCCCCCAAAAAAAGTATCTAGAAGATAACTGAGGTAGACATTAATGAAGTATTAGAGTTGTCTGTCTTTTTGCACGGTAGATGTAATGAACTAACAGCATTAGTGTCAATAAAACAGTTTCCATCTTTGCACCTGCAGGAGCTGGGCATATTGGTCCATCATCACCACCTAGAGGACATATCTAGAGCATCATTATGTGAGAAGTACCCAAAGAAATCATTGAACAGATGTACGAGTTTTGTTTATTTATATTTTCTCCACTTCTACAAGTAGGATTATATTCATATCAATATGATGCAAAAAGATGACTCAGCACCCGTCCTTTAACATGCTCTTTGAACTGGCACTGTATCAACCACTGCTGCTACTCTTGCTGAATATTCACAAGGAGAACATTTTCTCCCCGTATAAAGAGCTGATTGACGTGACGAGTACGCATTCGTCCGTACTGCACCCTTGGCTTAGACACCTTTGATCTCTGCTCTGAACCAGTGTCAGATATATGAGACACATCTGTGCTGCTCACTGCCAGGTGTTTCACAGACTGCATCAGGCTCTCTGCTGCTTGAACCCTCCAGATGCTGCTTGTGGTGGTAGGGTGTGGCTTAGCTCTTGACTCGTCTGCTTTCGACATCTCAACTACTGCTGCTTTCTCAGATGCAGTCTGAACTTGCAACTTCTGAAACAGCTGTAAACAAGAAATTCACAGATACAGTGGGATCAGATGTTTTCCAAACCCATCAACAGATAAGGCCAATGGCCTTCATTTTCTTCCCACAATTACTGGTTACAACCGATGCAGCCAAAAGAGGTCATGTTCTAGTCAAGCCCTAATAAGATGATTAAACATTTTCCATGTGAATGAACACACAGTACCAGTCAAGAGTTTGGACACACCTACATTCACTTTTTCTATACTTTGACTTGTGTACATTGTAGAACAAATATTGAAGACATCAAAACTATGAAAAACGTGAATCATATGGAATTTTGGTAAACAAAAAATATATTTTAAATTCTTCAAAGTAACCAGTGTTCATCTTGATGCTTTGCACACTCTTGGCATTATCTTAACCAGCTTCATGAGGTAGTCACCTGGAATGCTTTTCAATTAACAGGTGTCATCAAGAAGTTAATTAGTGGAATTTCTTGCCTTAATGTGTTTGAGATTAAGCAGTAAATAGCCTTATTCCACAACTGTAGTAATTAGGGATGCATCGATACTGGTATCAGGCCGATACTATTCTAATATACTCGTACTTGTTAAAGTTAATCGATACCATGAACCGATACCAATTTATTGCATGCAACTGCTTTGCATGAAGACCACGATCAGAGGGTGGCTTGTCATTTTGTTGTATTTTTTTTTAGATTGGTCGCTAGGGGAGATGGCGAGCTAATCAGGAACAGTGTGGTTAGGTAAGTGAGACTGGCTGCAGTAGGCTAAACAGCATGTCAGCAGTGTGGACTCACTTCAAAATATGCGACGATGACAGAAGCAAGGCAGAGTGCAAACTGTGTACTGGTAAGGTGTCCAGGGGAGGGAAGGACAGTACATCGTTCAATACGAGCAATTTGATAAAACATCTGAGGACACATCATAACCCCGAGTACACCGAGTTTACTAAGGCCAATGCAAAACCACAACAGCCAACTTTAACTCAGGTTTTGGAAAAGCGAGAAAAAATGTCAAGAGAAAATCCACAGGCAGTTAAATCCACGGGCAGTTAAAATAACAGAGGATCTGACTCATTTTATTGCTCTGGATGACCAGCCACTGTCGGCTGTGGAAAACGTAGGATTTCGCCATCTCAGCACACTCGAGCTGCGATATGAGATTCCGAGCCGCCCCTACATAACAGATGTTATGGTGCCAAAACTTTTTGACGTGGTAAAATAACACATGCGCAACCTGGTGAATGCAGTTTCAGCCTTAAGTTTCACTACGGACATTTGGACAAGCAGTGTGTGCCCAGTGTCACTGCTCAGTTTAACGGCGCAGTGGATTGGTGAGTTTGTTCATCAAGTCACACTACATGCAAAGTTGTTCCGGGGCTCGTACACCAGCCAAACCATCGCAGGTGCTTTTGATAGCATGCTCCAGACCTGGGACATACCGAAGACGTCAGTCCACGTAGTGCCTGATAGTGCCACGTAGATAACGCAAGAAATATGATAAAGGCCATGAGTGATGCTGAGCTGCCCAGCCTATCTTGTACTGCTCACACTCCATCTGGTAGTTCACGAGGGCCTTCTGTCACAGAGGAGTGTTGCTGTTGCGGTGGCAGTTAGCCGCAAAATAGTTGGGCATTTTAAACATTCTGATCTGGCCAACTCCCACCTCGAGGACATTCAATTAGAGATCAATCAGCCTGCGAAGCGGCTCCAGCAAGACGTACAGACCCGCTGGAATAGCACCTTTTTATACGATAGTCATTGATTGAGCAGAAACGGCCTCTGGGAATATTTGTGTCTGAATATGGACTCCCTGATGATACTCTCATGGCTCACCAGTGGATACTGCTGGAGAAGGTGCTATCTGTTCTGGCTCCGTTCGAGGACTTAACTCGAAAAGTTAGCTCTTCAGATGCCATGGCCGCAGACGTCATTCCAGCAGTCACTGTGCTGCACAGATTTCTAACAAGGGAGACTGATGATGACCATGGGATCAAAGCAATGAAGGGAACCTTGGCTGTAGCTATCAGGAAGCGATTCACTGATGTGGAGGAAAACCCATTGTACAGCATCGCCACGCTACTCGATCCCAGGTGAGTGTGTGCCTGTGTGTGTGACTGTGTGTAACTGTGACTGTGTGTGACTGTAACTGTGTGACTGTGACTGTGTGTAACTGTGACTGTGTGTGACTGTAACTGTGTGACTGTGACTATGTGTAACTGTGACTGTGTGTGACTGTAACTGTGTGACTGTGACTGTGTGTGACTGTGTGTGACTGTGACTGTATGTGACTGTAACTGTGTGACTGTGTGTGACTGTGTGTAACTGTGATTCTGTGTGACTGTAACTGTGACTGTGTGTGACTGTGTGTGACTCTAACTGTGTGACTGTGTGTAACTGTGACTGTGTGTGACTGACTGTAACTGTGTGTGACTGTGTGTGTGACTGTAACTGTGTGACTATAACTGTGTGACTGTGACTGTGTGTAACTGTGACTGTGTGTGACTGTAACTGTGTAACTGTGACTGTGTGTGACTGTGTGTAACTGTGACTGTGTGTGACTATAACTGTGTGTAACTGTGACTGTGTGCGACTGTGTGACTGTAACTGTGTGACTGTGTGACTAACTGTGTGTAACTGTGACTGTGTGTGACTGTGTGACTGTAACTGTGTGACTGTGTGTGACTATAACTGTGTGTAACTGTGACTGTGTGTGACTGTAACTGTGTGACTGTGTGTGACTATAACTGTGTGACTGTGACTAACTGTGTGACTGTGTGTGACTATGTGTGACTGTAACTGTGTGACTGTGTGACTGTGTGTAACTGTGACTGTGTGTGACTGTGTGTAACTGTGACTGTGTGTGACTGTGCATAACTGTGACTGTGTGTGACTATAACTGTGTGACTGTGTGTAACGGTGACTGTGTGTGAGTATGTGTAACTGTGACTGTGTGTAACTGTGACTGTGTGACTGTGTGTGACTGTAACTGTGTGACTGTGAGACTGTGTGTAACTGTAACTGTGTGTGACTGTGACTGTGTGTGACTATAACTGTGTGATTGTGTGTAACTGTGACTGTGTGTGACTGTGTGTAACTGTGACTGTGTGTGACTGTGACTGTGTGTGACCATGTGTAACTGTGACTGTGTGTAACTATAACTGTGTGACTGTGACTGTATGTGACTGTGACTGTAACTGTGTGTAACTGTGACTGTGTAACTGTGACTGTGTGTGACTATAACTGTGTGACTGTGTGTAACTGTGTGTGACTGTGTGTAACTGTGAATGTGTGTGACTATAACTGTGTGACTGTGACTGTGTGTAGCTGTGACTGTGTGTGACTGTGACTGTAACTGTGTGTAACTGTGACCGTGTGAAACTGTGACTGTGTGTGACTATAACTGTGTGACTGTGTGTAACTGTGACTGTGTGTGACTGACTGTAACTGTGTGTAACTGTGACTGTGTGTGAGACTGTGTGTGACTGTAACTGTGTGACTGTAACTGTGTGTGACTGTGTATGACTGTGAGTGTGACTGTAACTGTGTGACTGTGTGTGACTGTGTGTGTGACTGTAACTGTGTGACTGTGTATGACTGTGACTGTGTGTGTGACTGTAACTGTATGACTGTGTGTGACTGTGACTGTGTGTGACTGTAACTGTCTGACTGTGTGTGACTGTGTATGACTGTGACTGTGTGTGACTGTAACTGTGTGACTGTGTGTGTGACTGTGTGCAACTGTGACTGTGTGTGACTGTAACTATGTGACTATGTGTGTGACTGTGTGTAACTATGACTGTGTGTGACTGTAAAATGTGTGACTGTGTGTAACTGTGACGGTGTGTGACTGTAACTGTGTGACTGTGTGTGTGACTGTGTGTAACTGTGACTGTGTATGACTGTAACTGTGTGTAACTGTGACGGTGTGTGACTGTGTGTGTGACTGTGTTAAAATGGCAAGCATGCCTATTGTCAGCTACATTTTTTCTTTCTCTGTTTTAGGTATAAAAATCTTTTTTTCTCCAGCACCACCACTGCTGCAAATGCCAAAGAGATGCTGAAACTTGAGCTGCTAAGGTTGCCTGGAGAAGCGGACAGGCAGGAGGATGATGACCTGAATGAACCACCTTCAAGAAAACCACGCAGTGACCAGCCCACTAGTAGTCTAGACAGCATATTTGATGAAATTGCATCAGCGGGCAGAGCTGCAGTAGGTTCTAGTGTACAGTTAGAGACATATCTTGGAGAGGCCGCAATTTCACAAGAAGACAAACCACTACAATACTGGATGGTTAATAAAGTGCGGTTCCTAACTCTGGCTAAACTGGCGGGCAGACACCTTTCAGCACTTTGCACTAGTGTTGACAGTGAAAGGCTGTTCAGCTCAGCGTCACACGTTGTGAGTGAAAGCAGGAACAGGCTCACAGCTGATCATGCAGAGATGATTTTCATCAAAAAGAACCTGCATCTCACTCCCCCCCCCCAAAAAAAAAAAAAGCTTAGAGAGACCTCAGAGACCACACCATTGCATGCTGACTGAAGTTTGATATTGTTTGATTCAAATGTGGACACACTGCAATAGGTTCATTAAATGTTTTGTCAATCTGAAAGATGGAGACAGTGCCAAATAGTTAATTGATATTTTGGTTGATTAAAATGTGGAAAAACTAATTTCACAGAATGTTTATTTTTCACTTGAAATTTTAGTTTTATAGGCATTTTTATTAATATTTTATTTATCTAATTCATCATTTGTTGTAACAAGCAGAGAAGAAAATAAAACCTGTCTTCCAATTCATTGCAATTTTTTGTGGTAGAAGTATTGGCATCAGTACTCGGTATCAGCAAGTACTCAGATCCAAGTATCGGTATCGTATCGGTTTGAAAAAAAAAAAGGTATCGTTGCATCCCTAGTAGTAATCCATATTATGTCAAGACCTGCTCAGCTAAGTAAAATGACATCCATCACTACTTTAAGACGTGAAGTCGTCATCATTGAAGAACTTTATTCATCACATGTACACTTGTGAAATTCCTCTCTGCATTTAACCCATCTGAAGCAGTGAACAAACACATACCCAGAGCAGTCAGTAGCCATACGACAGTGCCTGGGGAGCAGTTGGGGGTTAGGTGCCTTGCTCAAGGGCACCTAAGCCTAAGGCCACCCCATGCAGACACGGGCAGAACATGCAAACGCCACACAAAAGCCACCGGGCTTGAACCCAGAACCTTCTTGCTGTGAGGGCAGATCACCGTGCTACCCACTGCTGAACCCGATCTGGATTTGAGGCAAACCATGTTTGGTGGACATGGCCAGAATAGCAGTAGTAGGGTGGCCAGTTCCTTTCTGCACACTCACATTTTTCATTCATTCATTCATTCTCTCTCACACACACACACACACACACGGGCAATTTAGAGTAGCCAGTTAACCTAACTGCATGTCTTTGGACTGTGGGGGAACCAGAGCACCCACAGGAAACCCATGCAGACACTGGGAGAATATGTAAACTCCACACAGAAGGGTCCTGGTCAGCCACTGGGCTTGAACCCAGATCCTTCTTGCAGAGAGGTATTGTATGTCTTGACAAACTTCTATGTTAACAGACAAAAAGCATTATCTTAACCTTATAAGGATTAAAGAATTTCAAAATGATACTACAAATTTGCATGCTTAAGTAACTCATCACTGAACAGCAGGGCAATTCATTAAATGATCACATCACAGATTTCTGGACTTGCACTCATTCAGAGGCTGATATGGGGGGGATTTACATCTCAAATAGCTTTCAGTTTTGTTCATCTGTTTGCTCAGGGACTTTAAAATCATTCCCAAATACACACCATTGCTTAGAACAGTAGCTTTACCTTAAAAGATAAAAGCAGTACGTTATTTGTCAGAATTTTCAGCAGCATTTTTTTTTAATGGACAGAGCAATGACTGCTTTTTTACAGTCGATGGGACACGGAGACATTTTTATATAGAGAAGTAAATATTTCTCTGTATGAAAATGCCATACAATGTACACATACATACATACCCTTGTAACAGTCAGTGCTTTTTCATGGTTGAACGCATCCCCAAGTAAAAGCTCCCTGTAGGTTTCATCCACATCCACCATGGCCTAGTCCCAACACAAATGAAGAGACAAAGCTAAAACTAGTGGCTGAAACAGACTGCATGACGACATATAAAATAAATAAAAACTCAGTATTAGCTTTTTGGTACAATATTTTCCAAAAATACTACTTTTGAATGGCTTGGAACAGTTTATCGAAATAGTACTTTTCTCTGGTTAGGTTTCTTCAAAAACAAACAAAAATGGCGGCCACGTTTACTTCAAGCACAACACACAAACACTGACAGTACAGGTTTCAGAAGTTCTCTTCTCGTTATGTAGTCACTCACACCTCTATACAGAGCTTTAAAACTATAGCTAGATTTATTTATTTTCCTCTCTTTACCAGGTTCCAGAATTTGTCGAAAGCCACCACGAAGCCGGTACACACTCCACGTAAACCCTTAAAGGAGCGAATGTGGACTTTGACTCGGAGTCGGTGTTGGACGCAGCGGTTCAGTTCTCCTAAAGGGCTACCCTCATGCACTGGAGAGAGAAACAGAAACACGAACGAAAACATACACAAAATAACACTTCCCTTGGACATTATGACAAACCCCACGGTTAAGAAATCTGATCCATGGCCCACGTACACGGCATCCTGGTGAGAACATTTTTTGGCACTTTGTGTTTTGCTGCAGCAGCAGGTCGCTTCTCTCCGCTCTCCTCTCCTTCTTCACAAGGATTTTTCACCATGAGTTTTTTCAGCCTCTCTATTCGCTCCGGATCCATTACTCCCCTTCTCGTTTTTCGGATCTTTTTCTCCATATTCTCAGGTTTCGCTCTTCCACGACCGCCTTTCATAAAGCTCTCATACTCCGCGAGGTTGTTAAAGCACTTGACGTTAGGATAAGGCAGAGAAACTTCTGAGGAATACAAGGCAAGTAGCGGATCAAACTGATCCGAACTAATGTCCAGCTTCTTGTCAGTATCGGGCTCATCTTTTCTGCCCGTGTTCTGCTGCTCACATACTGTTAAACGAACCGAACTGATTTCACTTCTTCCTTCCCTTTCAGTTTCCTCCATTTTTTTTTTTTAACTAAGTACAGGCTCCGGGGAATCTGGGAAAGTTTGTTGGCGTGAAGCTTCCAGATAAAGTAACTCCTTCAACTTAAAAGCAGGTACGCTCTGAACTAACATTAGTGACGAATTAATCACCAGGAGGTTTATATTTACACTATTTATTGCAGTTTACTCCCTTAAAATAATTATAGTGATAAATAGCAATATATTTATATAACGATAAATAAAACAGTATTGAAGATTTTGGTACCTCGTTCGTTTGTGCTACACGGTGCTTTAATAAAGGCGGACTAGTTTCGTTTCCAACCAATAGGTGGCAGATCTGAGCACGGTCTAGCCTCGAAACCGCTCTAGTTAAGATATAGTGCACTACGTATAGTGTAGAAGGTCTTATCTTACGCCCTACTTAATACGCCTATGTAGGGACATCTGGGCTATTAGGGATTCAGCCGAAGAATAGCAGCTGCGTTAGCAGAATAGCGTTTTTCCTTACGGTTCGGATCTTAATAGAAAATCTCGGTCTGTTCTTGCATTTGTTTTTATTTAATTGTATTGACAAAAATGTTGTATTTATGCTGTTAAGTATCAGTTATGTTGGCAATATTCTCTTATTGTATACAGGTAATGGGGGATATACCATTGTTTTAGCTACTAGCTAAAATGAGGTTAGCTAGCTAGCATCCAAATTGTTTTGTTTTCACACCATAATTAGTCTAGCTTTAGCAAGTTCCCTTTGTATTTTGGCAACCTATGAAGTGTTAACAGATCTGTCCTGTTCGGTAAGTACTAACCGGAACACAAACATTCACTAGCTGACCTGTTGGAAATCCCTAGTGGTTTTCTAATGAAACCTTTTCAGATGTAGTGATAATTTAAGTGATTTGTTTCCTGTGTAGGTTTTTTTTTTTTTAAATAAATAAACGTCTTGACTAGGTTCACATCATATAGTCTGATGATGTTTGTAGCCTGAGGGTCTGTATACACCAGAAAAATTGCTGTAACTTTTATTTACACCTATTTATTGGTGAGGTATGGTCTTCAATATCTCATACATTACATGGTTAAACTCCATTTCAGTCTCCTCTGTTCAACATATTTACTGACCTTTACCACACATCTTGCAGCTTGCCATGGAGTTTCCAGGTCACAGTCAGCAGCTCTTGGCCAGTCTGCGTTCTCAGCGTCTACAGGGGTTCCTGTGTGACTGCACGGTCAGAGTCGGTCCCACTCGTTTTCTGGCTCACCGTGCTGTGCTAGCCTCCTGCTCACCGTTCTTCCACATGTTCTACTCTGAACACCCCCTAGGCAGCACATCTACAGTAAACGGAGGACCAGAGACAGACACCGTCACCATTAATGGAGATATAGTGACCCCTCCAGCATTTGGGTTGCTCCTCGATTTCATGTATGAGGGAGTACTACAGTTGGCAGCACATCCACCTCCGGAGGACGTTCTCGCTGCAGCCAGCTTCTTGCACATGAACGACGTGGTTCGAGTCTGTAAGAAAAGACTACAGGGTCGTGGACTGGCTGAGGCTGATAGCACCAGGGCAGAAGAGGGAGGAAGTGAAACCGGGGGAGATAGAACAGTGTTTAGTGGGTCATCTAGAGAAGGAAATTCAAATGGCCAAATGGAAATGGTGGAAGGTGGACAAGGAGCTGTCATGGTTTCCGCATCAAATCCAGCCTCGTCTCCCTCAATAACACAATGTCCTCAGCCAAGCCAGCAGTCAACATTTCATATCGACACTAAAGCAGAGACAAATGTGGGAGTACCTAATTGTATCTCGCATAGCATTAATCTTGGAAGTCCAGACATGGCGGACACTACTCAACCAGGCATGGACCCTCTTCCAGCAGTAAATGATTCTGGACCAGGCTTGTACAGTTCCTCTCCTGGACCTGCTCGAGCTGGGATCTCAGCAGCTATGAATATGGAGTCTACACTTTCAAGTCCTTGCAGCACCACAGAACCAGCTCAGACAGGAACAGAAACTCTGCCCAGTGCATCCACTGTTATGGTTCTGGTTCCTGCGGAACGCAACCGAAATAGAGATTCCAGCCAAGAAATATCCATGTCAAAAGAAATAAGCAGTGTGTTCACAGTTGCCACTAGTCATCCTGGTCAAACTAAAAAACCCATGTTGATTCAATGCAATGGACAGAGTTTAACTGAGACCTACATGAGACCTACAGCCAGAGGTTTAAATGAACAGTCATGTTCTCCCCAGCCATTGTCTTCAGCAGGTGGAGATGATGGTAGTGAAGAGACAGCAAAAGTGAAGGTGGAGGCCATTGTAATCTCAGATGAAGAACCAGAAGACATAGAAGAGACACCTGTTAGGGTCAGAGAGCAAAGGAGAGATGCTGATTTGGAAGAAGGGGAGAATTATGAGGGCCCTAATGATGTCGAGCTCACCAATGCTCACTTCATACCTCCCCATTCATTAATGCAAGTCTCACATAATCACCAAGAGTCTCTCTCTTTCTCTTTTTCACCACAGGGTCCTAGTGCTTCCTCTTCTGACACACCCAGCTTCCCATCTACCCTCTTTACCACAGCTTCCCAGCAACCAGAGCAGCAGACTATCTACTTTGAGGAATATCACGATTCTCTTGGAAATTACATAGAGGATGTGCCTACATGTACCACTTGTGGAAAGACATTTTCTTGTGCTTATACACTGAGGAGGCATGCCATAGTGCACACACGGGAGCGTCCTTATGAATGCCGTTATTGTTACAGGAGTTACACACAGTCTGGGGACTTGTACAGGCATATAAGGAAGGCGCATGATCAGGATTTGCCAATGAAGCGCAGCAGAACAGAATCAGACCCTCCTCCTTCCCCACCTCTTCCCCAACCACCTCAGACATAGCAAGATACATGTTCAGTCGTACTGGACAGAGTATCAAAGTTGTTGCAAAGGCTAAAATCAATCACCTGTTTTTGTTACAGATTATGTAGACAAACTTTGTAAAAGACTGTTAACATTTAGTGTCAGAAATTGAGCATTGAACTTTAGTCTGTGACGAGACAACATTGTGACCAAAAACAGAACTTCCTATTCAGGACATCCTTCAGTGTCACCATGCATCATAATCCTAAGCACCATCTGGCTTCTCAGCTTGAATATAAACAGAATAAGCTTTTTAAATATAGTCCCCTCTGAAAGTATTGGAACAGCAAGGCCAATTATTTTATTTTTGCTACACAGTGAAGATCTTTGGGTTTGAGATCAGAAGATGAATATCAGATGATGGATTAGAGTTTCAGCTTTCATTTTCTGATTTGTTTAGGTGTGTTAAACAACTTAGAACATGGCACCTTTTGTTCGAACACACCCGCTTACCCCCCCCAAGTGATCAAAAATAGAACATGTGACTGACAGGTGTTTCTTGTTGCCCAGATGTGTTCTGTTATAGTTGTTTAAGGAGTTAATAGCTCTGAATGTCTACTGTTGGACTGATGCCTGGATTTCATTGGTAAAGGCTGCAGTTACTGTTAAAAACGGCTAAACTAAAATGAAGACCAGAGAGCTGTCTATGGGAAAAACTGAGAAAATTTTGAAGTTGAGATAAGACAGAAAAATACTGAAAAGAGAGAATCCACAGGCATACTAACAACCAGACATGGAAGTGGTCAGCTAAGAAAAAATATGAATCTTGATGAAAAATATTGAGAGCTATGAAGAAAAACCTAAAAACTACAGGCAAATACAATTTATGTTCAGATTTTCAAACACTGATGTGAAGTTCAGGAACCAATATTAAGTTCTACCAAAATGATGGAAAGGTCAAAATGTGGAGAAAGAAAGGATCTGCTCGGATCCAAAACATACAAGCTCATTGGTCAAGCACAGTGGCGATAGCGTCATGGCTTGGGCTTGTATGGCTGCTTCTGGAACAGGCTCACTAATGTTTATTGATGACATAACTCATGATGATAGCAGCACAATGAATTCAGAAGTCTAAATATTCTGTCTGCAATTTACAGAGAATCTAATGAAAAGGAAATTCAAAATGTGGCAAGACCATGAAAAAAGTGGAAGGCTGTAGGCTGGCCAGGTCAATCACTAGATCTTAATCCAAGTGAGAGTACATTTCACCTCCTGAAGAGCAGACTGAAGAGAGAAACAACTAAAATAACTGAAAGAATCTGCAATACAAGCCTGGAAAAGCATCCTCAAAGAAGAATGTGTCAGTTGGTGAAGTGTTAATTACATTAATTTGCTTTAAGACAGTCTGCTCCAGTACTTTTGCTCACCTAAAAACCTGGTGGTCTGCCACTAAAGGTGCCATGTTCCATGTATATATGTGTGTGTGTATATATATATATATATATATAAAATCTCATCTCATTATCTCTATCCACTTTATCCTGTTCTACAGGGTTGCAGGCAAGCTGGAGCCTAGCCCAGCTGACTACGGGCGAAAGGTGGGGTACATCCTGGACAGGTCATCACAGGGCTGACACAGACGACCATTCACACTCACACCTACGGTCAATTTAGAGTCACCAGTTAACTTAACCTGCATGTCTTTAGACTGGGGGGAAACCGGAGCACCCAGAGGAAACCCACGCGTACATGGGGAGAACATGCAAACTCCGCACAGAAAGGCCCTCGCCGGCCACGGGGCTTCAACCTGGACCTTCTTGCTGTGAGGCAACAGCGCTAACCACTACACCACCGTGCCGCCCCACGCGTGTGTGTGTATATATAAAAACACATCTAGATGTAAATATTATGAAAGCTAAAATTCTGATCTATTGCTTCAATCATCTTTTGATCTCAAACACAAAGCCAGTATCTCGCAAAAACAAAAAGGACTAACCTTGCTGTTCCAATACTTTTGGGGAGGACTGTAGGATTAACACTTGCTTTAAGGAACATGTTAATTTAACTAACATCTTACCTGTGTTGCATGAAGTTATGTTAACCCACTAAATTTAACCATCAAACCCTCCAGCAATCTACAAACACAAATATGAGTTTCAGAGAAAAGTAAAGAACATGGCTATGAAGGATCCAGTTAACTTGTAAGTGACTGAGACTGTGAACTCTGTCCTCTTCTTAAAGAAGCTTGGTTCCTTTCATTGAGAACAACATTCAGGGCAAACCATGTACTTCTGTCTGTTACCTGAATGCGACAATGCTTTTATCTTGGCATATTTTTATGAGGCACCAAGTCCATCTAGGCAGCCTGCTCTCACATAAGAGTAGAAACACCTGTTTAAGATATCTTATGTTAGTACTATGGTTGTTGTTGAATATCACTGTGTATCATTCATTAGTCATCTTAATGGCTTTATACTGGTAAAGATAGCGGTGGGTGTGGAGCCTATGTTGGGAACACACCCTGGAAAAGATGCCAGGCAGAGCTCAGCTCATTATATAAATCACATGAATTATGGGCTCATGCCAAGTCTGCATGTAATTAGTTCTGTCTAATACAGAACACATGCAAAGCGTTTCATTTGCTCACTCAGTGTTTTTGTTTTGTACACAGTTGTACTCAAGACAATAACGCTAAAAGGTACATTACAGCAGCTAAATGCTTATATTACTTCTGGTTTTATATCTTTATTGTGAAAGCATGATCAAATATTTGAATATTACTAATTATAAATGATTTTTGCAAACAGAAAATGTGGCACATGTACAGCACCAATCAAAAGTTTGAACACCCCTACTCACTCATTCTGTATTTGGACTATTTTTTACATTGTAGAACACTACTGAAGACAAACTATGAAATAACATATGGAGTATATATGGAATTATCCATCCATTATCTGTAATCACTTATCCTGTGCAGGGTTGTGGGCAAGCTGGAGCCTATCCCAGCTGACTATGGGCGAGAGGCGGGGTACACCCTG
>JAPEIY010000027.1:21155300-21166445 GCA_026122135.1 Cathorops aguadulce | reverse complement strand
GCCAAAATACTATTTTGTAAGATGTTTACTTGTGTTAATTTTTTCGAACAAAATAAAAAAATTTAAGAAAAAAAAAAGTTTTTCCTACCTACCGACCCTATTTTAAAATTTCATGTTACCTGAAACACACTATTTTTTTTGGCCTTATTTGTCTCTATGCATCAGTTCTGCAATGACCTGGTGACTTATCCAGGGTGTATCCCACCTCTTGCTCATAGTCAGCTGGGATAGGCTCCAGCTTGCCTGCGACCCTGCACAAGATAAGAGGTTATGGATAATGGATGGATGGATTTAGTGCTTAATTATAGCATAGCTAATCATAGCACTGGATTAGCCTAGTCTTTCTCTTTCCCAGTGAACAAAGAAATGATTCTGAGCATGCGCAGCAGAAAGCTCTTTCATTGGTTATTCGCCTCAGTGCCGATGTGTGACATGTCTTGACAACATGCAATATTGTAAACCATATTCAACACTCATTCTCCATTCAGAGAATGGCCTTGCCCCTTACGTGCAGAAAATCCAGAGAAAAATCACTGCACGTAAGGGGCAAGGACGAAAACCAACATTGAAAGACCATGACCTTCAGCCCTTCAGACAGCACTGCATTAAAAAACAACATGATCGTAAAAAGGATATATTACTACATGGGCTCTAGAACAATTTGGAGAACTGTTGTTGGTAAACACAGTTCATCGCTGCATCTACCATTTAAAGCAAGCGCCATATATAAACAACATCCAGAAAACCCTGCCGACTTCTCAGAGCACGAGCTCATCTGAGATGGACTCATGCAAAGTGGAAAAGTGTGCTGTAGCCTGACAAGTTCAAATTTTGAAATGTTTTTAGAATCCATGGATGTTGTGTCCTCCAGGCTAAAGAGGAAAAGGACCATCCAGATTGTTACCAGCAATCTGTGATGGTATCTGTTATCTCAGATGATATGGGGGTGTGTCAGTGCCCATGGCATGGGTAACTTGCACATCTGTAAAGGCATGATTAATGCTGTAAGGTACATACAGGTTTTGGAGCAACAGATGCGGTCATCCAGATGACGTCTTTTTCAGGGATGTCCCTGCTTATTCCTGCAAAACAATGCAAAGCCACATTCTGCATGTGTTACAACAGTGTGGCTTCATAGTAAAAGAACGTGGGTGCTAAACTGGCCTGCCTGCCTTCCATTGAAAAAGTGGAAAAAGTGACCGCTTATGAAGCACAAAATATGACAAACTTTTGCAACTGAAGTCAAACAAGAATTGGAAAGAATTCATGTTCAAAATTTAAATGATTATTGTCCTCAATTCCCACATGCTTACTGAGTGTTGTTAAAAGAAATGGTGATCTAACACAGTGGTAAACATGCCTTTGTCCCAGCTGTTTTGGAACATGTCGCAGGCATCAAATTCAGGATGAATGTATGTTTACAAAAAAAAAATTAAGTTTCAGTTTGAACATTAAATATCTTGTCTTTGTATTGTATTCAATTAAATACAGATTGAAAAAGGATTGGCAAATCATTGCATTCGGATTTTGTTGACATTTTCCAGTGTCCCAATTTTGTTGGGATCGGAGTTGTAGGAAGGGCGTTCCTTTGCTCTCAAAACAGCTTCAATTCTTATTATTGATTCCACAAAATGTTAGAAACATTCTTTTGAGATTGTGGTCCATGTTGACATGATTGAATCTCACACATCCTGCAGATTTTTCAGGTGCACTTTCATGCTCAGATCTCTCGGTCTTCCACATCACAAAGGTGTTCTGTTGGATTCAGATACAGTGACTGTGAAGGCCACCGAAGAACAATGAACTCGTCTTTATGAAACCGGTTTGAGATGACTTTTACTTCATGGCATGGTTGCATTATCATGCTGGAAGTAGCCATTTGTGACCATGCACATGGTTCGCAACAATACTCACAGGCTGTGGCATTCAAATGATAACTGACTGGTATTAAGGGGCCCAACATGTGCAAAGAAAGCATTCTCCATGCTATTACACCACCTCCATCAGCCTGGACTGTTGACATAAAACAGGTTGGGTCCATTGATTCATGCTGTTGGTGCCAAATTCTGAACCTGCCATCTGTCTACCTCAGCAGAAGTCAGGACTCATCAGACCAGGCTACATTTTTCCAGATTTCAACTGTCCAATTTTGGTGAGCCTATGCACACTGCAGCCTCAGTTTTCTATGCTTGATTGATGGACGTGGAAGCTGACATGGTCTTCTGCTGTTGTAGCCCATTTGCCTAAAGATTCAACATATACATTCTGAGATGCTTTTCTGCTCACCACAATTATACAGAGTGGTTACCTGAGTTACTATAGGCTTTCTGTCAGCTCAAACCAGTCTGACCATTCCCCATTGATCTCATCACCAAGGTGTTTCTGTCTGCAGAACAGCCGCTCACTGAATGTTTCTTCTTTATTGCATTTTTTCTGAGTAAAGTCATTTTTTCTGAGTAAAGACTGTTATGCATGAAAATCCCAGATCAGCAGTTATAGAAATACTCAGACCCACCCGTCTGGCACCACCAATTATGCCATGGTCAAAATCAGTGAGATAATATTTTTTCCCCATTCTGATGATCATTACCCAAAGCTGCTGGTCTGGATCTGCACAATTTTATGCACTGCACTGTTGCCACATGATTGGCTGAATAGATAACTGCATGAATTGGTCCACAAAACATTTTCCCAGAAGTGTTGTGGAATGTCGAGGTGCTCTTTGGCAAACTTCAGGAACACAGCGATGATTTTTTTTTTTTAGAGAGCAACATTTTCCTCCATGGTGTTCTGCTACAAATACCCTGCCTTTTCAATGATTTGCCTATGGTATAACCAGTTCCAATGATTCCTTCAAGCTTTTAGCGGTTACTCGAGTTCTTTTTTACCTCATTGAGGATTCTGTGTTGGGCCTTTGGCGTAATCTTGGCTGGATGCCCACTTTTAGGGACACTAGCCACAATACTAAATCATCTCAACTGGGACTGATGAATATCAAAACTCACTGATATTGCTTTGTAACCCTTTCAAGCTTTATGCAACTCAACAAATTTTTTTTTTATCCTTTTACCAAAATCACCAGTTGTTGTTCGTTCCTCATCATCAAGGATGACCATAGACTCACTGACTGGGCTGGTGGGTCCACAGATGGCTAACAAGTCCAATGCAGGCCCGGAAAACTCTCCCACATGTTGTACACGGATGGGTGGCTGTGGTGCTCTGGGAAGTGCTATCTCTCATTTTCCGGGCTGCAGGAGTGGGTTTTTTTGTTCTCAGCATTGTGGGCACTGGTGTGGATTTGACTGCACCACTTTGATCGACTTTGGACAAGTAGTTCCCAGGTGTTGACATCAATATTAAGGTCCTTCAATGATGATTTGAGACAGTCTTTGAACCTCTTCTTTTGTCTGCCAACTGAGCACTTGCCCCTGCTGAGCTCACCATATAGCAGTTACTTTGGGATGCAGTGGTCAGGCATGTGGCTGACATGCCCAGCCCATCTTACCTGCGCCTTTTGCAAGAGGGTGAAGAGGCTTGGGATGTTGGCCCACTGAAGCACTTCAGTATCCAGGATCTTTTCTTGCCATCAGACATGCATGATGCTACGATGGCATCTCATGTGGAAGTGATCGAGTTGTCTTGCGTGTCTCCAGTAAATAGTCCAAGACTAGCAAGCATATAGTAGGGTTGTGAGAGCAACTGCTCGGTAAACCTTCAGCTTGGTGGTACGGCTAATACTCCTGCACTTGTATGTTTTTCCATAGTCTGCCAAAGGCAGTGCTGGCTTTGGAGATTCTGCTGTTGACCTCTTTGTCGATGTTAACTGCTTTTCAGAATGTACTGCCAAGGTAGGTGAACTTGTCGACAGTCTGCAGGATTTGTCCTAAATCACAGCTGCTTATGGCACAGTGAACTACAGGGCACTTCTACTAAAAGTGATCTAAACAGTTCAGAACACCATCATGGTTTGCATAATATAGTTACTTCTTGCCAATCGGTGATTCTTCATGGAAATGGCCCAGTGGCAGTGGGGGCATGGCCAAGCAGCAGTCTGTGAATGGAGGGCGGGGTCAGGGAAGTAAGTGGCTAAGTCATTCCACCTGCTGTCAATTAATGTGTGTGTGAAAGAAAGAAACTTTATGCATCACAGACTTGTGAAATTTCCTCTCTGCATTTAACCCACCTGAAGCAGTGAACACACATGCACACACACATACCCAGAGCAGTGGGCAGCCATGCTAACAGCATCCGGGGAGCAGTTGGGAGTTAGGTGCCTCGCTCAAGGGCACCTCAGCCCAAGGCCGTCACATATTAACCTAACCTGCGTGTCTTTGGATTGTGGGAGAAACCGGAGCACCTGGAGGAAACCCACACAGACACGGGGAGAACATGAAAACTCCACACACAAAGGCCCTTGCCGGCCACTGGGTTCGAACCCAGAACCTTCTTGCTGTGAGGCGACCACGCGTGTGTGTGTGTGTGTTACAGGGACGGAGCATAAAAGGAGGGGGAGAGCAGAGAAAAGAGGCTCCCTCCCGACCACAACACATGTGTGCGTGTAGAGTGAGTGAGTGAGTGAGTGAGTGAGTGAGTGAGTGAAAGCTGAAAAGCTAAAATAAGCGAAATAAAGAGTTTGTGTGTGACCAACTCTCACCTGCCATGCTTCTGTGCTCCACCCACATCAGGAACTGCTACAGTGGTGCCGAAACACGGGATGCACAGAAGGGAGCTACCCCATGGAGTCCTCCCCATTTGAAGAGCTCATCCTTGCCCTTGCTACCATCCAGCAGAACCAGCTGATTGCCCTCTGAAAGGAACAAGAGCAACACTTCGAAGCCTTGATGCTGGCCCAGCAAGAAGCTCACCAGGCGTCCCGGAGAAGAAGCTCACCAGGCGTCCTGGAGATGCTGGCCGAATGCAAATGGCCAGCCGACCTCCTCCAATGCCAGCATCCGGAAGCGCTGGCGATGTTGTTCCGGGGAGCGGCCGACCCGCTGCAGGATGGCTTTCCTCAGGTCAGCATACACCAGTCAGCAGGGAGCTGCTGAGCTGCGAGCTGCGCCTCACGAGTAAGGAGCGGGAAGAGGCGTGCTGCTCCAGCGGCCACCCCAATGCCTCGGCTGCTTGCTCGAAGAGCGCCAGGAACACTTCTGGATCGTCCTGCGGGCCCATCTTTGTAAGGGTGCCAGCTGCGGTGATGGTCGATGCCCCTGCTGATGCGAGCAGATGCCGGAAAGCCTGGCGATCTTCCTGCTGGGCCAGCATCAAGGCTTTGAAGCATTGCTCTTGTTCCTTTCAGAGGGCGATCAGCGCTTGATACTGGTTCTGCTGGGTGGTAGCAAGGGCAAGGATGAGCTCTTCGAATGGGGAGGAGTCCATGGGGTAACTCTCTTCTGTGCGTCCTGGGTTTCGGCACCACTGTAGCAGTTCCTGATGTGGGTGGAGCACAGAAGCACAGCAGGCGAGAGTTGATGGTCACACACAAACTATTTCGCTTATTTTAGCTTTTCAGCTTTCACTCATTCACTCACATGCGTTGTGGTCGGGAAGGAGCCTCTTTTCTCTGCTCTCCCCCTCTTTTTACGCTCCGTCCCTGTAACACACACACACACACACACATTAATTGACAGCAGTGGAATGACTTACCTTCCCTAACCCCGCTCTCCATTCACAAACTGCTGCTTGGCTACGACCCCACTGCCACAGGCCCTTATGTTGTTCTGTAAATATCTGTGTGATGTGTCTAGTGTGTAGGTGTAGTGTTAGTGTGCTTGCCACCTCTCGCTTTCAGCTCTTACCGCTGGCTAGCAGAACTGCTGCAAATCACTGCAAAAAAAGAGCCAAGTGCCTAAGTCTCTTCTACCAGTACATAACCTCTCGACAGCAAGTCCTATGCAGTGCCTCCACATGGCTACAGATGGAAACTGGGCACTGCAAGGCCCCAGGCTAAACTGCAGGGAGCCCCTAAGGAGGTCTGGCTCCCAGACATGCGGCATGCACGGCCCACAGGCGTGTGGACACGCCCTGATGTCAATGAACCAGACCCCCAGCTATGGGCAAATAGCACATGAGTAGATGGAGCTCGTTAGCCTTGGAAGGCAGTCTGTCTAGGGGAAGGAAACCCCAAATTCAAACCTGCGTAGCTGTGGGATGTGCATCTTAGAGCATGGCGTGACACACAGATCACCCTGGTCATCCCACTGAATCCTGGTCTCTTAGCCATGCCTTGCTACTGGATTCGGAAGTCCGGGATGAGAGAGTGAGTTTGGCATTTACCCGGTCAGTCCTTCCTTACTATAATCCAAGTATTGCACAAGTCAAGACTCTGGACTAATCATAAAAAGTCCTGTGGCAATGGGGAAGTGGCGAACCAGCAGGCAAGGATATGCCCACGCTACAGTCACAAACCTGTACACAGGCAGCTCAGGGCATAGGGTCGTTCAGCATTGAAGGAAGCAGCGGTGCAGTCTGGCAGCCCCTGAGTTACCAAGCAGCCCTGTTTAGGAACACTCTGCTCACCCCCACAGCACGAAGATGGAGCTAGAAAATCACCAGTACAGTTTTCATCAATCTCACAGCTGCTGAGAACATAGTGAACCACAGGACACTTCTACTAAAAGTGGCCTAAACAGTTCAGAACACCACCATGGTTTGCATAATATAGTCACTTCTTGTCAATCGGTGATTCTTCATGGAAATGGCCCTTATGTTGTTTGACATTTATACAAATCACTAACCACGGTACCAGAACATCCACAGGTTCATATATGTAGATGACTTCTGCACTGCCACACAGTCAGACTCTTTCTTCACAATGGAAGAAAGATTATCAAATACCCAAAACACTCTACAATGGTACCTGAATGCTAACTCCAGCAGAACATGGCTGTGCTTAAAGGTAGACTGATTTTTCAAGTGGACGTCATAGAAATAATTTTCCCTGACACCCAATTATTTTGTGTTTAGTGGACCGAAAGTTACTGAATTCAAATCACAGACTTCCAATTTTATGAGTTTTTTTTTAATAAAACAATTAATGAAATTAGGGTCATGTGGCCCTAAATTCGCTGCTATTTTTGTCTGCTTCAACATGACCCAATTCAAGACACTACGTGATGCATCACGTGGTGGGCTTTCCCCGTTTGTGCAAGGCACTGTGGGATACAAATTTGAAGCAGGAGAGAAAAATGAAGGATGTGAGTGTGCGAATGAAATGTGGAAGACCGACTACAGTAACAGAAAGCAAGAAGAAAAGACATTATGTTGCGAAGAAAAGGAAATGCAAGACCAAACTAATAAATACCAGTGTCAGTGAGCACCTTGATGTGATCAGCTGTTTGTTTAGTGACAAAAATGATGCAACTGTCAGCACACAATCAAAGGTAAACCTGCCCATCCACACAAAGACTTCCTCTGTCTGCTTGACTGCATGAAGCAGGCAATTTCATGCACATTATTTGCTTGGGAATCCCCTCAAATTAAATAACTTTCCAGGCACAGAATGGCCTGATATTTTGTGAGATATTAAACAAACATATCACAATGACCAAATTTCAGGGGGAACTACATTTCACTGATTTTATGAAATCGAAAGGCAGTCTCGCTTTAATAACCATCAGGCAAATAGGAAATTAAATATCAGATGGGGCAACAGAGAACTGGAAAACCATTCACATCCAGTCTACCCAAGTGTTACCCTTGACAGAATGCTATCCTTTAAAGAATATATAAACGAACTCAAATATAAACTATCACCTAGAAATAATCTCCTCAGCAATCTATCCAACACTACCTGGGGAGCAGATCCTAAAACTCTAAAATAAACAGCTCTAGCACTATGCTATTCCACTCCAGAATATTGCTCATTAATATGGACAAGATCGTGTCATGCACACAAAGTCGACCCAGAGCTAAACAAATCATGTCGGATAATCACTGGCATATTAAAAGCAACACCCCTACCCGTTTTATGTAGATTGGCTGGCACAACATTGCCCCACCTCTGATGAGAAACCAATGCAAAAACCAAAATGACCCCAGGCACCCACTTTTTCCAATCTTTAGGCCATGGACCATGTTCACTTGGAGTGAAGACAGTCCACAGCCGAAATATTGGAAAAGTGGAGGGAGAGTGACTGCTGCCCAACCAATGAGGCCCTGCTAAGCCAAACTGAAAGCCTATCCATTGGAACAACTCTCACTAGAAAATGCTGAGTAACCCTAAATAGAACAAGAGCAAAAGTGGGCAAAACGGGACACGATCTCCATAAGTGGGGATTCATCACCAGTGCTGAGTGTTCCTGTGGTAAGACACTACAGACCATGGACCACATCCACCATAGACACCCATTGGGACTCACATGCTCCAACTAAAACTAGCACTTGATTTGCGATGGTGGAAAGGGGGTATCAGATTCAGAGATTTCAGGGGTTCACAGGTCTGTTGCTGAATCTCATATTCAGAAGTCTGTTGGTGAGGTAGGAGGTGAGCCACAAATGAGCAATGCCAACAACTCCAATGCCAGCCAGGCATTTTCAAAATATTTTGGGTGAGTGTGTTGAAGGCAGCATTGAGGTTGAGGGGGATGAGGATAGACAGTAAGGCTGAGTTGGCAGCACAAAGATGTCATTTGTGATTTTCACTAGAGCAGTTTCAGGGCTGTTTTCTCATCAAAAACCAGATGGAAAGTGCTCAAAGAGGCTACTGTGTCAGGATGCAACTGGAGATGTGGAGCTACTATCTGTTTCAGTATTTTGGAGATGAATGGCAGATTGGTCCTTGGATATTAAAGTCACTTGGGTCACAACTAGGATTTTGAGAATAGGTATAACTGCAGCAGTTTTTATTGAGGAGGGTACAATACCACAGGTGAGAAAAAAGTTAATTGTTGCAGTTATCGGAGGGCAGACAGCTTTGAGTATACTTGTAGGTAATAAATCAAACTGGTTGGAAGAGGCCTTCAATTTCTGAATTAACTGAGAAACATTGAAAAGGTTTGAAGACAGAGAATGAGGTAATAGGTGGCAAACAAGGACTGTCCCTCCAGGTTATTTCACCAGGAACATAGGCAGATGAGGTAAGTTGCTGATAAATGGTGCCAATTTGAAAAGCTTCCATTTTCAATATTGTTCAATAGATTGTTGGAGAGTGTCAGTTAACTAAGTTTCTGACTGTAGAGAAGAGAGGTCTCATGTCACCTTCTTAATAAATGATAATTTATGCATAATAGGAAGGGCAGTAGTGAGAAAGCTCTTAACTAAGCAGGTGACAACCAAACCAGTCTTAGTATCTTGAGTTGCTCAAGATAGTCACCTGTGGTTTTCAGCTGATGAAGACCCAGGGTGTTCCATGGTGCTGAGTGGACAAGAGAGACTATTCAGGGGCTAGAATGTTAAGCAGAAAGGGACACACTGTAATGCTCAACCAGGTCAGCAGGAGAGACATGGCACACAGGACTGTGGAGTTTAAATCAACCTGGTGAGGTCATTTTGGTTAAATGTCTTTGACAGCTTGTTTAGGGGAACAGACATCAGTAAGCAGAAATTTATGGTCAGAGATGGTTAACTTAGATGGGTGGAACTGGTAGTGAGACTTTTGTGATATGATCCCACTGGAGCAGAATAAATCAGATTATTGCCTTTGTTGCGAGTTGGAAAATTAACGAACCGAAGCTAGGACAATTAAGAGTAGAGTTAAAATCACTAGTTTTCGGGTTAGTGGGGTTATCAAATGTGGAAAATTTCCTATTAAGATATAATTAGAGGAACCTGCAGAGAGATAGAAGTAAAGCCACAAGCTCTGTGAGAAAAAAAAATAGATAATTTGGATGGTCTGTAAATAGTGATTATAGACCCCTTGCACGTCATGTCATGCATCACGTGATAATTTCTCTTGGGGGGCAACCAGACACCGTCTTTCCTGTAGGCAAGGCTTAATCTGTCTTAAATATGGTAATTTTTGTGCCGTTTCTGGGTGTTCCAATCGTTCAAATAGAGAAAAAGGTCTTACCATCTCCCTGTAACTTTGTCTTGAACTTTTGATTGTGGCTTAGGAACTTGATCTGGGCATTTCTTTAGAAAGGATTCAGTAGGAGACTTTTTTTTTTCTTTTTTCACAGCAGTAGGAAGAACCTAGTACACATTTTTTTCTTTAACTGTCAGTGAATCCTTTTGTTTCACTCCAGCTTCAATAGACCACAACAACGACGCTATGTGAGAACAGCTCTCTCCAAGGCCTGCCATACAGTCACAGTCTGCGGCCACGATCTTGCCATTTAGTTCACTGAAAATCCATGGATTTAAAGGTTTTTCAGTCAGTTATTCTTTCTAAGTGTGGAATATAATATAGGTTGGATTCAGCCATGTGACTTTTGCTTGCAAGTTTACTTCCAGTGAATGAAGTGGTCAGGCAAACCAACTTGGCTACCGTTATGTAAATAGCTAATGAAACTGTCTCTGACTATTTTTGCAGTTTAGAGGCCAATGCACAGTCAATATACCTTCAGAACACTGCTGTTTTTAATGGGATAGAGCCTTACATGCTAGTAAAGAAGGATTTTCCTAAGAGTTGGAAAATTATTCATCCGTTGAGTTCCCAGACATCTCAAACGACCTAGTGCAGCAGACATTGTTCTACAAGGACAAACAGATGAAAACCTGGGAGAGCATGGAGGCGTACAACTTTTCATATGTGGCTGGGTTCAAGATCTGGAGATCAAGACACTACAACATAAATCCTGTATCGTTTATGCCCAGATAATTAGCCATTTTTGGGCTTTGTATGCATCTTCGTAGTAGTTGCTAGGATGCTATAAGTTTTAGTATCAGATGTAAACAAACCACAGATACTCACAATTCTCAATCCTCCCTGCTTTCCTCTTCTAGCAAACGATAAGTTTTTTTTTATTAAAATAGAGAAAATGTAGTGAAAAGGTACATTCTAACATCTATGTAGGTAACGCTAGGCCACAAACCTACATCGTTACGGCAATCATTTCGAGGAATTTTGTACAGATCATAACCACTAATTAACTCTAATTTCCATGTACATCTATCCTTTGCTTCTATGACCATTCTTTGGTAGAACGACTTGTGTGCTTAGGGTCATTGTCTTGCTGCATGACCCACCTTCTCTTGAGATTCAGT